>LPNX010983468.1:30238-51857 GCA_001517045.1 Pseudotsuga menziesii | reverse complement strand
ACCATGAGCATTGTTGATGGAACCATGTGCATTGATTGTGGATCCATGAGCTCTATTTAAGGAACCATGAGCATTAGTGGTGGAACCATGAGTAATGGTCACAAGGTGGTGGGACCATGCAAGGAACCTTGAACAAAATTCATGTTAAATGAGCATTGAACCATGAAGAATGTAAATGGAACCATGGACAATATCAATGGAACTGTGTACAATGTGGGTGGAACCATGTACAATGTATACAACACCATGCGCAATTAAGAAACCTTTGAATAGTTTTGGTGGAACCGTGAATATCATAAGCATTATTTATGTACCACGAAACATTTGGTGAGTAGCGCATACATGGTCATGAGGTGGTGGAATGCTAAATAATGCGTATGGAACCTTGAACAAAGTTATTGTTGATGAAACCATGAACATATTTGGTGGCATAATCTTGCACATTTGGTGCTTAAAACTCCAACGAAGTTAACAGATCCCTAAACATTGTTGGTGGAACCATGATCTCTATTTGTTGAACCATGAGCTCTAGTTATGGAACCATGAGCACTATTGGTTGAACCATGAGCACTGTTTGTGGAACCAAGAGCTCTGTTTGTGGAACCATGAGGTCTATTATGGAACAATGAGAGTTATTGGTGGAACCATGACCTCTATTTAGGGAACCATGAGTATTGTTGATGGAAGCATGAGCATTGATGCTAGAACCATGAGCTCTATTTTTGGAACCATGAGTAATGGTTGCAAGGTGGTGGAACCATGCAAGGGACCTTAAACAAAATTCATGGTAAATGAGCATTGAACCATGACGAATGCAAATGCAAATCATGGACAATTTCGATGGAGTTGTGAACAATGTGGATGGAACCATGTAGAAAGCATACAACAGCATGTGCATTTAAGGAATCTTGAACGACGTTGGTGGAACTGGAATATTTGAGCATTTTTTATGAACCACAAACCATATGGTGAGTAATGCATACATTGTCACAAGGTGGTGGAATCCTGAATAATGCATATATGGAATTTTGAACAAAGTTAGAGTTTATGAAACCACAAACATAGTTGGTGGCATAATCTTGCACATTTGGTGGTTTAAAATCCAACAAAGTTAATTGGATCCGTAAACCTTGTTGGTGGAACCATGAGCATTGTTGGTGGAACCATGAGCGTTATTGGTGGAACCAAGAGCTCTATTTATGGAACCATGAGATCTATTTATGGAACCACAAGCATTATTGGTGGAACAAGAGCATTATCAATGGAACCACGAACTCTATTTATGGAAGCATGAGCGCTATTGGTGGAAGCATGAGCACTATTGGTGGAACCAAGAGCTCTATTTATGGAACCATTGTTGGGAAAAATATTGTCTTGAATAATTTACCTAATATTTAATTATCAACCGGGGTTAGTAGGCTTAGAGTTGCTACAAAATATATGCGAAGGTAGAGAGTGTCTTAGTAATAAGCTAAAGATCTTAAGTTGAACTTCTAAGGACCTAATGAAGTTAATGAAAACAAAAGTGACATCAAACTATTTATAAATGTTTGGGTATAAACAATGTTATGACAATAAGCCATTCTATTTAGAGAGCTTGATATTTAATTGAGAAAATGACTATATCGAGAAGAATTTACAATGACCAAATAGAAACTATACATACACTAACTAAATTATCTTAATTCCACTCTCCTTGATTATTTTGAGGGTAGGCATTTACTGTAATAGGAACTGGGGCAGGAGGGGTATCAAAATGGCTCTCAAAAGAAGTATAAAAACTAAAGGGAATTAAGTCTAGTTTTATCTCTACAAAAATGTGCAAACTGAGAAATGTCTAGTTACAGAAAATAGTAAACATGATTGTTTATATACAAGTAACTCCTATTTACAAAGTACTATATAAGGACAGACATAGTTTATAAACAAACAAAAAACTTACAAGGATGATTTGAGTTCTATCTTATATATCCTTTTTCACAATTGTATAATTTAAATTAACAAATTATAAAGATATGATCCCTCAATGCATGTAATTTAAAACTAAAGGAAAAACTTGAATTAAAGGCTCAATTATAGATTAATAAGATGAGTTACTTTACATAATATCTTTCCTATGCATAAGATAAAAGAAAGAGGAAGGAGAAATGAGTTTTAAGAAGTCTTAAACAATCTTATATAAAGGTCTTTAAAAGAAAATATAAACATTATCTAACCATTACTATTTAGATAGAATTGAAAACTAGAAAGATAAACTTTGAAATGAATTAAAAACACACAGGACTAAATGAGCGACTGTATAATAGGTGGAAATAGAGGTCTGTATAAAAGGTGGAATAGATTGTCTATACGACAGTCTGTTTAATGAAAATGTTAAAACTTGAAGGAAACAATAAATTTAAATGCTTTTATTGAAGAGCAGCTACCCCATGCATGTACTAGTGTAATGTAAAACAGGAAGTAAACCTACTTTAATGACTAAATTTCATAGTAATATGACCTAAGCTAATTTCATAATTCAAAACAAACTAACATGTTCTTTAAGCAGATTCATGATAGAATCTACATGCTCAACATAATTTTAAATTGAAATCTAAACTACAGAAAACATGAATGATTATAAAAACAAAGCTAAACAATTCATAAACAGAATTATACTAGTTGCAAGGGAAAATAACGAAACCTACTTAGGGATATAAAGACTCTGTTTGTCGGGGGGGCCTCCTAGCAAACAGAGTTGAACTTCTTCTAACCGAGCACCATCATATACAACACAAGAAGACTTTCATTAAGATAATATGTAGCGTTACAAAGTTTTTCAGATTGAACTGACCAAATAATAGACAAAGACTCAAACTCCAGATTGAGAGAGAGACTCTAAAACTAAGACTCCAGACTCGTTTTTAAATCGCATACAACGTCTATATATATACATCATTCAATGGAGGTGAGCAATTCGACCCTTTAGTGTTCGACTGCTCTTCAAGATAAAGTAGTCATAATGGCAAATAAGTACATTAACAGTTAACAAATGACTGTTCCTCTTCTTTCGCTGATCAGGTTCCTTCAAGCACACAATGTGGTTCATACTTCAGTCCAAATCAAATCCTACGTCAATGTGTCATGCAGGGATACCAGATAGGCACGCCTTCTAGAAGAAGTCTAATATTGAGATGCTAGCGCGTGGTGATGACGGTTTCTGGCCGTTTTCATGCTTTTAACACACATAAACATGCTACCAAAAAATGTGCAGTCTGTTTGATGATCTGGACAGCAAGGTGGGCATGCATTCCATATGTTCAGCTGAATGCATGTCTATTCGTTAAGCCACCAAAAATACCATATAACCTAAAGAGAATAATACACATAGATTAATATAGAAAATGCACTCCGTATCATGCTAATTTTAACCATTGAAACAATAAAATTATGATAATAAATAGAATTGACATAAATCCTAGTTTAGTCATACCTCAAGCTTGTAGAGGGAGATGCATGGTGAAAAATGCACTAAAAAGTAGCAAAACATATGTTAATATGCGAAGTATTGAACCCAAAAACAGTGACAAAATGGGGACCAACCTTCCCCCAAACCGAAAGAATACCAGGTCCCACTAGTGCAAAATAAAAGATATCATGAGGAAGGAAGCATAGTTGTGTTAGCAGCTGCCTCCGACTTGGATGGAATAGATTGCTTGTACTTCAACTTCCTCACCTGTGCTTTCAGAATAGCATGCCTCGCTTGTCGATCTCTCTAAGATATACTAACGGTTTTATGTAGATCCTCCATATTCTTAAATTATTACCGTAGTTCTTTGTTTTCTTCACAAAGCTATGAAATTAACTTGACACGTGCTTCATTTTGCTTCGCCGATTGAGTTAACTCAACAGTTAACTGTTCTAAGGTGGGATGCGGTGGCGTTAATGGTTCTAGGGACTGGTTAAAATCCCGTGGAGAACTTATTTCTGTTGAAGGTGAGTCCAAATTGACAGTCGGAAGGGAATCTTCAGATGCAGGGATATCCGTCTGATCTGTGTCCTTAAGCAACTCAGCAGAGAGGCTAGCTAGTGCTAATAGGGATGAGTTGGGATTCATTAATTTCCTCTACCTCAGCCTCATCATTCGGATGGTTAGTTTGCTCATCAAGCTGAACCACGGTCTGAGTATTGGGCCAAAGCCTAATGAAATTAACAAGGGACTAAAATAGTTTTCAAATTTTATTAGAACTTTGATTATGGAGTAGTTTGAAACCCTAAGGTGTTTGTATTGGGATTTCTGTGAGAATTTAAAGTGGCGGATTTTCTTCAAGTTTTTTTTGTCATGGGATTTTCTGCAGCCTGCTACGGTCTAGGTATCGCCAGACTTCTGTTTCACTTAGCTTTCATGTTTTTTTATATAAAGACTGCAATCTGTTGGGCTCTTCATTTTCTTGGACTACCAGACTTTGAAGAACACGACAGCGACAACTCTGATTAGCAGGATTTACATAACATCAACTCTTCTTCCGTTCCTTCGGTCTCTGCTGATACGATTAGAGACAACTCGCCTGCTGTTACATTCGGGCAGTTTTTATGAAGATTCTCTGAGCCGACGGGAGATAATGATATGTGTTCCGTCTGTTTGAGCCCATTCGAGGCAGAGGAGAAAATAAAAGAATTGTGTAATTGCTGTCATATATTTCACAGGAATTGTTTGGATAAGTGGCTCGATCATCATCAGACGACATGCCCTCTCTGCAGGTCTTCTCTCATAGTTTTATTATCATCGATCATCATCAAATATTCTATACGGCATAGCTTAACAAGGGACTAAAATACAAATATTTTAGTCCCTGTCGCTAATTTTGATAATAAAAATATTAAATAAAAGATTGAAGGGTCAAGTTAAAGACAATATGAGCATTCCTCTCTAATAATTCTCTAAAAATGCCCTTTGGTGCAGTAGTGACAGAACATAGACCGCTTACATTTGCGGCGTCAGCTGACATTGATCGACTCCTTCCCCCTTATGACAAGTCTCTCTTGGCTCTCACTTAATTGCCTTCATCAACATGATTATATAAACAAGTTCAGTGTATGCATATTCTAACATCTTTTCTTCAACCAAAGATTTGCTTTGCAGTTGCAGTTAAGGATTTATTTTGTTACTTGTCAGATTTATTTTTTGTTTTTCTGTTTACAATGAGCCAGCAATTGTGTCTTCTGGTTGTAGTCACTTAATATGCAACCTGCAAATGGTTGCAGCAGGGACGAGCATCAATGAAACGATTCAAGGATTTCTGGTACCACAGAACGAGGCAAGGAAGCAAGTGGGAGTCCCTCCACTGAAATGGGATGTGAAGCTTACAACTTATGCACGTACATACGCAAGGGAAAGAAGAGGTGTAATAGGTAGATAAACAAATTTATTTTTCATTCTCATGTCTGTACATAGATATATATAAGCAGTGAGAGCCTTGCTACTATACACATATGTACATCACAAAACATGAAGCAATGAAAGCCCTACTACTATACAGACTGTGCATAGATAGATAGATGAATAAAACCTGACCCAATTAAAGCCCTTGAATTTGTATTTGGTTTTTATCTTGTGGGTTATAGGATTCAAATACCGGATCGCTTACTCAATAAGTGATCATTTTTTTGTTAAAAAAAAGAAGGTATTCATTTGATGTTTTGGATAATGGTCAATTCGTCTTTTCCCAGGCGCTGCTCTAGTACGTTCGGGGGTTTCTAAGCTACTGTACCGTGTATACATATCAAGGATACTAAGCATAAACAGAGTGGAATTAATGTTGTTTTCTTCATAGAGTTGGGAGCTCTTATGCCGCGATTTCTATGTTAAACTTTTTGCAGAATTGAATCTCCTTGGGTGAGAATAAAGCTATGGAGAGTGCAGTGATCGGAGTCACAAGCGAAGCGAATTCCACAGCATATAAGTGCGCTAAATTGATGAAGACGACATGCTTGTTTATGTTCATTTTCGTGATCTTTGCCTTGCTAGCAACGATATTATAATGTTAAAAGAAATGTTTTTGAAGACGTAACTAGAAAGATCATTATTTCTCATATGTTTGTTTTCTCCTCAAATGTTATTACTTTACCCAAAAAACAATATGTTGACCATTATCCATACTATTACTCTATTTTATAAAGTAGTAACAACAATAACAATTGTTTTTCACTGAAATTGTCCTAAATAATTTTATATTTTATTTGAATTGGATTTATAATTTTGCCAAATGCTTGTTTGTTTAGTTATTCAATATACTTTCTTTTAAAATCTTTACATAGAATCTAACTTTGAATTTGACTTGAAAATTATGGCTTCACCTGAAAATTGTTAAACCGCTCCTTTTTTTTTAATTACAAGGATTGTTCTATCTGTGCGTATAGAAGCATTGAGTATATTTCATTGCTTGTTTGCTTTAGATGGGGCATCAAAAGAAAAAATTGAGATGCAATTCCATCATCCAGAATTACACTTAATGCCATATTTTCAAGATAATGTCTCATGTATGCAGTGTAATATTACTTTGCTCTTAGTAATATACTAACTTGTCGTGCACTTAGCTTCATTCATTTCCTTACATCAGCTTGCTTGTTGTATCAAGACCAATATTTCTAACAATAACAATATTTATTTTGTCGTTTAATGAAAAAAGTTATTTTATGCTCTTCCAATATCTAAAAAAACAAGTAACACAAGCCAATGTACCATATTTGTTAAAAAAACAAGTAACACAAGCCAATGTATCATATTGGTTGGTATTTTTTGTTCATGAGGCAAGCCTAGCCAAGGGAGTGACAGTAAGGCAGGTTGGCCAATGCCTTTCCATTGAAAGCATGAACTAATGGGAGATTTTCAGCCTTAGCCTGCAAGCTTTATTGGCAAAGCCTTTCTCTGCTGTTTCTTCTCTATATAGTATAGAAATGAATGTTAATCAATAAAATAATTAATGTTTATTAATAAAATAATTTATTTTATCAAGCATAGAGAAAAATAAATGTTAACAAAATCTAGATAAATAAATATTGAAATCGTTTTGCCACTGAAGTTGACAAAATATAAATAAATAAATATTGAAATCTTTTTGCCACTGAAGTTGACAAAATACAGATAAGCTGAAAACAAATCCTCATTACTGCGAAATTGTTAGTACAACTCTATGTGACAATGTCGGGGACATTGCCACCACGTGGCTCTTGTTATTGATACATGAATCAACATTGAGATTAGTTGCAAAAGAGGTATTGGTAAATTTGCGGAAAGTTACCACAAAGAGGTGACAAATGGACTCACATTATCACTACCACTTACCTATCCTTTTGGAGTTTAAGTGTTTATTTTTAAGAATTAAACACAAAAAGGTTATAAAGGTGATTGCCTTTTCATTACAATGATATGGAATGATCTCCACATTTCACATTTGAGGTAATAGTCTCCAAGTTGATTGTTTGAAATAATTTGTGTGCCCCAAAGTTATGAGGATGCAATCATGAAACAAATGTATATTGGTTATGCTAAAATTGATGAGCTCATGGTCTTTATTGGGGATTCCTAAGCCTTCATTGGACATTGGGTCAACGATCTTGTTTTCTTCTCGATGAACATGCCTTGGAGAGGTGATCTATATATTATTGATAAGGTGGAGAATTTTTGTCAAGGAACTAGAGAATTTCTAGTCCATCAAGATCTTTGGCTTTACACTTCTTCAAAGCTTACTCAGAGCTTCGATGAAAACTAGGGAGTCTTCTTCAATGAGAAGATTGGACCAATTATGTTTTCTAGCGATAACAATACTTACTTCAAGAGCTTGTAACGCAACACAATTGTTGGTGTCAATGCCTCCAAACATGGAGTAAAGGAGTATAGTTTTTCCTTCAAAGTCTTGGAATGCTTAGATCCAATGCTTGTTACCCTTGGATTTATTGAAGAAGCATTATCAAACTTTAGATTGATTATCCCTGTTAGGTGTGCAGACCAGGAATTGGGGGAGAGGGCTCTATCCTAGAGGGCTTTGAGCTTGAGTTTAAAGTTGTTTTTTTCTAGGCCCCAAGTAGTCATAATTTATCTACAACAAGTTTCTCAATCAAGACCATTTGAAGACTAGCTTGGCATAGAGAGTATTCATATGTTCCTTCCCAACAATGTCCATTGATTTAACGAAGGAAGGGATTGGTCCTTGAAGACACCGTTGTTTCTTTCTTTCTACATATATCAAGCTAAGCGGCTTGCAGATATATTTTTATCAATAGTTGGTTATCTTGTTTGTGAATGGCTCTAAAGTCCAATTAGACTAAGTGTAAATAATATATAATTGCCTTTTGCTTGTGCTATTAAAGTAGGCAACACCTACATCCCAAAACAAGCAAGATAAACTACATCGATTTAAGATGTGGTCCATTAATTCTTCAATTTCTTCACACATGGAGCATATGATTATTTGTGAAGCTTTTCCCAAATTAAAATTTTATTCTTTACTACCAACCAAAAAAAAAGGGGGGGGGGAAGAAAGTAGACCACTTTATACCAAAGTAAGCCCTATGATATGTGTTGACATAACTTTAACGATTCCTTATCATTTAGAGATTTTGATATTATCATGTAAAATTTCTAGACCGTGTAAGTGACACAACCCTTGTTGTCCATATTGCAGTAGTTGAAATGTCTATGATTTTGAGGTAAATCACACCTAGATACTAAAATAAACTAAATAAATTCTTCATTTTCTTCCCACATGAGGCATATGATGTTCGATGAATATTTTTCGGAAATTAAAATTTCCTTTGTTANGCAGGCTTGAAGATGCCTGGTTCTCAATACACAAGAAACAAAAACTCTATATCCCGGCCTGACCACAAACGGCCTACCAAATAGTAACGATGCCTATTACAAACCCAGAGGAAAGCAGAAAGGCACTAAGGCATTTAACAAAGATAGCAGTTGATAATAATCAAAAGATCAAATACCAAAGCACGGGAACCTTCCGCGTGCCAAACCGAGGGCCAGCAACCTTCGGACCGCATTGCCAGCTAACGACTAGTATCGCTGGGAAGATTTCCTGGGAACTCCTCCCTGGGCTGTGTGGCTGGAGAGTCAACAGGGGTGATCCTCGGATTCTCGGGCACAGCTTCAGGATTTGTCAGCATGTTCTGTGTTATCTATTCCAAACGGCAGAAACCTACCACACTTTCCTGTTGTCCACGACGGATGGTTTCCAATGCCTCACGGATGCCTTGTGCAGTTTGAATTTTGGCTTGTATGTGGTGAGCAAGCAAGATGCGCGTAGACCAGAACGGATTGGGGACCAGGGGGCATCCCATGATGGTTTCTAACTCCCTAAGGAGATCGATTTCCATGATAACAATGTAGGCGTCCAATGCCGGGGGTGTTTCGGACAAGTATTGATCGCCCCACATAAAAGGAGCGACCGCCTAGGGCATTGGCTCAGCCTCAGCTTCAGCAGAGGCCTCGCTAAGGTTGCTCCCTTGGTTATGACCTCTCGCTCTGGTTCTTACCCTCCACACTCTTGGCATTGTGCAGTCTTTCAAATGAGCAGGAGACAGAAACAAGAGGGAGAAAAGATTAATGGGGGTGAACAGAGCCTCCGACGAATAGACATAAAAAGGACTTTCCACCGTCGAGGATCTGTCCCTGCGATCACCTTCCTTTACTATCCTTGAACCTGTCATGATGCTCTACAACTCGCCACGCTCGGGACGATCTCTCATCCTTTGCGAGCGATTCACGACATCAAGATTTACGGCATGCCAATGGATACGACCCTCCTTCATAGCTTTCGGACCATAAAGCTTCCTGTCAAGAGCAGTACCCGCTCCTCTAACTTCTCTCCTTCCCACGAGTCCGTCTTTATGGCAACCCTCGCAGAGAATGTGAGGCTGATCATTCCATCCATTATGGAGGCTATCATGTGCTGGAGCCACGTGCATCGTACGACGATCGCATGTTGAGCGACGAAAAACGGAAAAGATCCGCGTGTTAGGGCAGAAAGGCAATATGATGGGACAGACCTCATCGAGCCCCAGCCGGCGGACGATGACTCCCAAATCCGGCCACGAACGTCAATCCAGCTATGGTGGGCCCTGCTGAGGTGACGACTCTCCGTCTTTGGACCTCCCCTTAGATTGAGGCCATCTGTCCATCGCATGCAAAGCATGATTCATTTTGCCTCACGTCTTCCTCCGCCACCTTAGAATAACCACTCCAGATTTGCTGAGTTTTTCCTTCATCCTCCTTAATCTATGCATGAAAGGAAAACTCGCTCTCCACTCCTGAATTATCCATGGCGTCCGCCACCCTGTTCCCTTCCCTCTTGACGTGAGTTAGCAGAAGGGCCTCCTCACCTGCGAGGATCTGCCGGAGGCCTGATAATTTGCTCTCCCATCTTCAGTTTTTGGAGACTTGGCTCGTGAGGGATCTTGCTTGGAGTTTGCTAGTCGTGTTGATAATGATTTGGGAATCCCCTTCCACCACCAGCGGAAATTTTCCTATTTACTTAGCCCAGGTCAGGCCATTGATTAGCCCTTCTAGCTCGGCCATGTTATTCATGTTAGTCCCTATTGACCCCCAGAACAAGCTAAGGATGCAGCCCCTTGAGTTTCGAATTACTCCTCCATATACAGCTGGACCTGGATTACCTTTAGCAACACCATCAAAGTTGAGTTTGAAGGTTCCAAAGGGAGGAGGGGTCCAAAGCAACGGGTTGAAGACGAGCACCGGTCTCGGGTGAGCAATTGAATTGTCTGGAGGTAATTCTTCAAACCCAAAAGCCTTCAAAATACTCCGCTCATTACTTGCCGCACTGAATTCTTCCTGCGTCCAAGATTGCAGAGTGATAATTTCTTTCATATGGATTATAATGGAGTTCCACATCTCCTCAAGTTTTCTAGCTTTGTTCTCGAATATTTGTTTGTTTCTTATCTTCCATATTTCCCAAATTGTGAAGCCAGGGAAAAGTTCCCACAAATGGTTCACAATTTTATTTTTGAAGCTATAAGTGGGCCACTTTGCAATGGTTAGGTATGGTCTTCCCCTGTATCTGTGGTATCTTCTGAAGATGGTCACCCCCCTCTCCCACAAAGAATTGGCAACCCTGCATTCGTCCAGTAAATGATTTATAGTCTCATCCTTCTCCTTGCACATGCAGCAGCGGGATGGCCCAATAAAAACTTTGACCTGTAAGTTGTCCTAGGTTAGGATGCGGTGTTCGATAACCAACTAGTAGAAGATTGAAACTTTGGGCCACCACCCGCCCTTCCAGATTTTAATCCATTTAGCTTCTGGGATGACATTGAGGGTTTCCGTTAACAAGCCTATGGCTTCTTTTGGATTGAAATTGCCTGAGGCTGAGTATCCCCACCTTAGCTTATAAGGTTCGGCACTTAGGGGGAATCTTTTCTTGGAGAGCTCTGCTAGGAAGCTATCTAAGTCTTCCCCTGGTGCCTTGTCTTGCCACCATCGCTTGTCCTTCCATATTCAGACCCTCTGATCAACAATGTTATGATCCCAGAAGTTTGCCACCTTAGCCATTGCATTGTTTTGAAGGAAAGAGCGTAAGAGAGGGGTGTCTTCCCCACACGAGATAGATGGTTCCTGGTTTAGAGCTTCGCTCGAGAATCTTGCATTTTGGCCATTCCTTACTTCCCAGAAACTGTGTTTTTGCACGAACCCCCGGTTTGCCTGAGTTGTTTTCCAAATGCTGGATCCAGGGGGATCTTCCCCAAACCTGACCAAGGATTGATGTGGCCATTGGGGTGCATATTTCAAATGCCACATTTTGGCCCACAGTTCTTCGTGGTAGTTCACCCATCTCCACCAGATCTTAGCACTCATGACTTTATTATTATCCAACGGATCTCTAAGGCCTAGTCCTCCTAAACTCTTCGGAGTGCAGATGGTTTGCCAATCCACCAGGCGTCGTTTTCTAATATCTTTAGTGCCCCCCGATAGGAATTGTCTTTGAATATTTCTAATTTGTTTGATGATGGCTTTCGGGGCAGCCAAAACTGAGAAGAGGTACAATGGCATCGCCTGCAGGACCGATTTCACCAGGATAAGTCTACTTGGAAAATTAAGGGCTCTGAAGGTCCAAAGGCTGATCTTTTTGTTAATCTTCTCCAGCAGCTCTTTCCATGATACCTGATTGATAGTAGATTCTGCCATCGGGGCACCTAGATAATTAGAAGGGAGGATTCCTTCCTGAAATTCCAGAATTCTAAGGATGTTTCGCTTAGTGATCCTGGGGGTGTTGAAAAAGTAGGTCTGAGATCTCTCCTTGTTGATTTCAAGGCCACTGGCTTCGAGAAATGTATTCAAAAAGTCTTTAATTTCCCTGGCTTCTTGCACCGAGGATGGGCCCATCAGCATATTGTCATCCACAAACTGTTGATGGGTTTGTGGATCCATTCCTTCCGTTAAGGACAAGCCGTGGATTTTATTCTCTACTCGCCTATTCTTGGTCAGTCTTCCAAGTCCTTCAGCCGCAATTATAAAGAGGAACGGAGATAAAGGATCCCCCTGTCTTATTCCTCTAGAAGCCTTGAAAGGGCATGAGGGAGAACCATTAACCAAAATTGAGAAGAAAGCAGAGGAGACCAAATTCATGATCCAATTAGTCCATTCATCCGCAAAGCCAAATGCTTTTAAAATGCCCTCCAAAAAATTCCAATTTAATTTATCGTAGGCTTTGGAAAGATCACGCTTAAGAAGCATACCTGGAGTCTTGGTTGCTTTGAGGGAGTGGATGGTTTCGTGGACTAAGATGATGCCATCCAAGATTTGTCTTCCTTCCATGAAGCCAGCTTGCTCTGGGGAAATGATAAGAGGAAGGAAAGGCTTCAATCGGTTAGCTATTACCTTTGAGATAATCTTGTAGATGACATTGCATAGCGTGATCGGTCTGAGTTTGCCAGGGTCTTCAGTGCCACTTTCTTTTGGTATGAGAGCCAAAAAAGTTGAGTTGAGAGCTTTGAGGATATTCCCCGATATTTGAGAGTCCTCCACCAGGGCTACACTTTCTTCTTTCAGCCAATCCCATCCTGCATGGAAAAAATTAGAAGTGAATCCATTGGGGCTCGACGCTTTATCTTTAGCCATTTGGGTCACCGCTATTTCAACTTCTAACATCTCAATGGCTTTGCCAAGCACTTTGTTGTGGTCCTCCGTGATTAATTTGGGAATGTGTCTGAGAACCTCTCTTTGAGCTTCCTCCCTGTCTCTGTCCGGTTCTTGTAAGAGGTTAGCAAAGTAATGGTTAAGAGTGTTCTCCAATTCCTCTTGGGTTTCAGCTATGCTCCCATCCTCCTTCTTCAGTCTGTCCAACCTGTTGCCCTGCCTGTGTTGAATAGTCACTTTATGGAAAAAACTAGTGTTACGTTCCCCTTCTTGGAGCCACTTGATGCGGTATTTTTGGCTCTAGTAGATTTCCTCTTGTCTCTCTCTTTGATTGAATTCTTGCAATAGGGTCTTTTCCTGAAGCCTCACATCCTCAGTGTAACCATTGAGAATAACTTGGGACTGGAGGTGCTAGATCTTGGTCTCTATAACCTGCTTTTCTTGAAAAATATTTCCGAAGGAATCCTTGTTCCATTGTTTGATGCGCTCTTTGAGGTGTTTCAGCTTTTGTTGGAACTGAAACATGCGGGTACCTCTGAGAGGGGGTGAGTTTTCCCACCAATCTTTGAGCTTCTCTTGGAAGTCAGGATGAAGGAGCCATAATTTTTCAAAACAAAAAGGCTTTCGAGGGTGGACTCACGCATTGACCCATTCTAGAGTTATGGGCCAATGATCCGAACCGGCCGCTGGGAGGAAAACCGCTCTGATGTTTCCTCCAGCCATCATGACCGGTTCAGACAGCAGAAATCTGTCAAGTTTGCAGGCGATGCCTCTGTCCCCAGATTGTTTATTGTTCCAAGTGAAAATACCGTTGGACGTTCTGACATCAATCAGATCCAGGTCAGAGATGGTGTTATTAAAAAGAGTGCTGGCCGAGTTTAAGCTGCAAATACCACCTTTTTTTTCGTCGAGATTCCTTATCAGATTGAAGTCACCTCCAATAATCCATGCTCTATTATGAGCTAGGATTTTTAGATCTATGATAGACTCGATAAAAGCCTGCTTCTGGTCCGCCTTCTGAAGGGCCATAGACATTAGATATGAATCCTCGAGTTCTGGTGCCGAGAATGTGGAACTCAGCTGAAATAGAAAAGGTGGTGGTAAGAAACCCTGATAAGGTCACTATGCAGGGATTCCATAGGATACCCAGCCCCCCCGCCGCTCCTCTAGCATCAATGGTGATCGATTCGCATCCCTTCCAGACTTTTTGGGTTGTCTTTGCTAACTCTTCTCCCAAGCATTTAGTTTCTTGAAGGAAGATAATCCCTGAGTTATCCCTATCTATTCTTCTTTTCAATATGCGCTTCTTTAGCGCACTGTTACAACCTCTGATGTTCCAGGTTGTAATCCGCATCGAGAAGGAATTAATTGGGGGGGGGGAAGGGCTGCATCTATGGTTGGATACTTCCCTGAAGCCACCAATTGTTCTCCTATAGCTTTGATTCTCTAGATATTGCTTGGTCTTCCTCTTTTGTCTTTTTTTGAGTTTTTCCCTTTCCCATCTGTGACTTTGAGAGATTCTGTTACTACTCCTAGGGTATTTGCATTCTTGGTTTGAATGATCGCTTTCTCTAGAAGAGAAACTTGTTGTGGGGGGATTTTTCCTGGTTCTTGATCAGAGCAAGCTGCCTCTATTCTGTCAAGGTCTAGATCTCCTACCTCCATGTCTTCTGAAACGCCACCCCCTGATCCAGGATCTACATGGGATTCCTCAGGCCAGATCAGGAAGCAACCCTCTAGGGACGCTGACATAATACAGGGGGAAACCGATGGGGCTTGAATCTTGGCCTCTCCTGATATTTCTTTGTCCTCTTCCCCTTGAATAATGCCTGGGTTTTTGTACTACAAAGCTGTAGTCTAAACCATGGCCTTTTTTAATGACTGATCTTCTTGAAGGGTTGCAAACCGGTTCTTGGTTTGCACCCTTTTGTGGACATCAGGACCCGAAGTCTTTCTGGCTTGCCTCTTTTTTTTTGGATTTTGGTAAAACCTTCCGCATTCGATTAGTCTTGCTCTTGCTTCCCGCTTGATCTCTTGATTTGGGGGCAGTCTCTGAACAAATGCCCATGTTCATGGCAGCGCCTGCATCTGAATGGGATCTGCTCATAGTCTATGGATTGAAACCATTCCTCATCTTCCCATGTTAGCTCTATTCCATTTGGTAGATCTCTTGAGATGTCTAGGTAGATGCAAATCTTGGCGAACGAAATGTATTTTCTCTGTCTCGTTTGTTCATAGACTTTGATGAAGGTCCCCAGGGTGTTCCCTATGTCTATAAGAATTTATTCCTTCCAATATTCCGAAGGTAGGGAGTACAATCTAATCCAAACTGGAGTGATGGTTAGATTTTCTTTATTTGGGTCAAATCGCTCTTTCCAGGGTCTCAAGAACAGACCTGCCGAGTTGAAGAAGTAGGGGCCATTCTCAAAGATCTTAGTTTTGTCCTCTTCGTTGAAGAATATGATAGTAAAGAAGCCTTTAGCTCCCAGCTGGAGGTCATAATGGCCTTGGGGTTTCCATGTTGAGTTTACCCAACCCACCAACATTTTTTCAGTCGGCCAGATCCCCACGAATTTGCCTATGAGGGCCCTTTCCTTCATGTATTGGATCTCCTCCCTGACTCTGTCTGACTTGATCTGTAGTCGAGGGACCGTAATGGATTTTGGGACACATCGTCCTGTCCTTCTTGTACCCTGATTAATGACTTCCTCTTTTCTTGTTCCACTGCACCCTTCCTCGTCTTTGGCATTTGTATGGGCACTGAATACTGTTTTTCCTTTGTCCTTATTTGATCGCATTATGGCTGTCTCTACCGCCACATCTTCCAGGCTCCCACGGTCCCTCTCCCCCCGAGGAGGAGCAGGAACCATCTCGATGGTTGCTGATGGGGCTCCACCGACCTGCACAGACTTTGAGAAACCTTCAACCATCCATCGACCATTTGCAGAGCTAGTAATTCCGTATTGCCAAAAAACTCAAGTCCACATTAATGTTGTTCAAAATAAATTATTACCAGCATAGATCCAAATCCCAGGCTCTATCAAGCGCCGAGAGGGATCACATATTTGGAGGTGCAGACCTCTTCTTAAGTATTGCACTCAACTATCAGCTTTAATGTGATTCAGACCAAAAGGCACATTTTTTTATTTAAGGTCCACAAATAATATTTTTATTATTAATATTTAATACTATTTATGGTTGCATATAATATTTTTTATTTTGTTAGGAAAAAACATTAAAACATCTCCCCCATACATAGTTTTAAAACCATGTGCAAGGCCCTCCTAAAATCATGGGTTGTTTAGCAGGCCTTGCACATGGTATTAAAACCATTTGCAACTACCTCCTAAACCATGTACAACAAAACCATGGGTTGTTTAGGAGGCCTTGCTCATGGCTTTAAAACCATTTGTAAGGCCCTCCTAAACCATGTACAATAAAACCATGGGTTTTTAAGAGGCCTTGCACATGGTTTTAAAACCATGTGCAAGACCAACATTTCTTTTGCGGATAATTCAATTTTTTATTTTTATTATTTTTTATTATTTTGTTGAGTAGAAAATCTCCCCTATATTGTGTTGTTTTTCTCACCGACATTTTTTATGGCAGATAATTAAATTTTTTATTATTTTGTTAGGTAGGAACATTACAACATCTCACCCATATTAGATTGTTTTTGTGGCCAACATTTATTTTGGAAGATAATTAAAAGTTTTGTTTTTATAGCTGACATCTATGTAACGTTATGTAATGTTACATAACGTTACAAGATCTCCCCCATACTGGGCTGTAAAACACCTCTCGGCGCAATTATTATATTAATATATAATCCCATCAACTTCCTATTATCATGTCAACTTCCTAGATATTATCATGTCAACTTCCTAGATCGTGGCATATCCTTGTATTCCCATCTTGGAGTAGTTGAAATAGGGCGTGATATGATAAATTGAGTTTGACATTCCTTACATAACAATAGGCCTTATTGTGATAAAGCAAAGTTAAGGTTGACAACAATAAAGATACTTTATGACAAGTACTTTAATATATTACATTAAATTCAAGGACCCAATTTGGGAGGAAAAGAGAAGGCATTTTATTATTATTTTATGTGTGAAAAAGAGAATGTGGTGCTAATAATATTTAATATATGGTTTATGATCCAAACTATATAGGTCCCTAGTGTTAAGTGATAGGTTATCATATCCTTGGCCTTAGTTGATAATAAAATATATTAAAAAATTAATTTATAGGTTGGCTTAAGTTGATAATAAAATATATAAAACCTAGTGTTAGGTGATAGATGATCATATCCTAGGCCTTAGTTGATAATAAAATATATGAAAAAATAATTTATATGTTGGCCTGAGTTATTAAAATATATGAAACATTAATTTATATGTTGTTGGAAGTTTGTGGTGGAGGCCTATTTCATTATTGTTATCTTCTCGTTGGTGGAGGTCTATGACCGTTTTGTCCTTGGATTTTGTTGCTGAGATTTGGATAGCACTTTGGGAATAAAAAGTCACATGGTCATAAACCTTATTTAGAGTTAAATGGGTTGTTAATTCAAATAGGCAGAAGGCTTCAATATTGATAGTACATTATTAGAAATGGTTTATGTGATGAAGTTGTGATAGTTGAGGGGCATTAATTTAATGATGATGAGAGGTAAATTTTGTATACTTTATTTTGGTTTAAATTTTTAATGAGATATTGGCTTATTGCAATAATGTTAAAAAGTATATTATTTTGAGTGAGTAAGTATATTTTTTTTTGTGAGTATGCTCATTTTTCTAGATTAATTTTTTTTTATAAATTATATTTTAATTTTTTAATTTATTATAGTTATGAATATTTATGAATACTTTTTTAAAGGTTTTTGGAGCATATAAATAAAATTATAAAGAAAACCAAGTGACTCTTTACTTTTTGTAAGGTTCGGTAGACCAAAGTTGGTCTCACTTTACACTTATAAGTATTGTCATCATCATGACCATCATTGTTATAAATTATTATTATTATTATATCAATATATTTAATGTAATAAAATATGATGATGATGATGAGAAGAATCTTTTTGTACAGTAGTAGTTTAAATCAGTGTAGAAATTTCATCTTTAATTTGAACATTTTTTATATGTAGTTGGATAGAGGAAATCACCAATATTGAAGTGAAGTAAAACTCTTAACTCTTAAATTTCACAAGTTTAAAAATTATCTACCATAACTCCATGTTAAAAGAAATGTAATTTAAAGAACTATATCTTATTAATGTACATAAAAGTTACAATAATTCAGATTCATTTCCCCTATCAAAGGAATATATGAGATTGATCATGTAAGCAAATAGCTTATATAACTTGTTGGAAGTTGAAGTCTTATGTACTTATCGAGGATAAGAAAAAAACGACATAGCAACAAACCAATAAATTATTCCTTCTTATCCTAGGGTTAACAAGTATATATTCAAAATTTGGAACTTACTGCTTACCTTGTACTAATAGTGTTGCAGTATCTAGGTAGGCCAGAATCAACACAAAACACATTCTCTTCAAAAAAAGGGTAGCATACTTTCTTACTTTCTTACTTGAAGAGTAGAAAAGCAAAAAGACAACATCACCTAGAGATCTAAAATATTTGGTTACATCGCATACTCTAAGTCATTTTCCAATAGGATGAAGGAGGGTTATGAGGATTGTTGTTTATTCTCAACTATCTATCCAAAGGTGGCTTTGGCTTGAGGCTCTGCATTTTACTCCACAACCCTTGTTTTAAGGCCCTAATGAACTTTGATCAAAGCGTCGTATTTGGCCTCCATAACTTCTAGCTTCTTTAGAAGGGTAGATTGTACCTGTGTATCTTTCTCTTCCGTTGCTTGGGATATCACCGACTTAACCAACCAATATATTTCAAACATCTTTGAGACCTTGTTGTCTTTACATCTAGATAATCTTGTGTCTAATATCCATTGAATTGCCTCTCTATCTACATATTCTAAAGTAGTGAGGCCACATCTAGCAATGAATTTTTGCTCCAGATTGTTGATTTCTTCTATGACATAAGTAGAATGGGATTTGATAGAACCCTTTGGCTATAGGAATAACGCCATATTATATTGCGTAGTCTTCCTTAGAGTTTGCTTGGGAGGGACGCTAACGTTACATGGCCTTCCCCTCCTAATCCAACTAAAGTAGCCCTTGTCTTCTTCCTTGAATTATGCTTTCCATTTCCTATTTGACAACAAGTATTTCCCTTCCATTGTTTTCTCTAGTTTGTGTTGAAAGATTGTTGAAAGTACTTGATCTAGTTCCCCAAAGGCCGATTCTATCTACCTCTTAGGAATCCCCCGATTGATACCAAATACCAGTTCAATATGTTGGTTTGTTGCCTCTCTATTGACACCAGTGTAATTCACCCAATCACCATTCTTGCAACCAGACCCCACTAGGCGTTTCTTTTGGTTAACCACTAAAGGGATGAAAGGGTGTTGATCAACATAATCAAAGGTCCGAGCTCTTGGCTAGAATCATGAAACATATACTTAGTAGTGCTAAACGCCAACAAAAAGCTAATGTTTTGCTACTTTGAGAAACCATTGACCAACCATAACAATTTTCAAGGCATGAGAGTTGATGGAGCGTCCCAATTTTAAGCTAAGGGGAACGCTTTCCTTCATGCTCCAACCCGCTCTGAAACTCAACCTAAGCTTCATATCATTACAATCCATGTGATTGTTGAAACTCACATCATTCAGATTAATGGTGTAATACCATCTGACCTAATTCTTGTCCCTTTCGTCTCTGTTAATCTTCATATCCCAATAATTTCCATAAAACAAAGTGATAATAAGTATGCAAGGTGATGCTTCCACCTTATGTGTAGAAATGAAACTGAACACATCATGCCAAATACTCTTCCCTACCATCCCATCCAGGGGATCATTTTTTCTAGACCAGCATAGATCCAACTTAAACCCGGATATATTAAGTACCGAGAGAGATCCATTTTCCGAGGTGTAAATTTTTATTTTAATCTTAAACTCAAGAAATTTGACGCCTCTTTATTTTGATAGATCCGGGTTTAAGTTTTAATTTTTTATTTTATAAGTCTGGATATTTTAGTTGCTTTTCATCATTTTTTATTTTATGAGCCGACTTGAATTTTTTTAATTACTTTTTAAAAATTGGTAAAATAACATTATATTACCTTACTTTATGTGACATCTCCGCATACTAAGTTATACAACATATCGCTCTCAACACAATAAAAATACTCTATAAACTAACTTCAATATGTTAAATAAAATGACAAAAAAAACCTATAAACAAATTATTATAACAAGCTCTCTAACAAACAAATTAGATAATAATTAGCTTAGACAATTACATGAATAGTTGAAATATGGCGGTATATGATAAAGTGAGTTTGACATTCCTTACATTAAAATAGACCTTGGTTGTAGGCAATACAGATATGTTATAGTCGAACTATAATAAGATATATTAAATTTACCGACACAAATTTGTACTTCAAAGGGAAAATACATGCTTATTATTATTATTCTATATATGAAAAGAGAAGGTAGCATTAACAAAGTTTATGATGTTAAGTATAGGCCCCAAACATAACATAGGGGGTTGGGTGAGTATATTCATAGTCATAGTATAGGGTGTTAGGTAAGTTAAAACATTAACTCATATGTTGTGCACAACTTCTTTCACTTTGTTGATTGTGGTGGAGGCTTATTTCACCATCATTTTGTTGGTTGGTGGAGGCCTATTCCCATTTTGTTGCAAAGATCCAAGATACCAGTAAGGTTGCATATGAACATATATTTAACTTACCATGGATTATTTAATTTCAAAATATGTTTGTTTTTCAAAAGGTGTCAATTATGTTTGTTTTTCAAAAGGTGTCAATTATGTTTATGGAATGAAATTTTAATTATGCTTCAAAGTATTAAACACATAGTACTTTGATGTTGAAGTTAATTTTCATTATAATTTATTACATAGAAACGTTGTTAAAATTGTAGAACATAAGTATGTTAATGTTTAAAACTTAAAGAACTTAGTTTTTGAATATGGTTACTGAATGGTTTAAAAAGCATGATCTACCTACATTCCTTTTGGTATTATTTTTTCCAAGACAATGAACCTCAAATGTTTCTTTCATTAATTTATTCTGATACACCATGATATTTGGAGGCGATTTGTTGCTTTATACGTTTTAAAACTTATTTTCAAGGATGACACACCATGATAATTGGAGGCATTTTTGTTGCTTTATATGTTTTAAACTTATTTTCAAGGATGTAATTTGTAATTCGATGTTTCATTTTTTTTTACTCTTTTTTTACTTGAGTATTTGTTTATTTATATTTAATTTTTTATTTTTATTTTTATAAATTTTTATTTATATAATAATAATGGATAAATAATTTTAAAAAATGATAATTTTAAATTGAATTACGTT
>LPNX010983468.1:6893-29949 GCA_001517045.1 Pseudotsuga menziesii | reverse complement strand
TGTATTTACCAGGATCTTTTTATTATTAGCAACTTTTATATTGTATGTTTTAAAATGACATGTTCTATTCATGAGAGAAAACACTTCATCCTTATTGATGGAGAATATGGGAGCCTTCTTAATTAGCATTAAGGTTACCTTGATTACGTTTGAGTTATTTTAATGTATTTTAAAATGTTTTTATTTATCTATTTCAATAAAAAAATATTATCTTGGAAATTAAAATTAATTGGGGTTATGTTATATAAATTTAAATTTTTATGATTAATTAATTATTTTTTATCTATTCTGAAGCATTAATAGTAAATATAAAACAAATCATAAATTAAAAAATCAACATCATTATTGTTTTATTTATTTTTATAAAGATTTAAAAATTTATTTATTTTTATATGATTATTTTATGAAGTAGGGGAAAGCTAGCAAAGGGGAGTCATGTGGCAAGGAACAAAATATGATTATGAAAGGTTTATATTGTACATGGTATTCTATCAAACTCAGTTTTTATGAAATTTTTAATTAATATATCTTTATATATTTTTTTTGTAAAAACAACACTACAACAAAGCAGACAAGGAGATATATGGGAGCATAGAAAACCATGAGCATACGAGAGAAAATAGATTATTCTATTACATATTTGTAAAATCCTATTATCCATAATTTTTAGAGGACTTTATCATGTCCTACGATACAACAATGCAAAACACTAGGTGTTAGAGCAAATCTTAAAACATGTGCACTTCATCCATGACCTTTTTAAATTAACCCCTCCTTGGACTCAAAATATTATATAATTTTATTTAAAGGTACATTGAAAACTTAAAAAATAATTATGTAGCATTACAAGTTACTATGTTTTATTCATTTCATTTCATGGTCAACTTATCTATTTGCATGGCTATATTATTGTCCCATAATTACATCCAATAGTAATTATAGTCACTATTGTAATACTCATATTTATCATACTGAGTGGTGATTCTTCACAGCTTTGTGCAAAAAACTATAAGCATACCGAAGAAAATATATTATTCTATTGCATATTTGTAAACATCCTATTACCCAAAAATTCTAGAGGACTTTATCATGTCTACAACGCAACAATGCAAAATACTAGATATTAAAGCAAATCTTAAAATGTGTGCACTTCATCCATAATATTTTAAAATTACCCCCTCTCATTGGACTCAAAATATTATATAATTTTATTTAAAGGTATATTGGAAACATACAAAATATTTACGTAGCATTATGAGTCACTATATTTTCTTCATTTCCTGGTCACCTTATTTCATTGCATGACTACGTTATTATCCCATAATAACATCCAATCGTAATTATAACGACGATTGTAATAATCATATCTATTATGATACCTAAGTTTTAAATTGGTGATAAATTAAATTTATTATAATTTAACTAAGTTTTAATTATATATTTTTATTTTTTAATCTAGTAATTATGTTAATTTTATAAATAAAAAGAGATATAATAAAAATATAAACGATATATATATATATATATAATGTAATTGAGTAATGTTTTTGTGACAGCTTTGCACAAATAATTTCTCCCATAACCTTTTAAAATTACCCCTTCTCACAAATGTGTGCACTTCACCCATAACCTTTTAAAATTACCCCTTCTCATTGGACTCGAAATATTATATAATTTTATTTAAAAGTACATTGAAAACATAAAAAATATTTATGTAGCATTATGAGTCAATATGGTTTCTTCATTTCATGGTCACCTTATCTCTTTGCATGACGACATTATTGTCCCATAATAACATCCAATAGTAATTATAACGGCGATAGTAATAATCATATCTATTATGATACCTAAGTTTTAAATTTATAAAAAATTAAATTTATTATGATTTAACTAAGTTATATATATATTTAATTTAGTAATTATGTTAATTTTATATATAGATATATATATATATTTAATTTAGTAATTATGTTAATTTTATAAATAAAAAGAGATATAATCAAAATATAAACGATATATATATATTAAAAATGTAATTGAGTAATGTTTTTTCACACTGCGCAAATAACTTCTTCAGGTTATTTCTTCTTCTCATTCTTTGTACACCACATATTCACTTACAACCAGAAGTAAAGTGTTAACGTAAAAAACACTACCACCTCATAACTTTTGTTATAAATGATTTAAGTATCAAGAATAAAAAATTAATTTCTCTTTTTAAATTTTAAAGTAAATGACAATTAAATTAAATGCAATAAAAAAAAGCTACAACCATTTAAGATTTTCTTTCATTTTCTTCACACATGAAGCATATGATCCTTCCTCTAGCTTTTCCAATTTTTTTTTTTCTTCACTGCCGACCAAAATGGAAAGCTACTTTATGCTAAGTAAACCATGTGATACTTTATGCTAAGTAAACCATGTGATAAGCATTTTACTTGTGATATGTGTTGACATAACCTTGAAGATTCTTTACCATTCAAAGATTGCCATATTGTCATGTAAACATCCTAGATCGTGGAAGTGTCACATCCCTTTTAGCCCCATCTTGGAGTAGTTGAAATAGCTTGTGATATGATAAATTGAGTTTGACATTCCTTACCTAAAACTAGACCTTATCCTATGAAGCAAAGTCAAGGTTGAGGCAATAAAGATACTTTAAGATGAACACTCAAATAGATTACATTTCACTCAAGAAGACTTATGTTCAGCTTTCTCTGGGGCTCCTCGGATATCAAAAAGAAATTTCATTTGGCCAACTGGAATGACCTCTCCTGGCCTAAAAAATGTGGAGGATGGGGCATAAAAAACCTATACTGGTTTAATATTTCTTTGCGCCTCAACAATCTTTGGCGAATACTACATTCAGATGGTCTTTGGTCTGCTGTTATTCACACTAAATATTGGAATGGTACCCCTATTGTTGATTGGCTCAGGAAGAAGAATTTTAACACACGCAGCACATCATTATTCTGGAGGGGTTTTGTACAGGTTCTCCCGTGGTTGGGATCTTGCTTGACCTGGAATGTGGGAGATGGTAATCATATCCTTCTTGGCATTGATCCCATTATTGGTATTAACTCACCACATTTGCCTGAGGATTTAAGAACCTATTTGGAAGATTTGGACATATGTACCCTCGCTCAGTCTCGGAACACACTCATACCTGCTATGAACTATTGGTTGTCTGCTGATGATCTCAATCTTGGGGGTACATACTATGATATTTGGAACAATTTCATTCATGAATTATATGGTGCAGGAATACATCTTTCTGACCGACCTGATTCACTATCTTGGATTCATAAAGATTCTCATGGTTCTCCATCAGCATGTGCTACATATGATTATTTGGTTGGGGTTCACCCCACTCCACTTGCTACTTCCATTGACTCTGACCTTTGGAATAGGACTGTACCCAGCAAGATATCATGCTTCATTTGGCTCACAATTCGTGATAAAATACTTACATGGGCCAATCTGCAGAAAAAAGGTTTCCACGGGCCTGGGATTTGCGTTCTCTGTGGCACTAATGTTGAATCTGTCACACATTTATTTACTTTCTGTAGTGTTTGGAGGACTGTTGCGGTACATGTTTGTGATATCCTTCATCTGGGTGCAATCACACCAGCTGTTTCTGTTGATGTTATGTTTAAGAATTGGACCAAAAACATACACAGGGATTCGCCATGGTTTTATCTTCCTTTCCATATGATGTGGATAATATGGAAAGCTCGCAACCGATGCATTTTTTATGGAGAAAAAAGGTCTGTATATTCCATTATCCAGCAAGTTATATCTACTATGCATAGCTTACCGCCTTGTGCTGTCAAACAGAGGAGGCGTGATAGAGTTATTGGAATGGCACCTGTCATTTCCTATCCATGCGGTTTTATGGATGGTGCATCTAAATATTTGACAGCTGGTGCTGGTTTCTGTATTTTTGTTAATGAATCACATCGATTGGAGTTCTCACTAGGGGTCGGACATGGCACCAACATGAAGGCTGTATTGCTCAGTCTTTGGGCACTTCTCCATATGATGGGGATCCCGCTTACCCAAGTATACGGTGATTCACAAGTAATCATCAATTGGGTACGTGGATCTGCTGATCTCTCCCCACCTGATCTTATTCATTGGTGTCGGGAGACAAAAAACCTTTTGGCCGCCTTTCATGACCTGTCATTCAACCACATCTATCGAGAGCACAATCGGTTGGCTGACCGTCTCTCTAAAATTGCGCTCTCTCATCCTCAGGGCATTGGCAGTTATATGGAATTTATTGAGAACCATTTGGTCTCGCATGATACTTTTCAGCTTTACTGAGGCTGTTCTTATGATGCTACTTTTTCCATCATATCAGTTCATTGATTAAGTATGAGAGATCTCTTTTGGATTGTGGATTCAACACTTGTTGACGCTCGATAGATGTGGCTGTTCTGACAGATTACATTATGATGAATCAGCATTCTGATGGGATCATTTAGTTGTTGGCTCGCCTTTCCCCCTGGCGAAAACTCCATGATGTACTATGTATTTCTGTATGCTGGCTGCTGTGTTATTATGTCTTTGATTCAGTTATGAATATCAAGGCAGGCTTTTTTCTTCTGAAAAACAGATTACATTTCACATACACAATTTGGTTTGAAAGAAAAGAAATATATATTATTATTTTATATGTGAAAAAGAGAACGTGGTGATAAAAAATATTTAACTAGCAATTGCTTCAAGAAAGGTGCAACAAGAAAGGTACAATAATACGTCGATAAAGTAGTTGTTAGAGGGTAAGCGAAGAAAAAAAAATGTAACATTAAAATGTGATAAGGTGGTTGTTAGAGGGTAAGCGAAGAAAAAAAATGTAACATTAAAACATGGTAGTGAGAGATTGCAAGTAATACCAAAAAAAATGGGGCACTTCAATTTATTGAAAAATCAAAAAATTAGTAGTTTAACATCACATTATACAGTGAACATGCCATTGCATGGGAGAAATTTATCTGATGAAGAAAAGACGCCAATGTGTGGTCATAATCTGGAATTACTTGGTGTCCATATAATTCCAAAGTTCATAATTGTGCTAGCATAGGTTGTCAAAGCAGCTTGGAAAACAAACATTGGAGGACGGTTTCTATAGTTCTAACTTCTCACATTAACAAAAGTCCTGTTCAAGGCGTAGACATGATAGCATTGTATCAATTTTGAAGGCATTTCCTGCACTTCATAAATACATAAAAGAACATTAAGAAGGGTAAAAGCAAAGATTTCAGTATATATATATGTTTGATAATTCAAGGTAATAACATAGTATTAGTGATCCAGATTTATGTGTGAACAAAATGAAAGAACAGATACAAAGTCATAATAACAGACATTTTGCAAAGATAACAGAGATACTAGTAAACACATATTCTATTAAATGGAAGAAATAGAACAGACTGTACTACAATAGCTAGAATGGTGGTAGCTATCTCTGAGAAGAGATGTGTCTGCTACGCTCATCCGTACAAAGATGAATACAAAATGAGGCCAAAGGGGCTTATTTATAATAATAATGAGGGTGAGAACCCCAAAAGTCCAAAACGTAACCCTACAAGATGAACCGTCATAAAGTTTGTGGCCACAAGGTGGTAAGTTGAACAATCAACTTCCCGGGGTCATAACTTTTGCATACAATCTCCGATTTGGGCGTTCGATATCTCGTTGGAAAGGTCTATCTAAGATTTAAAAATTTTGGTTGGCCAAATGCATGCGGATGGCATTCATTTGGCCCTCGAATTGCCAAAAAACGTCGTTTAGGGCCTTAAAACGACCCCAGAAATTTGGGACCCAAAAAACTGTAGAAAAATAACTAGTAAACTGCCACAATGGACAATTGTTTTGAGCCAGTGGAATAGGTGGGTGGCCACTGTTCTCCATTTGGATCAATTAGTGAACACTCTTGACACTGTATGATAAGTAGCCAAACGAACCATTATCAATCCAATCCATCATACATCAATTAACACAATTGAACACAATATCAGTACCCATGATATTGTTTTAGATGATACAATGAACTGCTAGCCAGGATTCATTATCATCCAATCCATCAACAGCTGATTAAAACAATTGCAAACAAATAATTTATTAATAATTACATCTCTAGCCAAAACCACAGGTATTCGTTTACCCTTGCAAGCATCATCGCTTCCAAGAGTCAAGATTGCCTTTGGTCCATCAGGTTTTGAGAAACTATGCAAAGTGAACCTTCCTGACGACTGGAGTGTTATCATTTACATATTTTATTAAAGGAGTTGTATGGTTCATCGTTTCAGCTTGTCTCAATTTCAATTGATTATAATTATCTGCTAATTGACTGGAACTTGTATTGAGGTGAACCCATTATTTTTGGTTCTTCGCTGAATCTGTCTGCACTAAAGTATCATCCTCATCTTCCAGATCACTAAAAGAAATTTCCTCCTCATTAGACAACCCTGTTGCAGAATGTAAAAATGCATCACTTTTACCTGGTTGTTCCTGCAACCAATTATCTACATCTACATCCTCATCATCATGCTCCACATCCTCAATAGATGCTGTGTGATTAGACAAATCCTTCTGCTTAAATATATGATAATCACCTTCAGAGTTATTGGCAATTACTGGTGCCACTGTTTCTAGAGATATAGACTTGAAAGAATCAGTCTTTTTGTTGTTGTCTGCAACTAGTGAAAAATGCTCAAAATTTCGCTTAGGAGGAATTGAGAGAGCGTTCCTTTCTAGATTGCCCAAGATTCCTCCAGCATTGGTTGATCTGGCCTTGTTTCTTTTCTTGACTCCTCCGAAAGCAATTACCTAGCCTCTAATATCTGCAAAACCAAAAGAAAAGTATCAATTTTCTTCTGTCCTCAATACTCAAAGGGCCAGAGGCCCCAAATGATCCAGATAATTTATTTTTCACCTAAAGGAACTATAATTTTACTCACCAGAACATGTAGAAGTTTCATTGAGAAGACAATGAATGTAAAAATAAGCAACCAGACTAATGCGATATGAAAAGCATTGCTGATAAGAAGGATAGATTTTCTTATTTCAAGCAAGTAGAACTCTGTGAAAAATGAGACTTGTAAGATGAAACCTAGTCTAAGATGCAGATCACACATGATTGATCCAAGGGCTCTTATTGCATTTCATTCTATCTATATCAAGATATTGCAGATTCAAAAAGCACATGTATTGTTAAAAGTCACACAATTTAACCAAAAAGCACAGACATTCATACTTCTGTTCTGAACTCCTCTTTTATGATCTTTACCTTGAGTATAGAATATGTGCATATAATAATTTTGCTATGGAAATATTCACAAAAGTACTTCAAATAGTATTTTTCCAATCTTGGTTATTTGGAGCAATCTTCTAGTTCAACTCGGTTATTTAATTCAAAACATAAACTAATATACAAAACAAAACAAACTGAATCTCATTCTGTGCGCAATAAAAATAGAACAAAGGATGTCATATACTATTGCAATGCAAAGACTATGACAACATGTAATCCAAAGGCAAGATAATAAATACAAGCCTCTCTAGAGAATCTTGACATCTGAGAGAACTAATGAGCTAGCAAAACCAATAGCAAATAGCCTAGAGATACAAGACTACATTGTACAATGTTTTTAGTTTTGCAGAAACTTACAATGCAATATCTTTAAATTTGTTAACCCCTCTTTTCCTGTGAGTTGAGTAGTAGAGCATCATCTTTCCACAATTGGACCATTTATCCTCATGCTCTTGGACAGGATAGGGCATGCACAAAAGTTGTGTGGATTGTAGATAGGTATCATAAGATTTTACATGTGCAAAATAGATACTTATGGTAAGATTATTATTTCAGATTCCAAAAGGTTTTCTCATATATAAACATTGTGATGCTAACAATTTATATGCTTGGGTATTTCTTCTCTCTTTACAAACACATACACATGCAAATGGATGTCCCATAGTTTGAGAAGGGAGCATTGCAGGATCTATGGTAGAATGGGATGATTTACCTTATTGAAGAATTTGACTTAAATGAGATAGAATTTATCCTATTGAAGAATTGACTTAAATGAGATAGAAGTGAGCACTTTTTGGTCCATTGGTTAGGGTGGAAACCAAAGAATGCCTCAAAAGGAGCACATTGATCATGCTTTGCTTGTGTTCAGGGCATAGTTGAATATATATACTTAATGTGATAAGTGACTCTTGGATAAGAGAGAAACATCATTGTTGTATATGTATATGCACCAATCTCTGGTATATGTGCTCAGATGGGGGCCATGTTGTATATGGCGCTGGTGCATAAATGGATCTCACCAGCTAGACATGCCATACAATCAAAAAACAAAGCATGTATGAGATTTGCCACCTCAGGGGCCATGTTGTATATGGCGCTGGTGCTTAAATGGATCTCACCAGCTAGACATGCCATACAATCAAAAAAACAAAGCAGGTATGAGCTTTGCCACCTCAACCGTAACCAAAGACCGAGTCACAATACAACCTATTTTAATCTCCTAATAAAGTTCAGACAAAAGGTGATTTGCAGGGACAACAAATGAAAACCACTGGTGAAGTTTCCATTCAAATAGGAGCTGCCATGCCAGGGCAAGCATAAAGAGAAGTTGACTACTGACGAAGATGAAGCACTTCAATTTTTAAGCCCGCAAGAAGCATCTACAGACAAAGTTAGTGCAAACATAAAAACTCAAAACAGAGACAGGGCAGCAAGCAACCCAAATGTGTTAAAGAACAAAATTGATTGCCCTTTTAAAGCCATGCCAATAGATGTTTATGTGCAGAAGGCAAATGCCAATAGATGTTTATATAGCAAACTAAGAAGGCAATTCCCAATAGATGTTTATATAGCGAACTCAGACATATTTACAGATAAATGTTTTTATTTGAGATTACTATGGAAGAGGATGAGACAAATGTAATATCATGAATGATTCTATGATAGTGATTCAGAATTTGAAATAAATAATTATATATAAAAAAAGACAATTTGATAGACAAGGACCAAGTAAGTAACTGTAGCATAAAGACAATTTGACTGTCAAATTCAAAAATTTGTCATATCCGGTAAAAAGTAGGTAAATGACGACTTAGCTTCACTGGGGCTGCTTTTAGTGGGCACCTTGGCATGTCAATCCATGGAACATTCTTTTTAAAAAAACCTTATTTAAAATTTTTGGTTTTTTTGGTGATGAATAACTAGCTTGCTGCACAGGCTTTAATAGGATGGCAGCTGTAGAGTGGCAGTTAAATCTCAAGCATCCAACTAGTCTTTAAAATTGAATTCTTTCCAGCTTTTCTAAAGAGTTATAGCTCTTCCCAAATGTATAAAGTTAAAATTGCCCTTCAAAAAATTTAAATCTAAATTTTTTTCTTGGTTTTTTGGTGATGAATAACTAGCCTGCTGCATAGAATTTAATAAGACTGCAGCTGCACATAGGCCGTTAAATCTCAAGCACCCAAGTTGCAACAGGTTTTGGTTGAGATCCAACAGCCAGCAGCTTAGGATCCGACCTGCTGGTCACTTGCCATGGCATTAAAGCCTGCTCAGCAGCGGGTTAATTTTCGCCGGCTTTTTAGCTGCAGTTTTGAAATAGATATAAATCTAATGCAGTGACCGTTCAGTATGCAAGATGCGAAACTCCATGCCTAAACAGTTGCTACTGTCCGATTGCTCCGCGTTGCATCCATTGATTCCCCACATTATTTTACATGGAAATCCCAATGTTTAAAGGCACCTGACAAATCTGGAGAATTTATGCTCTGGGGACTTCACGTGCATGAGTTAATCAGGAGGGTAAATTATTTTTACCGAAAATGGACAATCGGCATGAGTCAGAATTACACCGTGGATGCTTCCAAATCGTCTTGTTTGCCAGGTGGGACCCACGGTCGCCCCGCTGCCCTTCGCAGCCCAGCAGTAGTTATTGCTGCAGACGCGGGGTACAGCAACCGTGGAATTTGATCCCACTCTTAATTCGAAAAGGGATCAAATTTGAAGGGTAAGGTCTCATTTCATTTTGAAGAGTTGTGAAAAATTGAACTCTTCAATGTTGATATGTAAAAATAAATCATTATTTTTATTTGAAACTGTAAGTGTACAACCAAATTTTATTATTTATTAAAAACAATGTATAGAAAAAAATGACAATAAGAAGAAATCCTGAGTGATTCAACATTTACAAGGAATTAGTGAGGTAAACTATGTACTCTCTCGGTCCTTGGAGCATATAGTTTAGTGAACTATCCAAGGGACAATTCTATCAGGCCATTGAAATACTCGGTTGTTAGGTCGTTGATAAAATAAGGCATTGGAATTTGGAAGGACCTTTGAATGGAGGATTGATTCAGCTTGATGGTGGCCCTATTGGTAAGTGTGATTGGGCCTACCTAAAAGAAAAACCCCAGAATGTAATACCTAATGCTTTCACGGAGAAACTTTTTTATTAACCCTAAATTCAGCAGTTATTTGTAAAATTGAATCATGTCCTCCCCACATGCTCGAATCAAAGTGATCTAACAAAGGCCCCAATTTTAGGTGGATTATGGATAGTCCCTCCAATGCATATCGAGTTTATACCCCAATTCAAAGTGATCAAACAAAATCCCCAATTTTAGGTAGATTATGGATAGTCCCTCCAATCTATATCGAGTTTATCAACCGTATTGAAAAGGTTAAGTATTTATTAGTCCAATATAAGGAAGAACTTTAAATTCTCCAACAAATATCACTACAAGTTGGGTGTCTAGTTTCTACCAAAGTCAACAAGGAAGACGAATCATAAACACATGTTTGGGAGGTTTGCGACAACGAGGATGTTGAAATCATGTTCTTCCCTAGATCATTGCACTCCCAGTCCCTCATTCATGACGCCCATTGAGGGATACCCTTGTTTAGATATATTGGTAGACAATTTGTACTTCTTGTTTCCATTATTAGAAGGCTGACAGGAAAACGAAGGGGTCAAAGTCTACAACATTTATAGTGTCGGTTGTTAAATATCTTATCCTTTCAACTATTGGACTTCATTAAGGAAATTGGAACAATTCAAACACTTATATTCAAGTATTGTTCTTTCTTTCAACCTAATGTTTACAATTCATGACAGATAAATAACATTGACAGATTTGGAACTCAAATACAAGGCTCTTTCTTCTTGCTCCTCCGCCCAAACGAAGTTGTGGTCCTAGACTATGAAAAGTATACATTATTTTGGTTCTGATTTCATTTAAATACTGGGTTTTTTTAAGGTTACATCTATTGAGTATTCGAGACTTAGTCTGGCAGAAACACAATCACATAATACATTACAAATTTCAAACAACATTTTGGATGGAGAAATTTTAAACCCTTATATTTATAGAACTAGAAGGAACTCCAACAAGAAACACATTTAACTTTTATCCACATATGAAATGTTACACAAGTGTAAAATTCTATACATACCTGTAAATTCACGACAACCAAGTCGACAGCTTAGCTCTGCATAATCTTTTGGAGGAAATAGAAATTAGGGACACACTGAAGCATATAATTGGAGAGTTGAGAGTCCGAGTCCTGACCTCCGACTGTCCTATACTCGTAAACCCAAAATAATGTTTTTTTTCATAGACTTCACCAATCTCTTTAAGTTCAAGGAAGCTCAATCCAGCCTACCCAACATTCTACCTTTTCTTCTCTTGCTCCTACCTGTGAAAAAGGTGGAACCTTCGAGTTGCCCATCGCAGAAGACAACGAGGAATTAGAGTGTGCAACCGTTTCCTTCTATAGAAAGACGATTGGAAGCAACACCATCTCAATTTCACAATATCCCGACACCCCTGAGTTGGTTTACCTTGCCCGAGGTAGGCGAATGCATGTTTTTGTATTTCACATTATTACAAAAAAAATCATCCTATAATTGCTTCTACATAACATAGATATATCTGTGCAGGTGAAGAAAAACTGGGTATTGTTTTCTCAAGGTTTCCAGAGACTTTCAAAGATCATTCTTTGTTATGAGGGCGCTCAAGGCATAGATCAGAGAGTCCACGGGAGGAAGAAGAAGAAGAAGAAGAGGACTCAAGTCAAAAGGTGAGGTGAGTGAGGAGGGGAGATGTAATAGTGATATTTGCAGGAGAAACCCACGAGTGCTATAATGATGGGAACGAGCTGCTCTAAATTGTAGCCATTGTAGACATAGGAAACCCTCATAAACAGCTCGGGTGCAAGAGTTACCGTGTAAGCCTCCCGACAAATTAATTAATGATAATATTCAGTTAGGTATAAGACAAATTATTTCGTTTCTTTTAGAGATGACTATATGCATATTGTACAACTATTCTCTCTGGTTGGCCCTCCATTCTAGTTTCCTTTGTCTCTACTGCCTAACCCCCTTCCTCCGATGAGACATGTAGACTAAGAGGCCTAGGTGGACGGTGTGAGACTGGGAGTGCTGATTCAAATGATTCTGACCCCAGTAAATGAATGGAAATTGGAATAAATCCTAGAATCCTGGACTAACTAGTATAGGATATGATTCATGAGCACAAACAAAGGGTGGTGTGCTGCTAGCTTGATACCAAAGATCCGTCATCCCAGTATTGTGGTGTTCATAATAGAAATGTCTAGCACTGGGTGAAACCCTGGTCTAGAAACTTACATACCCATTGGACCAGGTTAGGTTCAAATCTAGCAAAGATTGCTCAATGCATTGTAAATTGCAACTTGTAAGTTGTAACCCAAAAAACAACACCATTAGTTTTTCCTTACGGAGACTTGACACTGTAGGGTTATCAAATCAATTCACCATCCATAGATATGACTCATATGAGTATTTAATTTCACATCATTTACTCAAATACTCAAGTGACTTGTAAGTTGTGACAACACGTGACTCGGTGAACAATAAGATGACAGATGGAAAATTGAGTTGGCAGGTGGCATCATCTCATACCAATATTTAATGAAGTTGGTGAATCAGTAATGCATGCTAATGCCATTAAATGCTTTGAAAGTGGACATCGAATCATGAGTCACAATCTTGACTCACCGACTTGAACTTGGCACTAGGCAGCCTAGTGGCCCACCATGGTCCGTGCCGATTGGGACTGAGATCCTCATCCATGATCGAACTATTCAAGGGCACTTGGGAAGACTTTGAGTCCCGAATCTCCCATAGTCCACTGAATCACTGGATAGGAAAATTTTGTAGCTGCCCCTCTGTTGCAAATTTACCGAGGCTTACTCAATTTCATTATTGAAGTTCTGGAAATGAAACTATTTTTTTTGCATGGTAAAATTCCTTGTGGCCTTCTATGACGTTTAAAATGGCCTTTGAAGGGCTCTGAAGGCTTCAAATTTGAAGCCTGAATCCAATGCTTTTTCCAAATGACATTTTTAGCCTTCGTATATGGATTGAAAATGGGTGGTTTTGTAGCGCACTTTTGCTGACGTAATTGAGCCCTAAGTCTCTTCTTGGGTACATGTAAATTTCAATGTTCTCTAGTCACTACTAAGAAGTACTGAGAAGATATTAAACCAAATTCAAATTCTTAATTATTTGTAATATTTTTATTGGATGTTAGTTCTGATTTCGATATATGTTAGGTATTTTCCGTAACTTTGTCAGAAGACCTCAGATCGGTTATGGATACACCCAGTTTTGGGTTACAACCTTCATCATTACACTTGAGCGCGATCGAAGGGAGTAAGCTATCTACCCAATGATTTGCACCGGGGCCCTCCCAACAAGTGATAGCTTACTTCGTTACTAGCTCGACTATCTCTGCAATGCTCAGGCTTCTTCCTCCATCTTTCCTAACACCGACCTGCTCTCCCTGACCCACTGTTCCTTCTCTTCACGCAAACCTGGAGTACTCTTCCTTTGAGCTCACGCAGAACCTCCAACAACCATTAAAGACAATGGATTCATCATGGAGTTATCAACTCAAATACCAATATTCTATACCCAGAAATACATTCACCTATACGTCCTCCACAAATTCTTTCATTACATAAGTGAACTCACACTAAAACTCGAAAACAGGGTTGACATGTTGAATCTAATTTAAGCCGCATGAGTAATAAATTCTACCAGCGAAGGAGTAATAACTTATACCAGCGAAGAGAAAGAGAGTATTTTCACTAGTAATATGCAGCGGGAACACTTGGTATGACAACTCATCCATATCAATCATGATTTAGCTCTACCACACAGGACTTGCTTCTATTCATAAGGTATGAATTCTACACCAGTTGCGGGCATGAAGAAAAGCCAGAGCTGAGAGTTGAAGCTCTAATACTTGAAGAGTTCAAGCCAGGTCTGTGTTAAGAGAAGGAACAATGGGTCAGGGAGAGCAGGTCGGCGTTAGAAAAGATGGAGGAAGAAGCCTGAGCATAGCAGAGACAGCTGAGTTAGTAACAAAGTAAGCTATCACTCAACGACATCGGGTGGGGCCCGGTGCAAATCGTCGGGTAGATAGCTTACTCCCACTCAAAGTGCACTTTTGGGCCTCATGTCCGTAGGGTATCTGAATCCAAAGGTAACATTCTAACTTATCTTGGAATCTGCATTGTTTTGTCCTCTTTGAAATTTATGTTTTTTTTAGTATTATTTTATAAAAAAATAATTGTAATATAGTGTAAAGCAAGGTCCTCCCATATTCTTTATTTTTTTTAAATGAGAAAATAGAGGGCTGAGTAATGACTCTTACTCTTATAGTAATTATATTTTTTTAAGCTCATCATATTATGCTTATGGTGAAAAATTAAATCTGTTTGATCTCAACAAGCCAACAATTTTTTTAAAGAATTTTAGTATATATATAAACAAATATTATCATAATCAAATCCAAAAAAATCACTTATGCTAGTTTTCTTTATGAAAACATAACTTGGAGGAAGTGACTTAATCCAAATATCTCAGAATCATCACAAGTTTTATTGGAACTATAGCATTAAGAAAATAATAAATGGAGGGTGGAATACTTATTATGGACTTGAAAACAATTGTAAATCAAGGCAAACATTTAGCTTTAGGATATGAAAAAACTCCTTTTTGAGACTCTAGTTGCACCTATTATTTTATACGGTTGTGAAGTTTGGGGATATAACATCTCTAGAGAATCACATAGAAGAATAGAGCAAATTCAAAAGCATTTTATAAATTATGCTCTCAAAATTAAAGGCAATACACCCTATCCTATTTGCCTCATAGAAGCAACTTTCTCCTCCATTAAGAGCATGGCTATGACTAGTTACCTAATGAACAAGAACAAGATAAACAACTTGGGAGGCGAGAGGGTTCTTAATATTGTTTCAAACTCTAGTCAAAACTTGTTGTTTAAAGGAGGTTGGCATAAAGATGCAAGATCTTGGCTAAATCATTAGGGAGTTATCTTGACTAAATCATTAGGGAGTCAAGGAAGAATTCACTTTGCAAAACAATAATAATGTTAAAAATATTATTTCATCTCAATTTAAGGGATAAACAATTAGAGGATAAAGGAAAATTAAGATAATGTAATAAGGAAGCTATCAACCCTTATATTTAGAATGTCAAAAGTTTTTGTATGTTTTAGCTAGTGTAAAAAATAAAATCAACATTAGTAAAATAAAAACAAATTTTCAAGAGATCCATAGTTAAAGAGGGCTATGGACAGTTCCTAAAATGTTGCACTACACCACAAAAGAACTTGTCAATGCTCGTTGAAGATGAAATCACAATGTTAGAATATCTTACATACACCCACATTAAATTCCAATTTTAAAATATTTATTACACTTATGATCTTCTTAACATTTTAACTCACAACTATGGTGATATAGAAATACTTTTCAAACACAAATTTTTTTTTAAACAAAACCAAATAATTCTTTGTTTTTTTAATGTTAGATAAAGCAAAATCAATCTTATCTACATTAATAACTTTAACATCATTTTCAATATTTTAATTACATAAATATCTTTTTTAATAGATAACTATAAATAATGATTCACATAATTTATGAAAAGTCTTCTATACTTAAAAAAAATCATTTTAAAATTAAATTCTTAAATTATTATTATTTAAAAATAAATCATTTATAAATTAATCTTATAATAAAATGATAAAATCACCAAAAAATTGCAATATTAAAAATTCATTCAAAATACTAAACCCACTAGATTATGATCTTCTAATTAATTAATTATATAAATAAATAAATAAATGAAACCTCACCTTCTAAATAACACACTTTCATTAAATTATTCTGTTTGTGGAATTTTGACATTCACAACATTTATTACAAAGGGCTCCACAAGAGCCTCATGTCACTTACAAGAGTAGAACCTGGGTGGAGAGGGTAACATTCATTCCTCCCAACCACCCAAATTACATCCATTTGACGATACTAATGTAATAGATTGTAATAGGTTATATTATGAATTGGTTTATAAAGTAATAAAATGATTTAAACATTATTGGAGAAATGTCAAATTTGTACACATTAAATAAAACATTAGAAAATAGATTAATTTTAAATTAAAAAATATTAAAAAATTGTTTCTTTCACTTAATGACAATTTTATAGAAAATAAATTATTTTTTACAATAAAATAAAAAAAATATTAAAAAAATATTTCTTCTACTTAATAACAATTTCATTAGAAAATAAATTGTTTTTTTACAATAAAATAGAAAAACATTAAAAGGGCAGTGATTGAGGACGCGACTGGGATGCTCTGGGCGCTAGGGCTAGAGTAGCGGCTCTATTGAGAGAGGCATGGCGGCGCCTGGGGGAGGGGAGGTCGCCCCCCCCCCCCCCCCCCCCCCCCCCCCCCCCTTCGAGATCAGATGAGGAAGCCTTTAGAAGGCTCCTCAACAGCAGAGGCAAAAAGACCTCACCCTCGGTGATCCCAAAATTTATCAAGAAGTTGGAGGAAATTCCTGAAATCGCCCTTCATGAAGAAAAACCAATGAAAATAGCTCTGGCATTGGCTAAGAGAGGCCTAGTGGGCCAGTTCATGGGTTTATGGCCCTCCACCAAGTCCACAGATGATTGGATTCAGAGAAATTGGAAACCCAACCTGAAACATGGAGTAACCTGTTACCCTGTCGGGAGAGGGTTCTTTGTGTTCGAATTCATTTCAGAAGAAGACCGTGATTTAATCTTTAGAAATGTCCCTTACTTCATGGGAACACAGGGCCTATATCTAAACAAATGGACACCAGACTTTGACCCCACGATCGATCTCCCCAAAGAGGTGCCGGTGTGGGTCAGGCTCCTAACCTTCCAGTGCATTGCTGGGACTTTGACTCACTGAAGAGAATAGGGAACAGAATTGGTCGCTTCATTGACAAAGCCGATAATAAGGGACAATACACCTACGCCAGAATCTGTGTTGAAGTGGACCTTGAAGTCGGCCTTCCTGAGGCAGTAAAACTAACAGTTGGATCCTGGACCCATTACCAGAAATTGGACTACGAGCACCTGCCCTTCAAATGCAGGAACTGCCAAGGGCATGGCCACTTCCAAAGATACTGTCCCAAACTGGCCGTTGAAAAAGAAGATGTGGAAGGATGGCAGAAATTTAAGAAAGGGAAAACCTCCATCAACACCAAAAGCAAGGAGAAAATGGTCCAGGAACCTCCAAAGGAAGGAAACTCAATGCCTAACCCCCAGGAACCTCCTAATGAAGCTCAAAACCCCACAAACGCTTCAGAAGCTGACGAAGTTCGGATGCCACAAGGCCCAACCGACCCAGTCCCTCAACCTGCTGCCTCTAGTCTGTCAAAGGAACACACTAGCCTGAGTTCAGAAACAGGAGCTGAATCCTCTGAGGAAGGAGATACTGAAGCAAGCAGTCCGTCAGGCACCCCAAACCAATCAAAGCGTGGACGGAAGACTGAGAAGAAAAGAAGGGAAGAGCAGTCCTACAAGGATGTGGTTCAAAGCTCACAGCATACCATTCCAGAAATGATGAACACCAGATCGGGGATGAAGCTAGGAAAGACCCCGAAAGGGGGCCATCCCCCTCAACCGGGTAAATAATGCAATACGTCTCCTGGAACTGCAGAGGACTAGGCAGCTCTCTAAAAGAAGAAGCTATAAGGGATTTAGTAAGAGTACTGAGGTCGAAAGTCCTCCTAATCCAGGAGACAAAGTTGGAGGAGGAGACTCTCCTCTGAGCAAGTAACTCATTTTGGAAGAAAGGCCCAGGTAGGGCTGTGAGTGCAAGAGGAGCTTCGGGAGGCTTGGCCATGTTCTGGGACTCTGCAAAGCTCAAACTTGTAGAAGAAGAAGGAACCACGCACTGGCTATTCACCAAGCTGCTCCACAAAGACTCTGGTCATCTCGTAAGTATTTTTAACATGTATGTTCCCGTCTCATTTGTGGAGAAAAAAGAGTGCTGGGATTCCTTTAAAAAATTTCTTAACCAGCATAACCCTGGAAATTTAGTAGTGGCTGGAGATTTAAATGTAACCCTTGCTCTGGCTGAAAAAAAAGGGGGATCAATAGTCTGGGATCCTGCTAGAGAGTGGGTGGAAGACTTGATGCTGGATTGGGATCTTGAAGATATCACTCCTGACAGTGGAAAGTTCACTTGGTCCAATAAAATAATAGGACCTGGCCACATAGCTGCCTGCCTAGACCGGTTCCTTATTCACTCCTCCTTCCTTACCCTTGGGCTTATGGAAACCTCCAAGATCCACACGCATTATACTTCCGATCATAAACCAATCTCGCTCACCCTTTCCCCTAGGAAAAAGTTAGGTCCTATCCCCTTCCGTTTCAGCCCAATATGGGTAAATCAGGAAGGCTTCCTTGACATTGTGACTAATTCCTGGAAAGAACCGGTTTATGGATCTCCCTTCTTTGTCTGGGAAGGAAAGCTCAGAAGGCTCAAATCTGAATTGAAAACTTGGGCTAAAGGCCTAAGATCTCCTATGGATGAAAGGAAAAGAATTCAGAAGGCTCTGGAACGGCACCAATTGGTCTTGGAAGAGTCCCTTGTCACTCTTGCCTTGCTCAACCAGGAAGCTGATCTTCAAAGGAAGTACCACAAATCTTGTAGAGAAGAGGAAATCTACTGGAGAGTCAAATCAAGGACGCTCTGGATTCAAGCTGGAGACAAAAACACTACTTTCTTTCACAAGTAGGCCCAAGCTAGGAAAATCTACAATTCCATCAATGAAATTCAGATGCAAGACCAAGTTATAAAGGATTTCAGCGGCATTAAGGAGGCTGCCCACTCCTTTTTTAAAAATCTCTATACTGCCCCAGACCTGGAACCTGTGGACCCGAACTCCTACCCTCTCTTAGTGATTCCAAATCTGATCAATGAAGATGACAACCAGCTGTTGAACAATCCTGTGAGTATTCATGAAATCAAGAAAGCCCTCTTCAATATGGACCCGGACAAAGCTCCTGGGCCAGATGGATTTACAGCTCGATTCTATATTTCTTGCTGGGACATAATTAAAAAGGACTTGTACAGAATGGTCAAGAAGGCTCAAAACTGTACCAAGTTGGGTGGCAGCACCAATTCCTCATTCCTGGTCCTCATTCCAAAAGAAAAAGGCACTAAGAACTTCAATAGATTTAGGCCTATATCCCTCTGCAACACGGGATACAAAATCATAACCAAAATAATGGCTAACAGACTCAAAAAAATCCTGCCAAAATTGATCCTGGAAAATCAAGGCGGGTTTGTGAGAGGTACACAGATTCTGGACAATATAATTTTAGTCCAAGAAGCCATTCATACCAGCTACAGGAAAAAAGAGAAAGGTATGGTAGTTAAGTTGGACTTTTCCAGTGCCTTTGACAGAGTCAAGCATGACTTCCTCTTTGCTGCCATGAGAAATTTCAGGTTCAGTCAGAAATTCATAGAGTGGGTTAAAGCCTGCATATCAGCTCCCTGGATAGCTCCGTTGATTAATGGCCGCCCTACCAACTTCTTCCAGGCCTCAAGAGGTTTAAGGCAAGGCTGCCCTCTCTCCCCAGTGCTCTTTGTCATCCAAGCTTCCGTTCTAAGTTTCCAGCTGAACAGAAGTCTCCAAAACAGATCTCTCTTAGGCATAAGAATAGTTCCAAAGGTCAAGGATGTAAACCACGCCCAGTTCGCTGATGACACTCTGTTATTGGGAGCGACCAACCTCAACATAGCCAGAAATTTCAAATCAGAACTTGACTTCTACAGAGACAGCTCTGGAAGAGAAATAAACTTCCACAAAAGTAAGATATATGGCTGGAACTGCTCCCCTCTCGAAATGCTGAATATATCTCGGATTCTTGAAATGGAAGGCATCTCAATCTGGGACACCTTTACCTACTTGGGCATTCCAATTTTTAAAGCTTCCCCTAGAGTTGTCCATTGGCTGCCCATTCTGGACAAACTAAAAAACAAAATCCAAGCGTGGGGAGCAAACTGGCTCAACAAAGCAGGTAAAATTATCTTGATGAATTCTGTCCTCACCAGTCTTCCTATTTATCAATGCTCGGTTCTGTTAGCTCCCAAAACCATAACAAACAAGATTGATGAGTTGCTCCAGCGTTTCCTCTAGGAGGGTGGTCAAAATAATGAAAAGAAGCTGCACCTTGTGAGCTGGGACAAGGTCACAAAGCCAAAGATGGAGGGGGGCCTTCAAATCAGAGATGCGGCCACCCAAAACCTAGCAATGGGTGGCAAAATTATCTGGAACATGATCACTAGTAAAAAAACTTGGAGCAAGCAGATCCTCCGAAAAAAATACTTTACAGGAGACAAGGAAAGATGCCTTGAAAATCCCACAAAAATGCAGAAAGGATCTCCAATCTTCTCGCTATGCAAAAGAGCCCTTCCTTACTTCACCTCAAAGCTCACGTGGATCCTGGGAAACAGAGCAAAAATAAAAATCTGGGAAGACTCTATCCTTGGAGATCAGCCTTTTAATGGCCTAAAAGAGCTGGGGAATATCAAAGCTTGGCTTCTTGCCAACAACTGCAGTACTCTGTGGGACATTTCCTCATGGGAAAATGATGACAAAGAATCCTGGGTAAGCTGGAATCTTGGAGATTATTCGAACGAGCTCAAAGAGGAAGCATTGAATCTGTTAGATCTCCTCCAAGGGAAGTCACCCATTAGTGCTAGATCCAAAGATAAATGGGGCTGGGGCTCAGGATCGGGGAAATACACAGCAGCTGCTGGCTACGTTGCTATATTGGAGTTGCCTTGGGTCCCTCCCAATCCTGCCCCATGGAAAGCTCTCTGGAACTTCCCGTCCATTGCAAAAATTGACATCTTCATTTGGACTCTGCTTCATAATAGCATTCTGACCAGCGATAATCTCAAGAGAAAAGGCTGTGAAGGGCCATCTCGTTGCCCACTATGCAAACGCGCTGAAGAAAACCCCGATCACCTGTTCATCAGCTGCGATCTTACTCAAGAATCTTGGAGGATGATGTTAGGTCCCATCGCTTTCAGTTTACCAAACTCAGTAATGGAGATGATAAGCCGCTGGCAATTCCTCTATCCCTACGACTTGAGCAAAAAGAATCTTCTCAAGACCACGTGGATGTGGACGCTCAATTTCCTGTGTTGGAAAATCTAGCTGGAGAGGAATAATAAAATCTTTAAGGAAGAAAGCCGTGACCCTTCTCAAATCGCTGTCAAAGCCCGAATCATGCTTTCAGAAGCATTAAACACAAAGCCTTTTAGTAGTAACATGACTACCCTCTTTGCTGAAGAAGACCGCTGGTTCAAGGAGTTCAAGCCAATTCATCACAGCATTGAAGCCATAAAACTGCTTCAAAAGACAAACTGGGAAATCAGGCTTGCTAAACTGGATTTCATTAAGTGGAGATCAGCCCTAGATGAATGGTGCCTTTTCTTTGACGGGGCCTCGAAAGGGAATCCCGGTCAAGTTGGAGGAGGAGGCATCATCCTTGAGCCATCCGGCAATCTCCATCTGTCCTATGCATGGGGACTCTGACACACTTCCAACAATCAAGCTGAGTATCTGGCGCTGTGGCAGGGCCTAAATCAAGCAAGAAAGCTAAACATCCAAAAGCTTAATGTCTTTGGTGACTCCAGGCTGATTATTAAAGCGTTACACACCAAGAAGGTGCCAGCGGACATTTATCTTTCCCAAACTTACAGAAAAGTCCTTCTCCTCCTTTCAAACTTCAGAATTTATAAGGCTCATCATGTTCTATGGAATCTAAATAGTCTAGTGGACGCTGAAGCCAATCGTGGTGCTCTTTTGAACAAAAGCCAGCTAATTGTCAATGGAGAAAGCTCAAACTACGCGCTCCCCTAAGGCTAAGGATGTTCTAGCCAGTCTTGTCACCAAGCATAGAGTTTGTTATGGGTACTAAGCTGGAGATGAAGATCAGAACAGCTTATCCGAATATGCAATGTAAAGGCCCTGGCAGCCCATTTGCCAGTCTCTAATTAAAATTTTAACCGTTTTCGTCAAAAAAAAAAAAAAAAAAATTAAAAAATTGTTTCTTCCACTTAATGACAATTTTTAGTCCAAATTGATATGCTTGTAACCACTCGGAACATTTGAAGTGAGGAATAATCTCTATCTCAATGAAATCAATGATCATAATGTGAATATTATCCTCACTAGAATCCATGTCTCAATGAAATCAATGATCTTGTTGTGAATATTATCATGGTTATGAAAACTTTTTTAGCAAATTTTACAAGTGATATAATGTCTATTATTATTGTTACATGAATCAACATTGAGATTAGTTGCAAAAGAGGTATTGATAAATTTGTGGAAAGTTATCACATGGACTCAACATTATCACTACCACTTACCAATCCTTTTGGAGTTTAAGTGTTTATTTTTAAGAATTAAACACAAAAAGGTTATAAAGGTGATTGCCTTTTCATTGCAATGATATGGAATGATCTCCACATTTCACATTTGAGGTAATAGTGTTCAAGTTGATTGTTTGAAATAATTTTTGTGCTCCAAAGTTATGAGGATGCAATCATGAAACAAATGTATATTGGTTATGCTAAAATTGATGAGCTCAAGGTCCTTATTGGGGATT
>LPNX010983434.1:0-23107 GCA_001517045.1 Pseudotsuga menziesii | reverse complement strand
GGCATATATTTTCTTGCATGTAATTTATAAGCAATCAATGACTTTAGTTTGACTTTCTGAAGCTATAACCAATTGAACCTATCTTCAAACATCTCCAATGGTGGGTCATATCAGAAATATTCGAGCTATTTTGCAGGGCTTCGGGTATGGAGATCAACTTAGACAAGACTTGTGTGTTATGTGTTGATCAATCTAGTGAGAAAACTCAATAGATCTTGTACACTTGTGTGTGATGGACTCAACATTGAAGACAATTGGGCTGGCATCACTTTGCATCATTGGCTTATGAACTGGTTACAGAAAAATAGATGCTACAGACTACTTCCAGTTTATGTGATTTGGGGTATCTGGAGGTTCTAGATCTATACTCATCACTGGTTTTTTATATGCTCTGACCAGAGATTAGGTATAGACTATTTATACCGTTATGGTAACACATTGCCTGTTTTTGGACACAGATTTGTCTTTCTGTGATGACATCCCATCTTTGTATGCTCATAGCTATTTTGATTCTTAATGAATAACAAATAGCTGCTTTTTCACTTGTGGAAAAAAAAGTCGAGTGTTTTTGTGTGTACCTCTAGCATTTCGAGGGTATTGCCCAGCACACTCCGACAATAATTCAATGGATCCAATACAATGAATTTTTTTTTCTTTCAGTAAACATTGAAGTGCAAAGCACTATTATAAATTAGCTTAAGGCTTTAGTACTAATTCACCACCCAACCTTAAGTACTCCAACTTGAATTCTGCCCCTTGTTAGTTTCTTTACCTATTGCCAAACAGGTGATTCCCCTTCAGTAGATTGGCATGCTCAGCAAATCTATAAAGTCTTGTTTTCTATGCCACACGAAGTTTTGTTGAGGGTGCAGCAGTAGACAAAAAAGCCTCCATGAGGCACAGCAGAAGTCACAGGCGCCTGTGACAGAGGCATATGCATGCACTATCTAAGGAATGCCTAATTTAGAGGCACTTTTCAGTCTAGGAAGGCACCGTGTTTTCCATATTGAGAGCATGTTTTTCGGTTCTAGTTTGGACACTATCACTACATTCCCCAAATAATACGTCCCCCATTTGGGCCAAAGGACCACAAATTATTTGAAGTGCTTCACATGGGAAGTGGGGATAAATAGAGAACTAGCTGGCATTGAGAGAGCGTGCCCTAATCTATTACTATGCCCTAAGCTTTCTTTAAACTGTTATGCTGAAGTGAATGCATGGAAATGAAATCATAGATTTCCCAGCACACTCAGACAATAATTCAATGGATCCAATACAATGAAAATGACTTTCTTTCAGTAAACATTGAAGTGCAAAGAAGTATTATAAATTAGCTTAAGGCTTCAGTACTAATTCACCACCCAGCCTTAGGTACTCCAACTTGAATTCTGCCCATTGTTAGTTTCTTTTCCTATTGCCACACAGGTGATTCCCCTTCAGCAGATTGGCATGCTCAGCAGATCCGTACAGTCTTGTTTTATGTGTCGCACAGTCTTGTTTTTGTGTGAGATGATTTCATTTCTATACTTAAAATCACATATCAAACAAAAAAACAACAGAAACTAAATAATCCCCTAATTAGACGAGTATATTTTAAACCCTGGCCATCGTTTCCTCATTAATTCTGTACAGATGAATTAAATGACAGTTCTGTTATACTAATTATTATTGAGAAGTATATTAGCTAACCAAATCGCCCTGTACCTACCGAATTCGGCGGAGGAGGAATTCCTGAAAATGATTTCAAATGTTAAATTAACCATTTCAACAATCTAAATCGTTTTGCATTTAACTTGTAAGTAGAAATTCAAATTGCATAATAAACCAAAACTACAATTCTCACTGATAATAAACGGGGTGTTTCTCCCATGCAGTTATTGTAACTGCATAATTTTCATCCATTGATTCTAGATGGGACAGTGTAACAATTCTCGACAAAACAGTGTAACTGTTGCCTGGATGATTATATCTAAAATTCTAGTCAGACCAACCTTGTATTAAGGTTGGCTTTGGACAAATTTCAAGGTCTGTATTAATGCTTGAAATAAATAGAATTTAAAAAAATAGTCTATTTATTTATAATAATAATAAACAATTAACAGATTAGGTGGAATTTAGAAGGGAAAGATACCAAACTCTAAACATGAAGTCTGTGAGTGAACGATTCATGTCTGTGCCGTTTTCTTCATTAAATATTACAGTTTAGAGCAGATGTATGCTTTTTGACAATATCGACTGGGTTAGTAAGCCTTAAATGCTTCGTTGGCCCTCATGGTTTCCTGTCTTTATATAAAGTTAGATTCCAAGTGCAATAGAACGTGGAAAGCAGTAATAGCCATTGAATAAGGTTAGTCATTGTATTATTCTAGCTTTTGTGTAGTCGGTATTGCAGCAGCAAATGAAAATGGGTTGGAGATTTTACATTTTAGGCTAGGCTGCAATGAGTATGGTGCAGCTGGTCGAAAGTACAGTTCCTGCACTGTTTGTATTTGGAGATTCTCTGCTGGACACAGGAAATAACAATAACATGTCTACGTTAGTCAAAGCTACTTCACCTCCATATGGAAATTATCCATCAGGAACAAGGTGGAAGGTTTTCCAATGGTCCTGTCTTTACAAATTTTGTTGGTGAGTTTCTGAGTTCTGTTTTGTTGGGATCAAAATTGATCAACACTGAAGCCACCCTTCTGAATATTTCTGGATGCCTTATTGTTCTAGTATTCTAATTTTCAGCTGCACATCTAAATCTGCCCTGCCCTCCACTTTATATGACTATGGTGATATTGAACATGGAGTGAACTTTGCATTAAGTGCTCTGGCATCCTTGATTCTACTAAAGAGGTCGAAGTAAGTCTCCTGCTGTTGTTTATTCAGAGATTCTTCCAATTTTTTCTATTTTTTTCATTACATTTCTGATTCATTGGTGTCTGAAATTTTTGCTCAATGATAGTGGAGTTGAACTACTGAATTAGAACAGTTCTATGAAAGAAAGTTTGCAGGATATGTGTGTTGTGTTGAATAATGGATCAAAAAATTGTCCTATTTTAGCTCATATATTAGTTAATAGTAAATACACAAGACAGTCCGGAACTTGAATGGAACTGCAGAAACATGTTACAATGAATTGTCTTATACATCTGGGCACTAATTGAAAAAAAATGCATATTGTGTGGCATGAATGTTTGAACATTGATACATGTGCAATTCTAGGATATGAGGATGAAAGATAGTGCCCTTAATTTAACACTAAAAGTCTTGGTGAAACTCTTCAGTCTGGTGGCTTTACAAGAGGTTATTTAGGTTATTTTAATAAGAACAGAATATTTTGATCTACATCTTTAGGAAACTCTCTAGATCTATGAAAGCAGGGTTAAAAGATGCAATGAAGGCGTTAATCTTAAGGTTCTATGTATACTGTTAAAATTCATTTTTAGAAGTTCTAAAACATCTTTAATAAAACTATCTTTTAATTTAGAGGGAAAACCCATTTAGTATGTAACAGTTCAATTGTTCATACTTTGTTTTGTGCTTCTTCCTTTCTTGTTTTGATATTAGATATCTCAGCATTACATGCACCTCATTCTATGCTTCTTTTAGCTCTAGTATAGAGGGCCTTCTCTGCTTCTTTTAGCTTGAGTTTAGGTTCTATGTATACTCTAAAAATTCATTTTTAGAAGTTCTAAAAAATCTTCAATAAAACTATCTTTTAATTTAGAGGGAAAACCCATTTAGTATGTAAAATTTCAATTGTTCATACTTTGTTTTTTGCTTCTTCCTTTCTTGTTTTGATATTAGGTATCTCAGTATTACATGCACCTCATTCTCTGCTTCTTTTAGCTTGAGTATAGAGGGCCTTCTCTGCTTCTTCTAGATTGAGTTTAGGTTCTATGTATACTGTTAAAATTCACTTTTAGAAGTTCTAAAACATCTTTAATAAAACTGTCTTTTAGTTCAGAGGAAAACCCATTTAGTATGTAAAAGTACACAGAAGCAGTAGCAGTAGACAAAGCCTCCATGAGGCACAGCAGAAGTTACAGGCATCTGTGATAGAGGCATATGCATGCACTATCTAAGGAATGCCTGATTTAGAGGTACTTTTCAGTCTAGGAAGGCACTGTGTTTTCCATATTGAGAGTATGTTTTTCGGTTCTAGTTTGGGCACTATCACTACATTCCCCAAATAATACGTCCCCCATTTGGGCCAAAGGACCACAAATTATTTGAAGCGCTTCACATGGGAAGTATGGCTAAACAGAGAACTAACTGGCATTGAGAGAGCATGCCCTAATCTATCACTATGCCCTAATCTTTCTTTAATCTGTTATGCTGAAGTGCATGCATGGAAATGAAATATTAGATTTCCCAGCACACTCAGACAATAATTCAATGGATCCAATACAATGAAAACGATTATATTTCAGTAAACATTGAAGTGCAAAGCAGTATTATAAATTAGCTTAAGGCAACAAGTTCCTTACTCACAACCTCAGGAAGATGACTCTGTGCTGCTCATTTGGGTAATGGAAAGAATCCAAACTTAGCTTTCTATTCAAATCTTAATGCATTGAAGTAGCCAGATACGCTTTAATCCTGAATCCAACCACTTCACCACACCAAACCCTTCTTGCTTTGAGGGAAGACCCTGGTTCAGCTGGGGTACTGGATGAATTTGAATGCCAACTATTGCAACCAACAACCTTGACTTTTAACCACCTTTCTACCTCACTTACCCAACCTTAGTTAGTTATCGACCACCAGCAGACCTTGCAATAACTGACAGACCCACAACTCCATTACACCATGGCCCTACTACATAACAGCCAGTCATACACATACCCAATAAAGATGTAACAGCTAACAACCTAATCATTTCTGCGAAACTATAATTACCCAGCTCTTGTACCGATCAACTTCCCTTCTCACGGTCCAATATGAGGAGACATCCAAAATAATTATCTTTCCGACTTGATACAATCTCATGTACTCATCGAGATCTTATCTAAAGCCCCCATAGTTTGAAACAGTCACCCAGGATGTGGTACCAGAAATTTGGCACTTATATTCAGCAACTGGGGTTTACAAGGAGTCAAGCAGACCATTGTGTCTACAGTAGGAAGGTCAGTAAACACTTCATATTTGTAGTATTGTATGTTGAGGACATGCTGTTGGTCGATGACAACATGGATTTGATAAAGGATGATTTAAATGTGCATCTATCCTCCAAGTTCGACATGAAGGATCTTGGTCAAGCTCATTTCATTCTTGGAATGGAGATCAAGAGAAATCAAGTAGGTATAAGGCTCTGGTTAATCAGAGTAAATATGTTGAGTCTATCCTTAAAATATTAAATAAGCAGGATAGTCGATTGGTCAAGGTGCCTATTCCTATGGGAGCTAAGTTATTTGTGAATTCGATATGCTTTGCCGCCGAATTCAGTCGTGCTTCTCTAAAGGGGCCAAAGAAGAAATTAATATTTTCAAAATAAAGGGGTAGAACTCGGTCTGCGTCGAACTAGCCCAGGTTTAATAAGAGCTAATTACTTGGGGAATATCCATCGAGGAACTCCATGCGCGGAGCTTGGTGAGTTCCCGAAGATCTTATCTATTGCTACCTGCCTGACTGATATATCTATTGATACCCATATCTTTCTTCTTGCGAACTAGAGACAATGAACTTGACCCAGATTTCTTGCTTACTGGCTAAACCGCTCGGGTGCACACTTTTGACAGAAGGATTACAGAAACGCTCAGATCAATGCAATATTATATGTAGCACGGTATGTCTTAGCTAGCCTTGACCAACTCAAGGTGAGGAATTTGACAATTTGAGGATTTTGCATACTTGGAGAGTATCCAGAAAAAATTTAACAATTAATCCCTAACAGTTTAACACTAGATGCAAAAATATCAGAAGAATTTGAGTTACCTGGAAAGAACCAGAGGATTTCAGCTCTGCAACTAAAGATGTCCTTGCCTGCCTCTTCAAAAGCCTCCATGTCCGGTCTGATGCCCTTTTCATCTCCATTGCAGAGGTTATCACTGGTGGATATATATTAATCCAAGCAATTTCACTCCCCTCCCGCCAATTAACCAACATCAACATTCTATTTCTGTAATAACAAAATCTCCCGCGAATTACCACAGCAATTTCCCGCGAATTACCACAGCAATTACTAGAATAAACTCCAGGACAAGCTGTCCAATATGGAAACCACCGTATGAACCCTCTCTTCTTCCCCAAGCCGCTCGCTCTTCATCATGTCGGCAGTAATAAATTGGAAGGGGCTCAACTAAATGGGGAAATAAGGTGAAACCACCAAACGAACCCTCTATTTTCCCCACGCGGCTCGCTCTTCATCATGTTGGCTGTGATCAACTCTGAAGGGGCTCGACTCAAAAGACTAAAGAATGTTAATACTTGTACCTTTTAATTATATCATATTCCAAATTATCTTGGCCAAAATGAACAGAGTGACAGCTATCACTGCTTTATTTTCCGGTTGTAACGTGTTTGTTTGTGTGGTTTAATATTCATCTTCTTAACTTTTATCCATCCCATAGATGCAATATTAATATTCATCTTCTTTCCTTTTATCTATACCATAGATGCAATATATTTGTTATAATATTATTTTCATGTTGTATCTTAATTTTAAAAGAAAACAAAATTCAAATGAAATAAACCAAAAATAATTCACTTATTTTTTTTCCAAATAAATAATAACTTTGTGAAATCATTTTACAAAAACAAATTGTTGAAAAAATAGACCTTTATCATGGAAGTTTTGTTCAAGCTATTGTGACAACCTGCTTTTAAATTAGATTAGCAACCAACCAATTAATGTTAACCCAGTCTAACTTAAAGGCCCGAGCAAGAAGTGTGTAAAGTTGTTTTTAAATTAGATTAGCAACCAACCAATTAATGTTAACCCAGTCTAACTTAAAGGCCTGAGCAAGAAGTGTGTAAAGTTTCATTAGTTGCATGTGGGTGGGAATAAATAGTAAAGTTATGTGTGGTAGGTTCATACCCAGGTATTTGCAAGGGCCGGTTTTAATTTCAATTAAAAGGGCATAAATAGTAAAGCTATGTGTTAGTAAAGCTATATGTGATAGGTTTATATATACTTGTGTATTTACAAGGGGTTTTAATTTCAATTATTTATATTGCTTTTGACAAATGAAAGACAATATAAATAACTGTATTTCAATTGACAAATAAAAGTTTATTAAATATTTTAACCAAAAAAATGCAAAAAAATATTGTTGATCTTTCAATTTTTTACAATTTTAAACAATTGAATACTCTTAATTAATTTCTACATGAAAAAAATGATATATTTTCAATGAAACTTATTTTAAACACATTAATTAAGTAGTCATATGTGTATCACAAATTTTACACTTCATGAGTAACAATATAACATTAACTATTTTATTGTAATTATTTTCAAGTTGGAGCACACTTCATTATATCAAAAAAACTACTTAGACTATGCCATAACCATATTGGGGTATCCACGTGCAATTCAAGCTTGAGAGATGTAAGAATTATGATAAGAATTGGGCACCTAAGAAAAAATAATACACAACTCAGAAAACATTAAAAAAAAATTCTACAAAATTATATCAAGCAATTAGACGTAATTAGTTATAAATTAGCTAGCATAACCGGGCTTGGGAACGTCAAAACTGTTTTCCATGCTAATGTAGGCCACTATCCTTATCTTTATTGTCTTTATACCAAAAGGAATGATAATCAGGAAGAAGACCTAAAATTATGGACTTCACCTTCAAAGAATGCCTTGCAATTACATTGGTTATTAATCATAATTAGTTATTTAGGAGTGATTATAATAAGAAGATCACAAGAATAAAAAATGACCAAATAAATGACCAATTGTCATGTGGTCATTTTTAGTCTAGATATCCTGTGACCAAATTTGGTCATTTATCTTGGTCATTTTCAGTTGGTTTTAATCCAGTGACCAAAATTGGTCATTTATCTTGGTCTTTTTTAGTTAGCTCACTTAAATTTATCAATTTTGGTCATTTATCCCTTGAAAAAAATTGTGGTGACCAAAAATTTTGGTCTCCTGGTCACTAATCTCTCATTTTCCACTAGTGTAAGTAGATGATTTTCTGGTAGCTTTGATGTGTTTGCGTGCTTGATCTGTTTGCAGGTACATAGGTTCACTATTGAAGCAGCATTCCAGGTGTCTATGACATCCATGGAAGGTCTTAATCTTTTGTCGTTCACTCATTTGTTCTGGATCCGAACCATTCATACCAGAGGAACAACTTCTGTCTGCAGAAGGTGAAATATTCTTGGTTACAAATTGAATTTTTTTTCCCACGGTTTTGGCCTTTGAATTTGTAACGGAACAAGTTCTATATATTTTATGGTAACTTTGACAATGTGTTTTTTGTTTCAAACCATATCCCTTGATAATGGGAAAAAAGTGTGTTTTTTATTTTTAGATTGTTTGGTGATGGATGAATGCATATTTGTATATTTTGTCTCGACTCTCAATTGAAGAAATGTCGTGGTTTACATTTTCTGTATTTTATATCTGGTGCATACATAATTGTTCTAATTTGGAAATTTGGATGTTCAGTATTTTGAATTTCTATTTTGTTTCCTATTCTTCATTTTGGCTAAATTGGGCATATCATGATTGAAATTATGCCAAATCGTTCAATCTTGTCATGAAGAATGATGAATGTTGGTTGATGCCTCCTCAATATTATTGATCAAATATGAACCAATATTTTTCTCATAAGCAATTACTTCTCTCTTTTAAAATTCAAGTTTGGGACTATTATCAATATCATCTCTTCAACATACTACATAAGATGGGTCACATTCATGATTCTCATTGAACTTTAGTTTATTAGTGTTTAGAGTTGGAATCGAACTTTTAGTACAGGGAGTTGGGTGGAATTTTAGATTTCCTTTATGAAAATGTAAACATAGCTACCAAACCAGTGGTTGCGCTTGATCGCAAGTATATGTACAAATATTGTTGGGTTAGTCAATTGAATGGAAATCCAACATTATCGAAAGATATATTGACTAAATTGAGGAATGGAGTATACTTCACCTGAGATGAGAGGGCCCCCGAAAGGGTGTTGCAATTGGTTTTGGAATGGGATCAGACTGTGTGGTGTTGCTTGAGAGTGAGCTTATAGCTGTAGTTGAACATACTACAACGAAAAGTGTATATCAAAGTACAAATCACGACATTTCTTGTGGGACTTAGTACATTGGAAGAGTTTAAAGAATAAGAAAGAAGGATGGTAATAGGGTGTTTTATTACCATAATGACATTGATATTTTTGATAAGCTTGAAGGTTTTGAGATTCAATGTTCTTTGTACAATACACATGTACAAGTATGATTTGATAAGTACAAGCAGACCCATGTACAAGTATGATTTGACAAATCATCTATTCATACAAGTTGAATTTGTTATAGAAAGGGAAAACCTATCGTACAATATCAAGAATGAAACAGACAAGTTAGAAGAAAGCGACCATCTGATTTATGAGCATTTCATTAAAAATTTAAATAGGGTGAATTTTTCAAAACTTTCTAATTTATCATATCTTTTCTACTACTATCTTAAATCTTATTTATAAAGTATTTTTTTTGTATTTTCGTTGATTTGTTTCTATGAATATCATACTCATTTTATACTTGTTAGCTTCACCTATGGTGAATGGTTCGGATGGAAAATGGTTCGGATAACTCAATGTGAAGTTATCGATCACCAAATAATTTTTTATTCATTATTTAAGCATGGTTCTTGAGGGTTCTTGAACGTTTGGATACTTCAACAATTATATTGAATATTACTTTTAGATGGATGAAATAAGTTTTTGTTTGTCAAATTTCGGCTCCCATTCCCATGTTAGAGTTTTCATATACTTTATTTTGCTACTTCAATACTAAAATTGAATATTACTTAATTTTTGTTTCTTGAAATGTGTTTTCTAAATTTTTTTGTGTATATTTTTCTTCATTAAATAACATATCCTTGTCACCTTTTGACTTAGCTACATTAGGGAATCCCCGCTTACTAGTTCAAGCGATGTAAAGAGAAGGGAAGTAGGTGTAGGTGATAGCTATCCTCTTTCCATAGTTGCACTTATCTAGTACCTTTGAGTCCTTGCAATTCCAGTGTTAATTTTCGTGGAAACATGCACCTTAAGTGTAACTTAGAGATTAGGTGTTTTTTGTTTTAGATAATTCCATAAAGTAGATAGGTTTAAACTTAAAAATCTGTACATAGATGTAATTTGTGTTTTCCAGAATGGAATTCTACTGCTATTGCCATTGTTCTGTCCAGAGGTTGTATTCATTTTGCATGAGGAATCATCATCTGGATACAAATCTGAAATTTTCTATGGTTTATATTGTATTGAGCCTAGTTTTGAATTTTTATACATATTGTTATTAGAGGGAATTCCTATTCGAGGAGTATGCATGCATTTCAACATTTTGAAAATCCAGTTTTGGTGAAAGTGTTTATTAAAAATTAGTCTAGCTGGAATCAACAACTTGGTAGTGCTTATGTTTTTTCCTATATATTAATGGCATGTTTCATATATTGAGTTTTATTCATGTTTTTTTAGAAAGACATTAAGAATCGTACCTTTCCATACTGCAAAACATGGAAATTATATATTCATCTTTGCTCCTCCATGTGATATATTTCTGCACCACTTGCATGGTTAACATTTCCCATGTGATTGGGGGTTCCTTGTTACACCGTCCATGTGGTTTCTTTGCAATATTGTGACCGTGAGGCTGTTTAATTGTGGGTCCTTCCCGAACGTCATTGTGGACTATTTCTTTGGTGGACTATGGGTTCTTCCATAGTGTAACCATGAGTTTGTTTCTTAGTGGACCGTGGGTCCTTCACTAGCATGACCGTGATCTGTTTATTTTCATTTTCTTGGTGGATAGTGGGTCCTTCACTAGCATGACCATGATCTATTTTCTTCAATGTATTGTGGGTCATTTCCCAGCGTGACTGTGATTTATTTTCTTGGTGTATTGTGGGTCCATCTCTAGCATGATCATGATTAGTTTTCTTGGGTGGGTTGTGGGTCCTTCCTTAGTGCGACCATGATCCTATTTTCTTCTGTGGATTGTGGAGTCTTCCCCAGTGTGAAAGTTATAAGTTTCACTTTATGGAAAGACTATGGTTTTTCAAGCATGACTTTGTGTCTTTGCACTATGTGACTGCATCCTTACCTGTCATGATTGTGTTTCATTTGTAAGCATGAATGTACTAGGTATTGGTTTCGATGGAAAAAAATTAAAACTATGAAGTATTGGTATTGATTTTTACATTGAGTCTCCACTGCGTCTAGAATGGAAGAAACTTTTTAAACTTCTAGGTTTGTTTCAATCTATTTTTTTCACTTTATGGGTGGACTATGCTTTTTCAAGCCTAACTGTGTGTCTCTGCACTATGTGACTGTAGAATTACCCAATGTGACTTTGTGTCCTTGGTCAGCATGACTGTAGTGGGTATTGGTATTGATGGACATAAATTGAAACTGGAAAGTATTAGTATTGAGCTTCACGTTGATTCTCCACTACCTCTAGAACAGAAGCAATTGTTAGACCTTCATGTTTGTTTCATTCTATTTTTTTCTTTATTACATATTCTATTTTTATTTTATTCAACACCCAATATGAACAAATATGATATGGTGTCGGTTCATCAGTGAAACTCCTGTGGTTTCATACTTGAGTGGACTAATATATATTTTCCATTGTTTGAGTGTTCTATGTTCAAAGAAAGGCATGTGCTTTGTATGGGGTACAAAATAGATCTTGTTTGTGCACGGTTTGTGTGTGAAATTCCATCATTACCTTATATTTTATGGACTATTGCTTCTGGGTCATCTTCTCCTGTAATTCAGGTTTCCTTATGGTTCACTTCAAGTAGACCCAAACACTAAAAAATTGAAACATAGATATTAGTCCACTTAAATAGGGTTATTGTTTATTTTAGTTTCTTCAGACAAATCACATCTTGATCAATAAATCCATGGGATTTGTATGGGCTACAAATTGAGCTGTGGTTTGTCTATGGAATGTCATCATTACCTCATATTTTATGGACTGATGTTTATTGTTCTATTGCTTGAGTAATTAGGGATTCATTTCTTTTCGACTGGGTTACCTTGACCACTACTATAATTGAATAAACCTATAGTAACTAAATTTATTCTCTCTCAGGTATGTCCTTGATTCCTATAGTAACTTGTCTCTTAATAGACAAGATACGATTGATTTTGTTTTATGAGTATAAGGAATGTTTCAACTCTCCTAGTGGTTTATCTTATTTGATTTCTTTGTAGTTTGAGTTAGACATGAGTTACATTTACTACTAATGTTATTTATTGCCTTTCTATGTGTATCAACTGTACCTAGACACGAGTGTGAAAATATAAGTTTAAAGCATAATTTTCATCTCTTTCAACTTTTACACTCCCAAATGTGGAGCTTTAGGAGTGTAAAAGTTGAAAGAGATGAACATTATGCTTTGATACTTGTGTGGATTGATTTATTTGTTACATTGTTTGGGGTGCTAAGATTGGTATAAGGAAGGTTTCAACTCTCCTATTTGGTTATCTTATTTCTTTTCTTTGTACTTTGAGTTAGATTTACTACTGATATTATTTATTATCTTTGTGTAATTTTCATCTTTAACACAGGGACCTTAGGGAGTGTTAAAGTTGACAAAAATGAAAATTTTGCTTTGAACTTACCCTGTCTAGTTAAAATGATACTATTTTGTTTTTAGTACTATTTTTTCATCGTTTATTGTGGTTTGTGTATGTTTGAGATGGTTTGTCATGTATGTTCGATATGGTTTGTCATGTTTTATGTCCTTTTTCTTATCATATATATGCTGCTAAGTTTAAAAATCAAAATTTGGTTGGCAATTTCCGAAAGTTGCAGTTGCATTGATACCTATTTATGCGTTTCAGTTGTAGTTACACTTTCCAAGCTAGCTACTTTTTATGCATATCATTTATCTTCCTTGCATAAGTTTTTTATTTGGTTCTACTTTATACAACTAATGACTCTTATACAGTGATGACAAACATTTATAAAACAGTGTACCTTGAGAGAGAAAATATTACTGGTCTTGTTGGTCCTTTAAAGGAGTTTCTTGTCCACCTTATATAGTTCACATTAACCTTATGCATTTGTGGTTTATATTTTTTTGGTCCCCTTGGTTGACTCATGATAATTTATCTTACTTGGTATATACGTTATGTTTATTAATGTTTTGATACCGTATCTTAAGGAGTATATAGATTATAAATTAAATTTTTAATTTAATATGGGAGATAGATGCAGTTCATGGTCTCGTGTTTGTGCATGACTGAGCTCTCACCCTTTATGTGATATTTGTTTCTACTCCATGTGATCTCTTACTACACCAACCATGTGACTGAGCTTTCCTTCTTACACCTTCCACAAGGTCACTTTGCACCAGTGTGACTGTGATTATGTTGGATTGTGGGTACTTCGCCAATGTGACCGTGGTCTATGTATTTGGTGGAATCTTAGTTCTTCTTTAGTATAACCACGAGTCTTCTTGGTTTTCTATGGGCCCTTCATTAGCATGACTGTGATTTTTTTCTTAGAACTTTTTTTCTGGACTATTGGTCCTTTACTAGCATGACCGTGGTATGTTTCTTTAGTGGAATGTGGGTCCTTCCCCATTGTGGTCATGATTTTTTTCTTTGTGAACTGTAGGTCCTTCTCTAGCATGATTGTGATTTGTTTTCTTGGGTGTACTATGGATCCTTCACTAGCGTCATCATGATCTACTTCTTGGTGGAATGTGGGTCCTTCACCAGCATGACTGTGATCTATTTTCTTGAGTGGACTATTTTTCCTTCCCCAACGTGACCATGAATTTTTTTCTTGGTGGACTGTTGGTCCTTCTCCATCATGACCATGATCTATTTTCTTGGGTGGAATGTGGGTGCTTTTTTAGCGTTACCATGAGCCTATTTTCTTGTATGGACTGTGGGGTCTTTCCTAGCATGACAGTGAGTTTCACTTATGGTTGGATTGTTTTTTTTCAAGCATGACTGTGCAAAGTATGTCTATGTGTCTATGCACTATGTGACTGCATCCTTACCAAGCATGATTGTGTGTCATTTATCAACATGATTATACTAGGTATGAATGTGCTTAATTAATAAGTATTGTTTAGTATGCTTGTCCTTTAACCCTCTTAGGATCTATCTCAAGGTCTGTAAATTGTTTGTCTAGATTGACTTGTCCCTTCGGTGACAAGATCAAATATTAAATATATGATTTTATCGTTCATTCAAATATTGGTTCTGATCATTTTCTATTGATATCTAATGTACATCATTTTATCATGTTGTTACTGTACATGGAATTTGAGGATTATTGAGGACCAAAATTAACGTAGTGAATAATGGAGTGCTAAGTTAAAAGAGAAGAAAATTATGTTTGTTTATTACAATTCAAATTTTATTAGAGCAGTACTATTATGAATCTGATTTGATATGTTCATGCATTAAATATTACTACTTAAATTTAGAACTCCTATAACACTTAAAATTCAACATAAAGTACTTTGGAGACATGTACATGGCCTATTCCATGCTTGGTTTTTACGGTTTTTGTTATGTGGATTTCCTTTTTATCCTCGTTTAGTTTTCTTTAAAAGTATAGGAAGCCTAATTTATAATTTTCTCTTTTCCTTTAATGACACATCTAATTCTCATTTCCTTGATCTAATAATTAGTGTTACTTTTCCTTTTATGTTAGATATTACTTTTTTACCATATGGAACTTACGTAGGTTTTGAGGTGGAGTTACCAGAACACAAATAGGATATGGATGGGAATACATATTCCTATTTTTTAGATTTCTTTTTGGATATGATACATATGGATATGGCATATATAATAGTACATACAGAAATATTTATATATATCTATATATTTATGAAATCAGTCTCATATACCTGTATATTTTTAAAATTCTTCTCATATCTATATGTACATATAAGTATATGGATATATGTATAAGTATAGTAGGAGGCAAGAAAACCCATTTTAAAACTACATACTCACTCTAAATGTGTTTTCCCATACTCACATTTGTTTTTCTTCTAATTTTTTCGGTTGTTTTGGTTCAAGATATGGACTTTGTGGTCTACGAATCCTACATGTATGGTCTGAGAATCATACTTGGCCTAGGTAATAATTATGAGAACTTTGGAGGAAAGTATCAATATGGTCAATGGGCTCACAATGTAGGACAAAATCTCAACTCTGTTGATGACTTCTTCACCAATCCCACTACAAAAGGCCACTATAAGAACCATGTTAAAGGAAATACCTCTATAATTTTTTGTTTATGTTTCATTATATGCTTATTTTTTTTCGTTAGGTATATAGAAATGGTATAGACATACATAGACCAATTTGCATGCAATACATATACATGCAAAATCTATTCAAATCTGCATTGTCGATGCATTTTCTTGCATACTTTATTGACTAAAGTGAACACCATCACTGGAATATCCTACACGGATGACCCTACAATATTTGCATGGGAGATCAAGAATAGGTTTCGATATCAAGTGATCCTTTCGGGAGGAACATCCATTTCATCTACCACCTTTTGCATTTTAAATAGAACTAGAAAATGGGGAAAAAATGTAACCAGAGATTCAAACAAGGATGTTGAGTTTAAGGTCTTGTTTCTATTGTTGGAAACACAGTTATAATATCCTGTATATTGATAGTTTTATAGGGTTCTATTTATAATTATTATTTATAGTACTTAATTATTTTGGTAATGATTGTGTGTTAGAATTATGAGTAAACATGGTAGTTCTTTGGTTGTGATGATCAAACATGGATGGGTTGAGGAGATTCCTATCCATGTGAAATCCAATGCTAGAAACCATCTTCTGGAGGCTAGTTTGGAAGAATTTCATGAAGAATACAAAATCAAGATCAATCGATCCTTCCCTATGGGGACATATTTCATCATAAATAACCAAATCAAAGGAATTGATTTTGCAATTATTCATTTCTATCTTGGCATTTGGTAAGTCTCTATATTTTTAACCCATATTTATATTGTATTGGAGTGATTAAAAGTTTGAGAATGATAAGTTTTTACAAAGATAGATATGTTTTATAGACTTTTACGTATTCTTAAATACTAATATGTAATATTAGTAATTGTAATAACTAGTAAATTGTAATTGAGGAACTATTACTATTTGTTTTTTTATTTTTAAAATTAGAAGTTAAAAATTTAGACTCATATTTAAAACCTGAAATCCTCCTTAATGAAATGCATGTCTACATTATTTTATACATTTATTTATATGAAGTATTAGGACATAACTATACTCTTGTACTTTCATCCCATGTTTTTTGGGATCATGCAACGTACCAACTACATTCTTACTCAACATAACCCTGTAGCCAGGGATCCATGCAACCTTGTAGTTAATGTTTAAACTTTCAAGGCCTCTGAAAAAATGCCTAATTATTTATTATGAAAGGAATATGATCTATGTGATGTTGTTCTTACTCTATATGAGATTTTTGTGTAAAGAATGATTTGGTTGTGTTAAATTTTATTTTTGATGCAGCCTTGGATAAAGTTAGAAACTTAGTTAAATATGGTTTGGCATTAGATTTGGTATCAAATACAAAGGATCAAACCCTATGACCTATAAAATGTTGATCCCATATAAAGAATACATGATCTCATAGGGAATTGATTTTGTGAATGTTGTGTGTTCCTCTTTTCATGTTGAATGTTGGAATTGACTTAGGGAATTGATTTCACAAATGTTGATTTATAGAATCAATGCTCTTCTCTAGATCATCTCGTGAGTTCATAAATTCATATTGGTCTAGTGTAAGTCCATATTACTTAGAAATGACCATTTTTCCTGTAGTTTTGCGATTTGAATGTGTAACCGAACAATTTCTGGATATTTTATGGTAACTTTGACAACGTGTTTTTTGTTTCAAATCATATCCCTTCATAATGGGAAAATGTATTTTTCTATTTTTAGATTGTTTGGATATGGATGAATGTATATTTGTATGTTTTGTCTTGACTCTCAATTGAAGAAATGTCAGGGTTTATATTTTCTATATTTTATATCTGGTGCATACATAATTGTTCTATTTTGGAAATTTGGATGTTTAGTATTTTGAATTTCTATTTTGTTTCATATTCTTCATTTTGGTTAAATTGGGCATATCATGACTGAAATTATGCCAAATGGTTTAGTATTGTCATGAAGAATGATGAATGTTGGTCAATGCCTCCTCAATATTATCGATCAAATATGAACTGACAGTTTTATCATAAGCAATTACTTCTCTCTTTTAAAATTAATATTTGGGACTATTATCAATATCATGTCCTCAACATACTACATAAGATGGGTCATTGATACCCCAACAAAAATGGACCTGATATAGTCATACACATTATAGACTACACATGGGGCATTGATGTCAGCTAGTAATAGCTGAAAAATACTATCTAAATGATTAGTTCCTAAAGAGAAACTAGTAAAATGATTTTACATATTGGATAACCATTGTGACTCCTTTTTATTGGACTAATATTGGACAAGTGATGAAAATGTATTGTTTCTATTCTATGATAATTTGAGTGACAAGGTTGTTTCCTTTCCATATTCCTATAAATTTTCTTACAACATCTCTATCGCACTATCGTGTTGATATGAGTCTATTTTTTCCTTTGAAAGGTCAATACACTGAATAGAAAATTCTAAATCTGGAGGATGAGAAATGGTTAATCCAACACCTACAGCCCTTCTAGTGATTCTATGCCTCTAACTACAATTCATTTTTTTCTTCTTTGTGTTTAGTTCGATAACATTTATAAATGAATGTGAAATACAATAGTATTATTATCTTCCTCAATAACATCTATCATTCATAAAATAAAACTTTTCAAATGGATTTCATGATAAGTAGGTGGAAAGGGATATGTTGTATTGAACATGAAAACTTAAGCTAATTGTTCTTCTTCCCTTTAAGTTTAAATGTTGTGCTCTTTCATCTCCTTCAGTGGGCCAACTAGTAATAGAAATATAAAATTGTGAGCCTAAGAGATAAATATAAGTTGTTGGTCCTTGTATTTTCTTTGAAAGTGAGAATGTATATGTCATTTCACTAGAATAATTTTCATCAATTCCTTGAAAATACTTAATTTATTTTTTTGATGTGTTTTTGTAGATTAGTAATCATCTGTATTATAGATGTGTAGATGATCACCTCCTTAGGGAAATTTCTCCACTGTAATATGAAAAATAAATAAGGGATTGTTGTAATCTCTCAGATCACATAAGGTTACCAATAATACATACAAAAATATACAGAATATACACAGATGCAAGAGACAAGAACAGATAGGATAAACAGATTATATTATTCTCAATAGATCATACAAAGCCAAGAACTGAACTTCATTCTTGTGTGGCTCAAAAACCTAATATATACAGGTTACAAACAGTTACAATCATAACTACCTGTCGGTTCACCGAACCGACACGACTATTAGTTAACAGACTAACCACTGTGTTTACTCAGCCGACCGACGTAGTCGGTCTCTCGACTTAGTCGGCTGATCGACTAAGTCGGTCTTCGTTCAAGTCGACTTATGTTGACTTGCTCCTTCTACATCTCCCCCACAAACAAAACATTTCTTCGTCCCGAAGAAAGAGGGAGGTAAAAAAAAAAAAAATAGACTAGAAGTACAAAAAATAGATTTGCAAAAGGAGACTGCTACTGAGGTGGGCTGTGCAAGCGAATAGTTGGTCTTTTCTGTACACAGACTTCGACTATTGCTGGTGCTGTGATGGCAAGATGATGTTGAAAGTCTGTCCATGTCTGCAAAGCTTTCTGAATGTCGATGGTCAGAGTAGTAAGATTTGAGAGTACCGACATCTTCTCTGCCATTGTCATTTCTGCAATATTTTCCATGGTGGGGTCCAACAGCTGATTGTGTTCTTCCGCAGTATCAAGGAGTCTCTTCATCTGCAGACAGATGTTGTCGACTTTCTCCAAGTTGGGAAGGGCTTGCTGAACCCACTGGTGTGCCTCACGTTCCAACTTCTGTAGCTTAGTGTTTTCCAGCACTATTTGTTCTTCGATGGTCTGCCTCAGTTCGGTCTCAGTCGACTTCCTTCTTTCCAAGGCCTGAATGCCTTGTCTTGTCTACCTCGTCTGAGTATAGACCTGCCCATAATGAGTAGGCCAATCTCGGAGTACTTCCTCAGTTACAATGGATTCCTCCATGTGGTCTTGTAGAAGTTTGTGAGCCTCTGAGAATGCTGTGTGCTGAGTCAGGAGCAGTCGGGCAGTTTCTTCTTTTTGCCCGGCCTTAGTCTCTTGGAGGTGGGTCTGTATGGTCGACACCAAACCTTCAAACAGCTAATATGTTCTTTCCAGCGGTCGGTCCGTAGCAGCTTCGACAGGTCCTGGGGTAATAGTCTGTACAAGAGACCTGCATTTGTCGAGGAACTCGACTTCTTCTGTCTCCTTATCCTTGAGCTGTTTCCTTAGTCGGGTCGCCCTCCTCTTTGACTCTTTTGCTAGGGTGTTGAGTAAGTGGCCGACCTCTGAGTCGGTCAACGAGCTTACATCCCGTAAGCTAATCTTTAGCTGAGCGGGTCTAGGAAGAGGTTCTGTTGTCTCCTTTGCTTGCTCTGTTGTTTTGTCGGGAGGACCTGCAAAAGTGGAAGGTGGATCAGAGGCCGAAGGGGTTTGTGTCGGAGGGGTAGGTTCAGTGGTCGGGGGTTTTTGTGTTTGGGGAGGTGGTATGTCCAGCTCCAGCTGTGATGATGATGATGGTCTCGGCTGTGAAACAGGCGGTGGTGGAGGTGGTGGAGATGATGGTGGTGGGGGTGGTGAGGGAGGTTTTCCTGATCCTGGTGGTGATGGAGAATGGTGGGGGGAACTTTGGTCGGAAGACATAATGTCTTCTTCCGGTCGGTAGTCAGTGAAGGTCTGTTCAATGCCTGATACATCACCACCGTCATGGGTCCTTGTAAATAGTGTTGTTTGCTGGGCGTATATCTTGCTACTGGCTTTCAGGGGTGTTGTTGTCTTTATTGTTTGGGCTGACTGGAAGATTGCAGGTAGCGTTTGAAAGAAGGCTTTGAGTTCAGCGTCCATGCTGTCCTTGGCCCTGAGTGCTTCAGGGATAACTCTTTCAAAGACTTTTGGGGAAATGGCGGCCTGCTGCACTGGTGCTTGCTCCTCGACTATTTTAGTCAGAGATGGAGGGGGAGGAGTCATCACCAGGTCGACCACATCTTCGGACAGTGGTGTTGTTTTGGCCTTCTTTGGCCGACCTTCCGGTGCTCCTGCCTCAATAAAACGTTGAAACTGGGTTTCAATAGTTACCTTATTTGCTCGGGCATCCTCGACAATATCGAGTGCTGATGCTGCCAGTTCGTCGTCGTCGTCGGTGGAGTCAACAAGGACAAGCTTACGCTTACCTTTTCCTTGCTGATGTTTCTGCAGTTTGATGTTCCTTCTGGCAATGGCTATCTCCTTCGCCAGTTTCTTGAGAATGCTCCGAGAAACAGCATATTAAGGGTTGTCTTCCTCGACTTCCCCTATCGGGGTCTGAGCTGGGTCGATAGTTTGAGTAGCCGGAGGGGTTGTTTGTTGTACTGGTTGTCGTGCTGGTGGTGGTGTCTGATGTTGCTCTGTCGGGGGGTCCACTACGGGTGCAGTCGGATGCTTCACTGTTATGTGCACCCGACCAGGAGTGCCGGTCGGAGTATCCTGCGTCACAAAGGTGCTAATATACAAGTGCAGCTCATAATATTCCTCCTTCTCCTGGTCGGTCAGAGGTTCGACTATAGAGAAGTCGACCTATTTTGTAGCCTCCGGGACTTGAATTTTGGTTTTGGCTTGTCTAGACAGCTCCCGAAAGATCTGGTCGAGTGTGGGATAGTAGTCGAGGTCCCTAGCATTTGAATCCTGAGTGTTTGAGGACCATACTGATGTATGGTCGAGCTCCAGCTGGATGTGTGAGTCGGCTGGGAGGTGTCGTCGGATGTTCTGGGGCACCCTCCACCTTGTCGTTCGCAGCTCAAGCTGCTGGAACCAGTTTTCCAGAAATACTTTGCCTTGGTTTAGTTCATGCACAGTTCCTTTTTGGGAAAAGGGTTTGAACCTGTGCATCTCGAATTTAGTCGGCTCTCGGAAGACGGGACTGCCTTCCGGGCATATATAGTACATAGCAATCCAAATGATTAAGGAGGGGAATTTGATAATACCTCCTGTTTCCTGGCAGCGCTCGCAGATGGTTTTGACCAAGTCTGCGAGGCATTCGGCCCATCTGAAGATTCGTCCGTCGGTTGTAATTTTGTCGACGGCGTCCAGCATTTCCAATTTGAGGTCACTGCTGCGACCAGCTAAGGTGAGAGTAATGGCGATGATTTTTGCCACAATCTGTGGTGTGCGTGCCTCGATCTGACTGATCATCAAACCCTTGGAGTTTTTACCCGATGTCGAACCTGTAAAGTGTTCGACTAGCCCTTCCTTGATCCCAATGGGGACCGGGTCACCCTGGTTTGACAAACCAATAAGTCGGGAGATAACATCGCCATTGATGTCGACCGGTCGGTCAAAGTAAAAGCGACCGTTGTGGTAACGACTGATAATGAATTTGACCGCGGCTTCCTTCGTACCAGTGAAGCTGGCCATGAGAGGTGCGTTGGCATAAGCATATATGGTGCTATGCCTAACTTTCTCAGCCTCCTGGGTGAGTCGTCGGTATTCAAATGACCATTCTTGAATATCCGTCCACAGCTTTTGAAACGGACCCTCCTGGACTTTCACGGTTTGGATTCGCTTTAGTCGCTGGAGTAAGGGTGAGTCTGCTGCCTGAAGTTCTTGGGCCTTAGCCGCAGCTCTAGTGCATTTGGGTGCCATGGTTTCTGACTGAACAGACTGGTCGGAATTCTTACAAGGTTTGCAACTTTCAGTCGACTGGGAGTTCGAATGCTCTGTAGGTACGTGGTGTGGTGAATGAACTGTGGAATGTCCATTATTTATAGGCGCGGGTGGGGTGGAGTGTCGAACTGGGTGAATTAATGGTGGACTTGACAGTCCAACTACAACACTCGAGTGCGATTTCGTGAATCTGGGGCGGGGCTCGAGGCCATTAATGCGGGATGGGACGCTCCAGGTCGGCGGACGGGGTCGGTGGTGAGAACGGTCGACATGGTCGGTCGATGAAGATGGTCGATGGAAATGTAGTCGGTTGTCGGAGGGGTGAGTGGCTGTCATGATGGTGGTTTCTGAGTGTACGGTTTTTTATTTTTGGAATTTTGTATCTTTTTATAGGTTTTTGGTGTCAGTTAAGACCGTTATATGATTTTTTATTTTTTTAAATTTTTTTTTTAATTTTTGTATCGTTTAAGTCGGGCTCCATTAACAAGCTTCCGAAATACCAGGCCCTGCAATGTTTTTAGTCGAACCGACCCATTGGGATGTATTTCTTCGACCATGTACGGGCCCATCCATTCTGTGTGAAGTTTCTTAGGCTTGCCTTTGACTCGACTGTTATACAGTAGGGCAAGGTCACCGACTGACAGATTTTTGTTTCTGATATTACGGTCGTGCCAAGCTTTCTGCTGTTGTTTTTGTATTTCTTGGTACTGGATGGCCATAAGTCTATGTTCTTCCAATTTATTAAGTTGAAGTAGCCGATCTTTCCTGGCCTGTTCGACGTCGACATGTAGTATCTGTGCAATGATAGGTGCCTGTTGTCTGAAGTGCAGAGGTATGACTGCTTCTTGTCCATATACCAGTCGAAATGGGGTTTGATCAGTCGACCGTTTGTAGGTTGTCCTGTATGCCCATAAAACTGCAGGAATCTTCTCATCCCAATCATCTTTGTCAGCACTGCATATTTTAGTCAGTCCTTTCGTCAATGTTTTGTTGAATGCTTCAATCGCACCATTCGACTGGGGATGGTATGATGTACTACGTCGGTG
>LPNX010983420.1:190121-318744 GCA_001517045.1 Pseudotsuga menziesii | reverse complement strand
GAAGAAATAGGAAGATTTTTTTCAACAATATCGTGAGAAGGGAGCTTAGAAATGGCTCAAGTGTATAAGGTTCTGTAAGGATTGGTGGATAAGGTCCCCACTGTGGATTAAACTATGACGAAACAGTGGCATATGTCACAAATTATAATGAATCTAAGATGTAAAGGAAACTCTGCTAAATGTTATACAATGGGCTTCTCATGTTGCCAAAATTCTTCTGCAAGATACAGCCTAGTCAGACTACTGAATTGGGTTGAGAAAATTGATGGGGAATATGACCATGAATCATAAAGTTTTCTGGAAGAATGTCAAGGCCAGATAATATTGATCTCCATAGATTTTTTGGCTTCTTATCTGTCAGTTCTTCCTCAAGCTTAATACCTCCAGTGATTTTCATCATTGAACTTGCAATGAAGCCATGAAGAAGCAAATGAAATTAATCATCTAGCATGTATCACCTTGACTTTGTGAGGTGTTTATGTCATTTCTCCAAAAATAAGGCAAGCACAATGAGGTGCCTACATTGACAATTGAATTCTCCCTGGAAGGTCAATGAAACACCATCCATTTGTTTTCAGATTAGATAGGATATATCGAACATTAAAGATACAAATGTTGAATTGGTATGCACTATTTCAGTTCTATATGGACAAGTTAATAATGTAGTGACCGGTAACCAGATATAAGCTGTCAGAAGAGGATTATAATATTTATACTCAAGTAGAATTCGGGCTTATTGGATCAACCCCTGCAAGAAGCCCCAATGCTGCAGATGGTGGCTCTGTTCTTGAGTATTAGATTATCGCATGTTAATACAACAACGCAAGTGACATGAAATGATTTATCTCTTAAGCAAATGGGAGTGGTGTTATAAGGTTTTAAAATGTCTTTATTTTTGCTCTAGATCCATGGTAAGCTTATGTAACATCTCATGGCTGAAGAGGGAGGCAGTTGATTTGATGGCACTTATGTCAAATAAAAAGAGAATAATGAAATAGGGCAAATTAGATAATTGTAATGGGATGACAAAGGTACTCCAGAGAGAGGTGATGACTTGAGCAGCTGAGTCCCTTTCCGGGGGACACATGGTTGGAATCTAAAGTGATACCCAGAAGCTACTACAAGGATCTTGATTGCACTACCAATGGACATTTTGGGATGGTGCAAGGGTGCATTTTGGCTTCCAAGCAGCTGTGGGGAGCTCAAGCCTCAATTGCTTCTTTTTACTTTCCTTTTCAATAAGACAATAAGGTAAAACACAAATAATTTTAATTGTGGAAACATGTGGGTAGCTAACAGGAACAGATAAGTAATAAATAATTAATGAAAACTTAGATTTGATTTCATTGAAAACTTAGATTTGATTTCACTCTTAAGCCCCTTGCTCAAACCAAACACTAGAAGAATGCTCATTATGAGCTAATTTACCTTGTTGGAAGCTTTAATGACTAATACAAGATGGACAACCTTGCACCAATAAAAAGACCAGATAGTTCAGGACTACATTAACGCTCTCCATATCCTCTGGACAAAACTAGGTATCAAGGACTCGGACAAGCACATAGTGCTCAAGTACATAGCGGGCTACATAGGGTCAACCCAACAGAAATAACTTTTGGACACCTTTTCACTACAAGCAACTTATTGTTATGCTATCAATATTTAGGAAAACAAATTGAGTATCAATAAGAAAGAAAAATAGTGTTAGAAATCAGCCATGGAAAAAGACAGGTAAAGGTGACCCTTGAAAGAATAAGAAAGAGAAATCAAAGAACGTAGGCAACTGGTGGGACACCCATAAAATCTCATGGCACAACAATGATGAATGTCATGCTAGAGAGTCTTTATTGGCCAAGCTAAAAGCCACAAACTTTGGTTTAACCCCCTCACCAATAGAGACCATGGCTAGAGGGAAATGTGTCATCAAGGCCAAATAATCTGTTATTATTGCCACCATTAAGGTCCAACCAAAGGAACCAGAATAGCCTGCAGAAGGTAAGTTGAACATCATCTCAAGGTACTTCACTCTACCTGAGGGAACTGCACTTTCTGGTATATTTTTTGGTCCCTAAACAACATTTTCTGGACCTTCTACAAATGACAGTAACCATAGGTTTTGTTAGCACCGGAATATTGTTCTTCCCGTTCGATTTCTCCAACAAGGCTAGCATGTGACTAAAACTAAAGCTTGTAGGGGAAAGTTATCACCACGGGAATTGGTTGTGCAGCTCAGCTTCCAAGGCAAATGACCACAGTCATATCTCTTCACAAAGATGGCTACCACCATTCTAGACATTGTATATGTCAGTGGTTTTAACTTGAAAACATGTTTTGCAGCCTTGAAAACCATTTCAACAATACAAAGATCCAAAATATGTGGCAAATGCTTTGCCATATTTGCCACCTAAATTACAACAATTACAAAAAATTAAGCACATCTTTGGCATCATTCAAACAATGGAATACATTATTATAAAACTCTTTCACCAATTCCAAGCTAGAAAACACTGAAAATTCAAATTTGATATTACATCCAGAGGGCTTTCACTTCTTTCACTTACTTTCCCAATGTAGCGCATATTGATACCATGTGCATGCAGTGCCTCAGTTAAAGTTTTCCCATCCATTGGCAAAACTTCCAGACTACTAAGGTCCTGCACAAACTTGGGAAGAACTACATTCACAAGGTATGTCCCTGCCTTCTTTACCAATGATTCATCAGTAGCTATTTCCTGGTAAAAACAAAAAGAAAATAGAAGGGAATTGACAAGAAATAACATCAAAAATCCCTACAATTCAAAGATCCCTCTCTAGTTGCAACCATTTCATCCAAATTCTACCACCATTTGTACCCGGCCACAACTATCTGTTATTTTTGTAGTAAAGCCCACCAGACCCAAAACGACATTAACGAGCTAGCTAGCTTGCAATGCACAAGGGTAATACAAACACAGGGCAGTGAAATAAAAGATGATTACCTTAAATATGGTCTAATATCCACGGCCGATGGTCTCTGAAGACCTGAATCTCGCTCTGGTGCAACGATTGTGGATGAATGAGAAGCCGATGTGGATCGATCCGATGCCCCCTTTCGAGGACAAGTCAGGGTTTCAAGTTTGCAGAGGCAAGATTAAAGACCTGAGCAAAATCACGAGACAGAAAGGCCGATGTACCATTTTATTTTTATTTTATTTTTTTAATCTAAAGGCGTCGTCGCTTAAGGGACGCCTACTTATTTGTTAGAGGATTTCAACAAAGTTTGTTGTGTGAGGGTGTACCATTTTATTTTTTTTATTTTTTTTATCTAAAGGTGTCGTCGCTTAAGCGATGCTTGTGGCCACATTTACAAAAAAAATGTATCCTTGTGATTTTTGGTAAGTTTAAAAAGAGAAATCCATGCGCCGTCGGATTTTTCTGTCGGATTTTGGATCGAAATGTAGTAGTGTTTTTTTATTCCTTAATTAGAGAGCAAGATAAGCTCATTCATCTTGGAATAATTAACAATGTAGATACATCTGGGAAAGCCTTATTGTCCCAACAGAAAGAAAAATCCAAGCCTCCCAAGAAACAAAATTTTCGCAATAATAAGCAAAACAACAAGGGTCCCAAACCTTCTCAGTCAGCTTCTTCTTTAAAAAATGACAAAGGATCCAAGCAAAAAGGAAAGAAGACTGAGTGTCATTGCAATTTTTGTGGGAAAGATAATTATGATGAATCTAAGTGTTTTAAGAAGATGGCAACCTTGGAAGCAGCAATGAAGAAGCACCACATCATCCTAGATTCATCTTCAGAATCTACCTCTCATGGACATGCACTTTGTGCTTCTGGTTACTCTTATACTGCATCTTCTTCTTCTCCTTCAATTGAATGGCTCAATGATTCTGGATCATCTTATCATATGGCTAAGGATAAATCCATCTTTTCTACTATGCATGAATGTAACACCAAACAAATATTTGTTGGTGATGATAGATCTCTAAGTGTTGTGGGATCTGGAACAGTTCCAGTAGAAAATGGTCATTTCAGTGATGTACTATGTGTTCCAAAAGTTTCCTGCAATTTGTTATCAGTCTATCAAATTACTCATTCAGGTGAAGGTAAAACTATGACGTTTACACCTCACCAAGTTGTAATCAAGGATTTTAAAAATCTTCAAAATTTCCTTGCTAGTAGAACTGTTGATGATATTACTAGGTTGTATAAATTTAACAACTTTGGGTCATCACCTTTTCCTTCAGTTTTTGTTGCTTATAGTGATAACTTGAGCAAACTTTGGCATGAGCGATTTAGTCACTTAAATTACCGCTCATTGCAACAACTATGTAAAGACAATATGGTGACTGGTCTTTTGTTGGTATCTTTCAAGGATGGTGTTTGTTTCGGTTGTGTACTCGAAAAAAATCATCGGGGCAGTTTTGACAAACGTGCCTCTTGGCATGCCTCGGTTCCCTTGGAGCTTGTGCATAGTGACTTGTGTGGCCCTCTTCCATTTGCTTCCTTTTCTAGTTTCAAATATTTCTTAACTTTCATTGATGACAACTCCAGACACACTTGGGTTTACTTCCTAAAACTTAAGAGCAAAGTATTTAACATGTTCTTGGCCTACAAGGCCCTTGTTGAAAAATAATATGGTCATCAAATTATTAAGTTAAGATCTGACAATGGAGGAGAATATGTTAACAACAAGTTCACTACTTTTTGCACTTAATAAGGAATCCAACAACAACACATTGTTCCATATACACCATAAAAAAATGTGTAGCTGAACGGAAGAACCGCACTTTAAAAGAAATGGATAATTGTATGATCCAATCTAAGGGACTGTCTTCAATATTGGGCTGAGGCCATAAATTGTGCAAATTACATAGTTAATCGCACACCCACTAAAGCTTTACAAGGAATAACACCGGAAGAAGCATGGAGTAAAATTAAACCAGATGTAAGTCACTTTTGTGTGTTTGGTTGTGAAGCATGGGCTCACATTTCAGATGAAAAATGGAAAGCATTGCAGCCTAAAAGTGAAAAGTGCATATTTGTTGGATATTCTGAAGATGTAAAAGGTTATAGACTTCTTCAGCCACATTCTCATGATATAATCATTATAAGAGATGTTAAATTTGATGAAATTCTCTTGGCCTGCGATCCTAACTTGGTGGGTGTGCCATCTTTGGCCTACGAGCCTAATTCGGCAATTGTGCCTTCTTCTTATTCTTTTTCTAGATTCCTTGACAGGTTTACAACTCTAGTTTCTGATGATGATAGTGAGGACGAAAATCCACCTCCGCCTGCTCATGTTCCTCTAATTGCACCAGCATCAATACTTCCTCGATGGGTCCGTTCAACATGTGAAGCAACTGGTGATCTTGCCGGTGATCCTAGAGATCAACGTCGAACACGTTCTTAGTTTCAACAAGCCTCTTCTCTTTTGGCTCAAGTTTTTGAGAATCATGATCCATAAACTTTTGCAGAAGCTTCAGGAAATCCAGATTGGGATGCAGTTATGGATGAAGAATATCGTTCCTTAATGGCGAACGATACTTGGGATCTTGTTCCTCTTCCAAAAGGAAGAAAACTTGTTAGATGTAAATGGGTCTACAGAACTAAGTATGCATCATATGGAAGTGTTGAAAGACTTAAGGCAAGGTTAGTTGCCAAAGTTTTTTTCCAAGTTGAAGGGATTGACTACAATGAAACCTTTGCCCCTGTAGCAAAAATGAACTCCATCCGCCTTGTTCTTTCCCTTGCAGCCTTACATAACTAATAATTCCATCAAATGGATGTCAAATCTACCTTGTTACATGGTGATTTACATGAGGAAATTTACATGGAACAATGTCCTGGATATGTTCAGAATAACTCTAGCCTTGTTTGTCTCCTTAAGAAATCCTTATATGGCCTTAAGCAAGCTCCTAAAGCTTGGTATGCCAAAATTGATAGCTTTCTCCTTGACACTGGTTTTTCTAGATGCCATTCTGACCCCAATGTCTATACTAAGAAAGTAGGAAACCATCTCATCATACTTGTTCTTTATGTTGATGATCTTATCCTTATTGATAGTGACCCTAAACTTATAACACATGTGAAATCTAGTCTTAAGCAAAATTTTGAAATGTCAGACTTAGGACATTTGCATTATTTTCTTGGTCTCCAAGTCTTGCAAACCAAAGAAAGAATCTGTCTTTCCCAGTATAATTATGCTTGTGACCTTCTTCATCGCTTACACATGGAATATTGTAAACCAGCCCCTTCTCCCTTCCAGTATGGAATCAAACTTTCTACCACTTGTACTTCCCCTGAAGTAGATGCCACCTTGTATTGTCAGCTTGTTGGTAGTCTTTCATACTTGACTCATTCCCATCCTAACCTTTCCTTTGCCATTGATTGTGTTGCTCGTTATATGCAAACTCCTCATGAAATTCACTGGAAAGGAGCAAAAAGAATACTTCGATATATTCGCGGTACAATACAGTTTAGGATTCATTACAGTATAGGGGGGAAACCTTTGTTGGTTGGTTTCACTGATTCAAATTGGGACGGTGATCCTAATGATCGAAAGTGTACTGCATGTTATGTTTTCAGTCTAGGATCTGGACCTGTCACTTGGGCTTGTACGAAACAACAAGCTCTTGCTCTTTCTTCGGTAGAAGAAAAATATCGAGTCGTAGTTAATGCCAGTCAGGAAGCTTTATGGCTTCGACAAATCCTTTCAGAGTTTGGATTCGAGCAGCAGCAGCCTACTCCACTTTGGTGCGACAATCAAAGTGCCATCAAGCTTGCCAAAGATCCAATTCTACATCAGTGCAGCAAACACATTGAGCTACACATGCACTTCATCAGAAATCTTGTTCATGATCGTGTTATTGAAGTGCTCTATTTCCCTACAGATGATCAATTTGCAGACATCTTCACCAAGTCTCTTACAGAAGCGAAGTTTTCTAAACTTCAGTCTATGTTAGGAGTTCAATAATTTGTCCTTAAGGCGGGATAGGCTCTAATTCCTCCTTCCTTCTCCTAATAGTGTCACTTTTGTAAATCCTTCAATCCTATCCCAAGTTGTTCTTAAGGGGGGATGTTAGGATATTTAGACACTTAGGAGTTAGTTAAGATCAACTTGTGCAATATATCTATTAGGTAAAAGTGTGTTTCTTTAGTATGCATTAGTATGCATTTGTAAATATTCTAATCCAACGGTCACGATATGTTCTAGACATAGAGTGATCCGACGGTTCAACTTCTCTTAGATCATACCTACCATTGATCCGTGGCTTAACACCCGATTGGTCTATGATCTCTATTTAAAGAGCATAGAGGGTCCTTGCCTAGTTGATCGATTATGAGAAGCTCATGTAACTTTCTTTCTTTTCCATAATAAATTGCTCCAAGTAGCTATTTGGCTGGGGCCGTGAACTATTTCCCTCTCGAGGGTTTTAACCACGTGACAAACATCGGTGTGTTGATCTATGATCTATTTGTGTGAAGCGGTTGCTCAAGGTGTTCAGTCTTTTGGGAGTACCCTGTGTACCCGAACAGCTTTGGCATGAAAGATTTGGCCATATTAACTACAAGTATCTTTGTGATTTGAGTGAAAAAGATATGGTCATAGGGTTACCAAAGATCAAGTTTTCTAAGGGAGTATGTCAAGGTTGTATCCTAGGAAAACACCCAGAGCACAAGTATGGGAAAGCTAGTTATGAGAGAACCTCTGCACCTCTTGAGTTGATCTGCAGTGACATTTCTATTCCATTCCCTCATATATCCATGAGTCAAGACAAATATGCACTCACCTTCATAGATGACTGTTATATTTTTATCATTCAAGATAGCATTATCTTAGGATCTTATCTGAGAGAATAACATGCACACCAATAAACACAAGAGACAAGAGACACAAATAATTTTCCTCGGAGAAACCATAAAGGAGAAAAAGCCGCAACTTCCTCAGATATAGAATGAGCACCAATGGCAGCAATAAAACCCGAAAACATAAAGATGATCTCCAACAGCTTGTTCTCTCTCTCTCACTTGAGAGAGATGCTCCTCTCTCACTCATGCACCCCACTGAGTGAGTGTGTGTGTGATAAATAGAGAGGCTCACTCTCTATTTATATTCTTTCATTCACTTAATTTCCACTTCAACATGTCGACCCCACTTAACAATTACTTACTATGGCCGACATCTCTAGGAGAGTCTAATAACCCTAGTTCCCCACAACTATGGGGACTTTTCTCTCCAATCAACAAGGAGGGTTAACCTTGACACAATTGTGGTAACTATTGCCCTAAATTACAATGGAGGGTTAACGTCAATGACTTTACATGACTTGTTTACATTATTGAATCTCCCTATCGAAACATCGGGGCATGACATGACTCAATTAAATTATAGATACTTATTGTAATAAAAATCGGGGTACAATACATAATATATACAAGTGAATACATTATGAAGTTAAAAATACATCAACAATGAATTTTTCAGGTATTGTTGGGTTCACTTCCTGAAGTTTTTGACCTCTTCAAAGGCTTTAGAGCCTTGGTTGAAAACCAGTATTGGAGGAAACTCAAGATCCTAAGATATGACAATGGTGGTGAGTATGTCAAGTGTGAGTTCATTTACTATTGCAAATATGCAGCTATTCAGATGCAACATTCGATCCCTTACACACCATAGCAAAATGGTGTTGCTAAGAGAAAGAACGGATCACTGAAGGAGATGGCAACCTACATGATGGAGGCTAAGACTTTGCCACCAAATTTTTGGGACAAGGCTATAAACTGTGCATTATACATCCAGAATAGGGTGCCTCATAAATAACTTGATGGTATGACTCATTTCAAATCCTGGAGTGGGCACAAGCCAGATGTGACCCATTTGAGGATTTTTGGCTCAAAGGCTTGGGCTAGAATTCCAACTGAAAAGAGGAAGGATTTGAAACCCCAAATCCAAGAGTGCCTATTTTTTGGGTATTCTGAATATTCAAAAGCGTATAAGCTTCTCAAATTGAGCACTAACAAATCTTTCATTGAAAGAAGTGTTCAGTTCCAAGAAGAGCCTTTAGCAGCAGTTGAAGTTGGAGAGTCCTCTTCATTACCAGAACCATTGATTGTAAGTGAAGAGGCTAATGAGTTTAATTATTCTGATATGTCTAATAATGATGATTTGATTGTACATCCTAACAGTCCTACAAGACCAAAATGGGAAGCAAATACCATTCATGCAGCTGGGGAACTAGCTGGAAATCCTAATGACACTAGGAGGACTAGATCTCAATTTGATAGTGCCCTTTCTGTGAAAGATCCTCTAATTTCTGAGAAGTGCTATCTGATGGTTGAATCAGATCCATAGACATATGAAGATGCAAAACATGATCCAAGATGGAAAACAACCATGAAAGAATAATTCAGCTTGCTCCAAAAGAACAACACTTGGGAACTAGTTGATCTTCCCCTAGGGAGGAAGCTAGTTCAATGTAAGTGGGTTTTCAAGAACAAGTTTGCTGCTGATGGTTAAAAATTGAAATATAATGGAATATTGGTATCCAAGGGCTACTCACAAGTACATGGTATTGAGTACAATGAAACCTTTGCACCAGTGGCAAAGATGGACTCCATAAGGCTAGTTCTAGCCATTGTAGCTTTGAAGCAGTGGGAAGTGCATCACATGGATGTGAAGTGTGATTTCCTACATGGAGATATCACTGAGGAGATTTACATGTAGCAACCTGAAGGGTTTGTTTCTAATCCATATTTATTGATCAGTTTAAAGAAATAATTATAAGGGCTCAAGCAAGCCCCCGGGGATTGGTATGCCAAGATTGATGGCTTTCTATTCTCACTGAGTTTTGTTAGATGCAAGTCTGATCCTAATGTCTATGTGAAACTGATTCATGGTTATTTTATGATTTTTTTTTTGTATGTGGATGACCTACTGATTATAGGAATTTCAAAGAAAGATATTGCCTCCTTGAAGGATGCAATGAACCATGCATTTTCTATGACAGATTTGAGATTGTTGAGCCAATTCTTGGGTCTCAAAATTGCTCAATCCCAACATGGAATAAAAGTACATCAGTCCAAGTATGCTTCATATTTTCTCATCAAGTTCAACATGAAAGATTGCAATCCAAGCAAGACTCCCTTCCTTTCAGAAGTTAAGCTTGAAGAAGTGGGTTCTTCTCCTATGGTAAATAATACATTGTATAGGAAGTTGATTGGGTGTTTGCTTTATCTTACACACACCTGACCTGATTTACCTTATGCAGTTATTGTGGCTTCAATATGCGTGGATCCGCCTCATGAAATCCACTGGAGTACATCCAAAAGGATCCTAAACTTTGTTCAAGGAATAAGAACTCATGGGATCTTCTACAAAGAAAAATATGATCTTGATTTGGTTTGGTTTACTGACAGTGATTGGGAAGGTGACAACAAAGATCGAAATTATACATTAGGATATGTGTTCATGATTGTAGAAGAACTAATAATCTAGTCAAGAAATAAGTAGAGTGTCATAGCACTCTCATCTACGGAAGCAGAGGATAGAGGAGTTGTAAATGCACCAACTCAATGTTTGTGGTTACAGGGGATACTTGGAGAATGTGGCTTCGAATCAAATTTTTAAAATATTATCTACTGTGATAATAAGAGCACCATTCAAATATACAATGATCTAGTTCAGAAATAGTGAACCAAGCACATCAAGATCCATATGCACTACATCAGACAACTTGTGCATGATGGTACCATTGTTCTACTCTTCTGTGCATCTTCAGAACAAGTAGCTGACATCTTCACCAAAGTTTTTTGTGAGAATAAATTTAGCAATCTCAAATAATTGTTGGGGATTTTTTATCATGCTGTGAAGCATGATTGATGACAAGATTTCCAAATTTTGTTTTTCCCGTCCATGTTTAAGGGAGGATTTTCCCACTGGGTTTTTGCCTCTTTCCTTGGTTGTATGGACAAGCAGTATGTAAAGGATGAGTAAGCCTTGTTGCTAGGCCCTATAGTTTTCTTATATTTAATCATAAATTCAAGATTAATGGGGAATTTTAGAATAATCAACCCATATTTACCTACATTAGACATTAATTTAATCATTTTTGTCTTATTACCTAGATTCCTAGATTCCATTCTATGCTAGTTTCCTTCTACATGTCCTAGAAGTCAACACATGCTAAAAATGAGTCATGGAGCACTTCAAAAACATCCTAGAAACAAATTTTATCATGTCCTCTTTATTCCAAATTCTCTAAAGCGCATATCTATTTTTTCTGAAAAGCTGCCTTGCTTTATAGCTGATTTATGGCAAAAGGAAAAGCTAGTCTAGGTGTAACTTCCTTGTTTTTTTCCCACATATTCATCCCTCCTTTTATACAAATAAAAACATGTATGAGTTATATTTCCATCCCTCTTTATCTTTCCCACTTTAATTATCCAATTCATGAGCATCTTCATAGATTTGGAAACTGCTTTATGCACCTATGGGGGATTTGACTAGATTTGGTAAGCCTGCTTTTTTACTATTTCGAATGGAATCCTTATGCATTTGAACCTCTCATGTAATTATATATTATAGAAGCCTATTACTTCACAAGGTTGGATATTGTACACTTACTTAATACAGATTAGTGTTATGCTCCAATTTCAATCTCCTTTGGTGTGAATTTTGCATGTATGATTAGCAATTTTGTGAATGTTATTGTTCTATCTCTTGGGTTCAATTTCCATAGACAACACCACAAGGCTAATTGAATTTCTTTGTTATGGATATGGAAAATAATAAATTTGATCTTTGATGTGGCAAGGTTACCAAAAGGGGGGAGTGGGATCCCACGGGTTTGACCCTGGGTCTCCTTCCCACACATCACATATTGCAACTGTTGACCATATATATTAAAAACCAACAACAAAATGTTATATATATTGTAACTCCAATCACCAGGGCATACGTTTGTGGTGGTTGGAACATTAAATGACTAGATTGGTTCAACAACTCACTCAAAATGAGAATTCTTTGAATGGATTTGAAAGGTTGTGGCATCTGGAATGAGATTCGGAGGTCCAAATATTTGTGAAAATGCACTCTTATTGATTATACTATATTATAAAACCATTTAGTTTCCTATATCTTGGTCATATGGAATGGTTTCACCAAACTCTTGGGATGGGTGAGAAAAGAACTAAGATGGAAAGTGGAAAATGGTGTCGTTGTTCTTGTGGGTACGGATCCATTAGTGGGATTATATAAGTCGTTTACACTATCACAGAACTTACTGGTTTACTTACATGACTATTGTTTGAATACTCTTCGACAGTTTAGATTTGTTAGTGATACCCCTATTGTTGGTTCTTATTGGCTCACTGCTAGTGATCTTGAGCTAACAAACATTTGGGATGAGGAATGGGATAACTATGTTGTTGTTTTAGTTGCAACAGGTATCAAAATACGAGATGAACCAGGATATTTAGTGTGGTCTTAAAACTTCCATACTGGTATTTTCACAACAAAGATGGCCTATTAGTTCATTATTGGGAACCAACTTCCTCTGTTCGACCACTGGTGGCATAAAGCACTCTAGACTTGGAACATTCCACTGAAGCTAAAATGTTTCAGTTGGATATGCATCAACAATAATATTAACACTTGGGACAATCTACTTGTTAAGGGATGGAACACACCTAATTTATGCCACCTTTGTGTAGCTGGTGCTGAATCGGTTCAACATTTGTTCAAGGACTATAAATTTGGGAGAGTTGTTTTTAACGATGTGGATTCACACTTTGGTTTAGTTTTCTCATGGGAAAACTGCTCATTTGTATATTTTCTTACAAGTTGGATCTGTTATGGGAGTAAGCCCCTTTATCTTCCTTTGTTTTATGTCTAGCTCATTTGGAAAACAAGGAATCCATTTATTTTCTGGGACACACGTGCTCAGTTACAAGATGTTATATTAGGTGTTTTACAACTCATTTTAGACTTCCATGAACTTGCCGATAAGGTGAATAAGTATAGATCAATTGGCATAGCACCAGAGGTGACTGCAGCTATGGATTTCTTTGATGGTGTTGCACAAGGTGGATTTGGAGGTGCTGGTATGATTATTTATATCACCAAGACCCACTATTTTCATCTTACTATGGGATGTGGTATATGTTCTAACACTAAGGCATAACTTCTTGCACTTTTAGGCCGCCTATATGTTGCTTCTACCATGGCCTTCCTCACTTGGCTATGTTTGGAGATTCTAGAGTCATCATTGAGTGGGTGAACTCCTCGATTAGGATGTAGGTTTTGGAGCTCTCATGTATTGGCTCTCAAATATACCTTTCACACATTTGTATGTCAACACATTTCTAGGGAGCAAAACATGCTAGAAGATGGGATGTCAAAGGAGGCCTTGGATTACAATACTAGACAACTCTCCATCACTGAATTTATGGAGGGAAAAATCACTTACTTTTCTATATTTTGGCCTTTCGAATGTTAGTTTTATATGACACCTACATCATTTTTAAGAGTGATTTGGGTTAATTGTTCTATGATGGGATGTGATGGTCGGTTACAACTTGTAACCTATCTTGAGGACTTTACTTTTTATAGTTCTTTTTTACAATTGAATATGTTAGAGCAATATTGGCCGATTACTGAACATTAGTGAACCAGGTGAACATGTTTACTAGGGATTGTATGAATGTGGAAGTGTTGGGTATTTTTGTGTCAAAGTTTTGGTTGTAATAAACAGTTGTTGTAACTAGTTTCTTTATAGTTAAAATAAATGACTTTTTTTCTTTCTAAAAAAAAATTTGTAAGTCCAATAATGTGCCACATTCAATGGGAGGTTATAACCATACCACATATGGTCTATCATGCCATGAAAATTTATAGCATGTGGTATGTGCCAGCCATATGCAACAAACAAACTTTTATTATGTTTCCCAACAAACCTACCACCATATATCACCTGTCAATTAACAAAATTTGGATTTGGTTAAAAAATTAGGTATTGTTATATACTAAAACAAGTATTATTTTAATGTCTTGGGTTTATTCCCAAGAATGGGACACACCACGATATGGTTGTTATAACCATGTTATCCATGCCATATATAAAAGTTTGTTGTAACCAATTCCAATAAATATGAAAGGGTATTGAATATAGTTATGTAATGGTTGTAAAAAATGGGAAAAAACAAACCTATGGTTTGAACCAAAACCCCAACAACCATGCTACATTTATAAATTGGTTGTAACTTATGCCAACGAAGGGGGATAAGTATGTCTCATGTGAAACATGACAAGGAGGGTCACAAAATATATATTAACTTCCCTATTAGCCATGCAGAGGATAATCCAACTTTTGGTGGAAAACTTTAGGAGAGCTCCATATGCTATTGTAAGGGGAGAGACCCATATGTTTTGGAGATAGTTTTGTGGAGTTAGAGAGTTAGTGGAGGATTTATCTTTTATGATTTTTGTAGTATGAGAAGAAGGGGATTGTTGTAGCTCATGGAAGTTGAAGGTGGGCATGTTTGTTGTTGTTTTTCACTGTCTTCATGATCTAGAGTTTCTAGTGCAATCCATTTGTCGATCCAATCAACAGATTCTCCCCATATCAACCTTGATTTATATTTGTGTAATTTTGTTGATGTATTTGTAACTTCGGAATATATTCTGATGTATATTATCATTGTATGTTGTTTTACCCCCATTGGGGATGTGTATTACCTCTTTACAAGATGTCTAACATGTGTCTAGATCTTGAGGTACAACATCTATTGTAAGTCAGGGAAATAGCCCCCAGTGTAACATCATGTAATATGTGATTGTGGTCTCTCTAGGAGAACTGGGCCCCATGTGAGATGACAGGTAGGCTAGGGTCTTATATTTTTTCAGTGACTTGAAAGGGTATAATAAGGAGGCGATCTCCATAATTTATATACACCTCACACACTCACGAAGGCGCATGTCAAAGAGAGAGAGAGACAGTCAGAGGAGGAGAGAAAGATAGTTGTTGAACATTTCTTATTATTGCTTTCGATCATCTTACTATTCTGAAGAAGTTTGGGGAGTTTTCTCCTTTATGGTTTCCTTGATGAAAATATTTATGTCTTGTGCATTTTCTATATCTTATGCATTTTGATGTACTTGTTATTCTTTCAGATAAATATCATAGATAATCTAATCACATCTTAAGAAAATATAACATGGTAACTGAGCCTCTCTGAAAGAGGGAACTGTGTAGCTGTAGCAACTAGGGATTCCTAGTTGAAGGTGTTCTCTCCATAGATTATCAAGAAAAGAGGGATAGGAAAATTCTCCTCACTAGGGCACATATATTGGTGGTATCAGCTTCTGAATTAGAGAAGTTTCACTGTATAACCAAAATACAACTACAATGGAAACTAATGCAAATTAGGGTTTCATGCCTGAAACCCTAGAAGAGTGAATTTAGTCATTCTAGATCTTTCACTATAACGCGATATTGGAGAAGCCTAAGAAGCCAAAAATTTTAAATTTCAAAGAGAAATTTGTGTTGTACACTATGTAAAAGTTGCAGCCTCATATTTTCTATACTTCAGGACATAGGCTCCTCCAAATCAGGGTTCCGGCCTCCTCCAGAATACAGTCATAAACAAGTGACCTAGGGATATTTGCTATATCTCAGGCTAGGAAGGTCCAAATGAAATTTCACAATATTTTTCAGGTAGGGCACAGACTGTAGTTTCGGTCGTAATTTTTTCAGACCCAGAATGTAAAACATCAACACATGGAAGTCCGTACAAGTTCACTATATGAACAGTCCCCAAAACAGTCACCTTGGGAAAATCCGAATAAGTCCCACTTGGAGAATCCATTTCTTCTCTAACCTATGGGCTTAGAAATAATAATTGTTAGGATATCATAGTGAGAAGTTGTAGACCTTAAGGACCTAAAAATTAGGAGATACAAAAGAATCAATATCATCTATTTCTGTAAAATAAATTGGAAAACTAGGGCTTCCTGTTCTGGGATCTTCCCTCTACTGTTTTCAGAAAAGGAGTACATTGGACAGCTCGCCTTGAAAAGGACCATATTTCTATCCAATCAGAAGTTTGAAATTCCAAGTTTTTAAAATTAGGGTTTCTCTAACAAACCCTAGATCAACCAGCTCCAAAACAAGGACAGACACCTCAAATCGGTAAGATCTAAATTTTTTCTATTTACATTTGAGGTTCTAATTTAAAAATGACTAATCACACCAGCTTGATGACAAGCTTGGTGAAGCTGAAAACTTCTAAGTATGGAAGTATAAGGCCTTTGTGATCCTTGAAGAAATTGACTTGGATCAGTATTTCAGTAAGAAAGTTCTAGGATCCAGAGGGAGATGAGGCTAAGGCTAGAGCCAAGAGAATTATTATAGATTCTATTAAAAATAATCTCATCCCTCATGTGTAATCCTTGAAGACACCAAAAGGAAGTGTTCGATGCTATGACGAAGCAATCGAAGAATAATAAGATATTTTTATAACCAGCTTGAATGGCCTCCCAAGATATGGGATTCATTCATTCGAGGAATGTGTGCCAGAAGGAAGTGATTACCTTTAGCAGACTCTGGGAAGAGTGCACACAAGAAGAATCTTGACTCATAATTAGAGAAAATAAGATGGGAGAAACTGAAGATCAAGCTCTCATAATTTAAAGAAGATTGCTCAAGGGATGAGGAGTATGAAGGACTCAATTCTTGAAGAACCTCGTATCCATCCTAGCATTTGGATAAGAAATGATGCTGTTATGAATGAAGAAGATGATGAAGCTGAAGGCTCAAGAAGGAGTCTACCCACAAAATAAATAAATATAAGTATTCAATTTTTATTTCATGATATTGTTTGGTTATGCATTTGTTTATATTCAGTTGATGTGTTACGCATGTTTGAGTATTTGCATTTATACTACTAAATTGCACATGTGGGTAAGAAGTCAATGATCTTGTACAACATTCCATTACTACTTATCTATATTAAAACCTCTTTGTTGTCATATTAGGAATAGTACACACTATTAATAGCATTAGGGTAGAATGCATCTAGAAGTTATTGTATGTATACATGATATAGATGAATGTTGTAGCAATGGGTAAAATAGTCGTATGGCTATATGAAATATATTTGTCACTATTAATATGTTTTGGAAATTACAATATGTTTCTAATCATGCAAATGAACTTGACTTGTAGATAATTCCAAAGAACAAGGTGACGATAGTTCAGAAGAGGAACCTGGAGATTCTTGGGTCAAAGACGCCATAGCGAAAGAAAGAGCTTCAGAAGAATATAAAGAGAATGGTAGATGAAGAATAGAATGACGAGACTTCCAAAGAAATAAAGAGGCCTCAGAAACACTCCTGTTATGTGACACTATTGAGTGATATCATTGATGCAGAGCCTTCCAGCTATGAAGAAGTAGCCAAGAAGAAATGAAAGGAGACTATGATCAAAGAGTACCAGTTGATTAAGAGGAATGATGTCTAGGATGCAGTTTTTATACTTGAAGGGAATTCCATAGTGTATTCCATATGGATCTACAAGATCTAGCATGTAGTATATGGTAGCATCGTGGGATACAAGGAAATTAGCATGAGACTTCTCATAGAAAGAAGGCACAGACTACAAAGAGATAGTTGCACCAGTGACGTGGTACACTCCCATTATATCCATACGTACATGTATGATATGGGAGATACATCAGCTAACATCAAGATAACATTATTGAATGATGTAGTCAAGGAGGAAGTATATGTAGAGAATCCACTGGGAGTTGAGACACATGATAGGCAAACTCATGTATGCAAATTAAAGAAGGCATTGTACAAGCTCATAGATGGGTGCAAGAAGAAATTTTCAACAAAGTTCAATATAGAGGATCTTGGTATCCAGTGACCCTATATGGATACATAGAATATTAGTAGAATATGAAGATACTTGTCACTCCATTACAGAATGTTTCAATACACAGAGTACAAAAGGCAGAGGGAGAATGATGCTCCGCTTCAGAGGGAGTGACTGCAGAAAATCCCGAGGTTCTACATGGTTTGATAGGATGGAATGCTTACTTATGGCTCTAGGATTTACTGAGAGTGAATAATATTCCAACCTTTATTTCAAGGTTGAAGGAATAAGACCAGTGATTCTCCTGTGATATGTCAATGAAATGTTCCTGATAGGAAAAGAGGAACTCATTAAAGATGCAAGAAAGAGACTTGCTTCCGAGTTCGAGATGGAGGACTTGGGTATGATGCACTACTTTCTAGGCATGGAGGTGTGGTATATTGTAGATGCAATCTCCCTTGGACAAGGGAAGTATACAGTGGAGATACTGAAGAGGTTCAAGATGATGGACTGCAAGGCCATGGCCACACCTATGGCATCAAACCTGAAGCTATTGAGTGATTCTTCATCAGAGATGGTTGATGCCATGATGTGTCATCAGATGATTTTTTCATTGATGTGACTGAAGAATGTAAGGCCACACACATGATTTACTGTGAATGACCTGAGCCAGTCCCTAACGGATCTGAGACATGCTCACCTGGTTTCAAAGCATGCAGTGAGATACCTGAAGGGTACAGTTGAGTATGGACTCAAGTATTATACAAATCATAAGACTAACCTGCATGGTTATGTTGATTTGGATTGGTAGCACCACTGATAAGAAGAGCACCTTGGGTTGCTTCTTTAGTTGGAGATCCAGTATGGGCTACTAGTTTGGCAAGATGCAGTCCTGTGTGGTTCTCAGTACAACCAAGGAAAAATATGTGGCCACTTTCTCGATATTGTGAGGTAGTATGTTTCTTTTGAAAGATACTATTTGATTTGATTGATCTGAATTGCATTTTTGTATGATTCAGAGAGGAGCAATGAATCTCTAGTATGTGATCTAGATCGAGATCTCTTGAAAGAGGGAGTGATGAGCTCTAGCATAGCTGGTGAGATAAGTTGTCTGATCATAAAATATTAGTGAAGATCATAGGTTTCTCAGACATAATCAGTCTTGTAGGTTGTCCTCGGATGTAATAAGTCCTAGCGAAGCTTGCAAGTTATCCTTGGACGTAATCGGCCCTGATGTGATTCTATGCTAGAAATGGTCATAGTGAAGTTTGAATACTTCATAGATAAACTTGGTGTACTTCATATAGAGGTTCCTTCCAAGGGGAATTGATGAGTCTGGAAGACATAGATACACATAAGTCTTTCTAACATGGTGGCAGGCTGGGCCTCCCATGGTCGGATGCAAGTGAAGAGCCTTTCTTCAGATGGTAGCAGGTGTGTCCTACCATGCCGATGGATTTAAGTGCATATCCTTTCCTCGAATGGTGGTAGATGTTTCCTACCATGCTGGTGGTTGTAAGTAGCAGGTGTGTCCTACCATGCTGATGGATGTAAGTGCGGAGCCTTTTCCTAGATGGTAGTAGGTTTGTCCTACCATGCTGATGAATGTAAGTGCAGAGCCTTTCCATGGATGGAAGTAGGTGTTTCCTACCATGTCGATGGATTTAAGTGCAAATCCTTTCCCTGGATGGTAGCACATGTGTCCTACCCTGCTGGTGGATGCAAGTGCAAAGCCTTTCCTCATATGGTAGTAGGTATGTCCTACAATTTCGGTGGATGTAAGTGCAGAGCCCTTCCTCGGATGGCAGTAGGTGGGTCCTACCATGATGGTGGATGTAAGTGTGGAGCCTTTCCCAAATGGTAGTAGGTGTTTCCTACCATGCCAATGGATGTAAGTGTTAAAGCCTTTACTCGGATGGTAGTAGGTGTGTCCTACAATTCCAATGAGTGTAAATGTTGTGTTATGTGTATATGGGATTTTCTCCATGTGATGATGAGATGATCTAAAGATGATGAGCTAATAATAGGGTACACAAGTATTGCAAGACATGTAATCAGTCATGGGATTCTCCTTCAGGTTTTGCAATCGCATATAATCAATCCTGGGAGATCTTGCAGGTTTTGCAAGAGGCATGTAATAAGTCCTAGGATGTACCTACAAGATGGATTTCTCTTAGAGATGATGAAGAACTAGAAGAGGGATAGGACTACATCCAACATGAAAAAGGGGTGGAATTGTAGATAAATACCTAGCATAAGACTAGGCCTACACCTAATATGAAAAAGGGCTAGAACTGTAGATGAAGACCTATAAGAGGACTAAGCCTACATCCAATATGAAAAAGGGTTGGCACTATAGAGACTTCTGATGGAAGATAATATGGGATGATGATCAAATTATAATAATATGATAGTAGCAGCTATGATGAAGACTCTATGACTCGGTGATGATGATGATGCAATGAAGACCTGACCAGATGTGTTGATGACTGTGTAGAGAGAGAATACCTTCCTAGTTCATAGGGAGTGTTGATGTATTTTTAACTTTGAAAGATATTCTGATGTATATTATCATTGTATTTTGTTGTACCCCCATTGGGGATGTGTATTACCCCTTTACGGGATGTCTAAATTGTGTCTAGATCTTGTGGTATAACCTCCATTGTAAGTCAGGGAAATTGTCCCCAGTGTAACCTCATGTAATATGTAATTGTGGTATCTATAGGAGAAGTGGGCCCCACTTCAGATGGCATGTAGGCTCAGGTATTATATTTGGTCAATGAATTGAAACGGTATAAATAGGGAAGTGCTCTCCCTCATTTATATACACCTCACACACTCTCTAAGGTGCGTGAGAGAGAGAGAGAATCAGAGGAGGAGATAAAGATAGCTGCTAAAAATTTCTTATTACTACTTTTGATCATCTTACTATTCTAAAGAAGTTTGCGGGATTTTCTCCATTATGGTTTCCCTGATGAAAATATTTGTATCTTGTGCATTTTTTATATCTTATGCATTTTGGTGTACTTGTTATTCTTTCAGATAAATATCCTAGATAATCTAATCAGATCTTAAGAAAATCTAACAATTTTTTCCATGTATTTTTCCTTTATTCTTAGATTGTAATATTATATCTCCATTTGAGAAGTGGTCCTGAAGATGCAGTCCCTTGGGATGAACTCCACTATCAATTTGGGTTCTTGTGTGTTTCATGGTGTATGTTTATTTCTTTATGTGTACATTCATTCATTCATGCACTTTTAACTAAGAAATGCAATGATAAGTCCATGAATAAAAAGATATTGATCATGTGGTATCAAATCAGGATTCTATGACTTGGATTGTGATTGTGAATGATAACCAAGGACAAACTCAAAATAGGAGAAGGTGAATTAGTTCCTTACAATCCTAATTTTGGCCATGTACAATGGAAGAAAAATATTGTAGAAGAAGAAGTATGCTCTGAGCTTGGAAAATATTTTCACAAATCCTTTTACTAGATCGCATATCAAGTGGAGAAATTCTTTATAGAATATAAAAAGAGAGTGATGATGAAGAAGAAGAAGAAGAAAAAGGAAAAGGATAAATATGCAACTTCAATGAATCAAGAATATGGAGAAGAGACTCCTGAACCTCCATTACCATCCTTGAGTTTGATTTCTTCTTATTCCTCCTCCTCTCACCATTAGAGTTGTCATTTGAAATGTGCTTCTAAGAATCCATTGTTAATGATGGATGCGAAGTTTGACTTAACAGTGTTCAAAAAAGAATCAAATGCAAAGAAGTTGAACAAATGGATCAATTAGATTGAAGTGTGTTGTTGAATTCATCAAATCAATGAAAAAGATGTGAAGATACAACTAACATCTCTTTATTTGTGAGCCACTTATCTTGTTTGGTGGGAGAGAAAGTTCCAGAAAGGAACCAAACATAATGGTAAAATACTTTCATCTTGGTCTGAGTTCACTTATGCTTTAAGAAATCAATTTTATCCATTATTTTATGTACATAAATCCATGATGGAATGGAAAAACTTTAGATTGAATAAAGGTCAAACTTTGCAAACCTTTACATAAGAATTTAGGAAGCAGGCTCTTGAATTGAATATTCCTTTAGATAGTTTAGAAACTTTGATGAAATGCATCGTGCACTTCCCAATTACATCTTTCATACATTATTTTTATTGAATCCTACTAATATGGATGAATCAAGTGTGCAAGATACTCACATTGAAAGTAGAGGTAAATATGCAAAATATCATTTAAAAGACCATTTCAAAGGAAAATGAAAATATAAAAGGAAAACTACAAGAAAGAAGGATGAGAAGAAAGTATCCATTGCAATAATTGTGAAAATGATGGGCATGATGAGGAGCACTGTTGGAAGCTACACGCTGAGTTGATGCCAAAGTAGTTTGGTGGAAAGGGGAAGTAAAATATTATTGCTACGGTGCAACAAGACTTGGGATCTGATTTAGGTGATGAAGAGTTGATCACAACAATTGGTTTACAAGGTAATAATTCCTTTCATACTGGTTCAAGTTCCTATAATTCATCTCATGATACTATAAAAAAGAAGTTAATTGTTTCATATAAGATTTGTTGCAAAACATACAAATATAGAAATGAAAGAAACCTCCTACAATAAATAATAAAAATGCACAATATAAAATAAAAAAAACATAACACAGAAGAAATTTTATTGATCATATACCACTTTGAGGGGGAAACCTCCTTTGAACAAGCTCAATACAAATAACTCGTGGATACCTTCATTATCCTCAACACTTACTTATATACTAAGTCTAATATAAACAACTATTACTCCCCATGAATGTGGGATAATACAATATACTCATGGGACAACTTACAAAGCATACAGTTCCAACAACAATATACTTAACAAAGTAAAGAAAAGGGTTGACATGAGTTCCTAACAACCCCTCCATCTTAGAAAAGCTTTAACCTCAAATCTTTAGATGTTGAAATTATTGTTGAATATGAAGGTGTAGTTCCCATGTAGCATCCTTTGGTTGCATGGTGTGGCATTGAATTAATTCCTCTGCGACGGATCGAGAGCGAATCTGATGAGGGAACCTGTTGAGGATAGTCTTTGGCTTGAAAATAATGGATCCTTCATTATCCAGTTTTGGTAAAACAATTTGTGCCCAGATGTTGGTGCCAATAACTTTCTTGTGATAAGAGACGTGAACTACTAGGTGAACATGAGAATAAGGAGGAAGTTCCAGTTTATAAGAAACAAACCCAATCTTATGAAGAACCTTGTATGCCCCATATAACTTTGGAGATAGATTATGAAACCCTTTGAGTTTCAGGAAGGATTTCTTATAAGGATGTAGACGAATAAAAATCATATCACTAACTTGAAAAGTGCACTCAGAATGGTGTTGGTCGACTTATTGTTTCATTCATTTTCTTTCCATGTGAATATTTTCCTACAATATGCGAAGAATTTAATCTTGGTTTCAAAGAACCGTGTCAATTGCTATAACTTGTGAACTACTGGGGGTGTGTGGATAGAGCATTGGTGGTTTCTGACCATATATTGCTTCATATGGAGTCATTTTAGATGCAATGTGGTAGGAGGTATTGTACCACCATTCAATGAGAGGGAGACACTTTTTCCAATGATGTTGTTGTTCATAGGTGAAGCAACAAAGATAAGTTTCCAAAAATTTGTTGATAACTTCAGTTTGACCATCGGTTTGTAGGTGATACCCTAAAATTCTCTTCAGTTTGGTGCCAGTGTGGCGAAATAGTTCTATCAAAAAATCACTTGTGAAAGTTGCATCAAGGAAGATCTTATCCATGAAAATTTGTGCGATTGGTGAGGTCATATATGGATTGTTGAGGGAATAAAAATGACTATATTTAGAGAGGTGGTCAACCACAACCAATATCATTTCCTTCCCTCCATATTTATGAATCCATTCTATGAAATTCATCAAAATATATGTCCAAATCCATGTAGGGATGGGCTTGATGTTGGGAGGGATGCTTACCAGAAGGAGCGGAACGATGGTCATCTGGTCTTGAAGGTGGAAATCCCATTGGTTTAGTAAATACACATGCATATCAATCCAAAATTTGTTGTAGAGCCAAGGGAGTAGTGGAGGTCATTGATGGTTGCATCTGAATGGAATGGAGATGAGCGATGACACCATGTGAATTCTTCTTAAGGATATTTTCCAAGTGATGTGAACTAATGATGCTGAGAGACCCTAGTTGTAATATTTTTAATCTGTTTTTTGCACTATTGACTGAAAAATGCATCCAAAGTTCAACAAAATCCCATAAGATGTGTCCAAGTGCGCATAACCATTGAGCATCCAAAACCACATCACATCTTCCTGAGAAAAAGGAAAACATGTTAGAGCGCAAGTTATAATCTCCAATAGAGATACACACATTGTGACACTTCCCTTTACAAGGTAAGGTGCCCCCATTGTCAATCATGCCTTTAAAGTTGGAGAAAGGATGTACAAAACAATCATCCTGTTTGGCGATCCAAGTTTCAATGAAGTTATGAATGCTACCAAAATCAATGAGTATTGTAAGAGGGATCTTCTTGAAGAAACCCTTGAATCATATGGTTTGTGGGGTTGTAACTCTGGCTAATGCATGGAGATATATCTCTAGGTGGTCATCTGAAGAAGGAGGGTTAACAGGATATTGTTGAATGTTGACAGGATCATCTACTAGATCCTTAGCATCAACACAAATTGTAGGTGCATGCAAAGAAGACACATACAATATATATATCTTTTGGTCAGCACATCAATGTCCCCGGGTGAATTTCTCATCACAATTATAACAAAGACCCTTTTTTCTATGTGTCTACATCTTAGCTTCATGCCAAATGCTTGTTAGGAGCGGTTCTAGGAGCTAGTGTCATTGGAGGTCTTTGGGAAACCATAATTCTAGATGGAACAAAAGTGAATTGTTAGTGTTGTTTAGCTATGATATTTTCCTACACTAACTTAGACAACCCTCAAGATTCCATCATTTTTCCAGGGAAAAACATTTTAACCTCAGATCAGATTGCATCCTTCAGACCACTGATAAAAAAAAATTTGTAGAATGCATCAAATCATCCTTCTGTGTGATTGACCAATTTCTCAAATTATGTATGATACTCTCTCACCATGTCAATTTGGTGAAGTTTAGTGATTGCTCCTGTGAAGTCATCAAAAGCACTAGGGCTAAAATTTTGTTGCAAAATGAGTTGCCAAAAATTTGTCCATTTTGGCTCTTCATGATCCTTGATGTACCAACCAAACCTTTGAAGGGATTCATATTCCAAATTAAAGGGTGTAAGTGGGAATTTGGTGACATATAAATTTTTATGCAGACTAAAATATTGTTCTTCCCTGTATATCCATCCAATTGGATCCTCACCATTGAAGCGAGGTAAATAAAGTTTCAATCCATGGAAATTGTCGAAGAAGAGAACCCAGTGTCTGCAGAAGTCTCTAGCCAATGTCTATTGTTCATGGCTGAATGATGAAGATGGAGCCCGAGAATATTTTTATCGATATCTTGGAAGTTTGTCTTCCATTTGTTTTTTTTCTCCTGCACGAGTGATAACCATGATTTTTTGTTTTGTAGGTGGAATTTATCTGTGATGGATCTAGACATATGCAATTTCCTATTTATCAACTAACAATAGATATAGAACCCATGTATGTTCAGGTTCCTAGAGGTTTATTGGAGTCACTCGACCACCAATGTTGTCTAACGACTTGCGTATTAGGGAACTACACCTCACTCCACATCTCAGGTAAACTGATAATCACTTTTCCACAAATGATAGCTCTTGGTTTACCTCATGGGTGGGAACTAGTCAATCAGGTAGGGGTCGTTTCCCTTTTTGCTGGAAGGTTCTCTCAATGGCCAGCTAGTTCGTGGTTCCTGTGGTACTCCTCATAACGTGTTTTAGGGCTATTCCCAGGTACTTCCCATAGTTAAGTGGATATGGGTTATTCCCTTATCCGAATTCACAATTGAAATGAAAAGTACATATGCAAAGAAGAAGAACTACTGCAATAATCACAATGCTGGGAAAAAAAATTGTCAGAAATTCCACCCAACAAGCCAAAAAAAACTTGTAAATAGAGCTACGATTTTGAGACGAAAATTTTAAAATGAGAATAATCTAATCAATATTGCTCAGAATCTCTATTATAAATTGTTTATGGAACTAGAAAATCCACTCTTCATTTACCTTAGAAATCAGAACAGAAATCTGGGCATACCGTCAAAAGATTTACGCTCTGCAATTTTCGTGGGCATGACCGAAATTCTGAAAAATAACAGATTTTAAATCAATGTTATCTCCACTTTTTGAACTCCAAATGAGACAAATTTTTTGAAACTACGTATTTTTGCAAGTTGAATTCATATGTGCAACTTGATTCTTCTGAATATACACAGCACGTTTCAGAAATTGATCTGAAATCTGCCACCCAATGTTGCCCTATTTTTTGCCAAAAAGTAGAAAAAAACTTTCCCACTTGTGCCAAGGAAAGTGCTATGATACTATATGAGAAAAAAATCCTACAATAAATGATTAAAATATATGATATACCATAAATAGAAGAACACAGAAGGAATTTTATTGATCGCAGGCCACTTCGAGGGGGAAACCTCCTTTGAGCAAGCTCGATACAAATAACTCATTGATACCTTCATTGGACTCAACACTTACTTATATACTAAGTCTAATATAAAAAACTATTACTCCCCATGAATGTGGGATAATACAATATACTCATGGGGTGATTTATTATTATACTATGAAATGACACTTCTCCATATGAGTACTGACATCCAATACATCGGTACACAAAAGGACAATGTGGATTGAAGTTTCCCGAACACTATAGATGAAGAGAGACCTTAATACACTCTTATTCCTCTAGTATTTCCCATATTTATAAATAATTTTGTCTTAAATTCATGGATTTTCTTCTGACAAGTTGTAGGACACTCACAGGTATGCTCATCTGCAACCCGTGGGTCAACTATGCAATGTTGCATTTGCGATTTTCCTTCATAAGAGTCACAAATCATTCAAGAGATTCCTATATATGCATTCATGAATACCTTCAAACAAAATTTAAAAAATAAATCATGATTAATTAAGGGAAGTTGGGATCAAAATTATAACTTCCCCAACTCCTCTAACCATCCTAGACCTCTTAACTCTTCCTCATCGCCAAGTATAAATAGAGGGGAGGGGTAGATGATAGGGGAAGCAAGTTGAAGAGAAAGGTTATGCTGGAGGAATACATTGGAGAGAGGAGCAAGAGAACTCAGTATCTTGGTCAACAGAGAGAATTTTCTCAGATAGGGTTGTAATGTTCCCTACAAATTCATAATAAAGAGTGAATTTATTCCATATTATGTTTGTATATTTCCTTATTGTCATGAATTATGGAACGCATTTCTATTAGTTATTATATCCAATTTTAATCTTTAATCTTTCTCTGTATAAGAATCAGGATTTCTGTGGAAGAACACTAAACCCTTTTGCGGGTACAGAAGGTCAGGAGATTGAACATAATTGGATAAAGAAGGATAAATTTTGGATCAATCATCGATAAAAAGGTACACATTCCTTCATCATATTTCTCTCATTTATGTTTCTGTAACCCCTTATGTCTGCAAGAAAAAACCTAGTACGTTGGTGACCCTTGGACCCCAATTCATAAGGTAGATATCCCTCACAATAGAAATGGCGACCATACTGGGGTTCTAATTTGTGTTGGGGCCTTTCCAATTAGGTTTTCAATCCAGTTTTTTTCTCTTTTGTTTCTCTGGTGATTTTCTTGTATCTAAATTTCAGTGAGTAGTGATATGTGCTTAGGATTCTTTGTCCTTCGATTTTTATTTTGAAAAATTTTAGGTTCATTCACGAGTTGTTGTGTTAACAATTGTGAATCCTGAGTTGTAGTCATGGGTTTTCTTCATTACAGTCGTGGTTTGTTCACTAGTTTTCCACTGGACAGTTGTGATTTCCTAAAGGAGGTCTCCAACCTATAGGTTTTTCCTTGTGCTTAGTATTTTGGTATTTGAATACTTCTGTAGGGTTCTTTCTTGAGTTAATACTTCTCTTTTACTTCATGCATTTCACTGTAACTTGTCTTACAAGTTTGTATTCGGTAGGTAAAGTTTGTTTTTATGTGCAATTTTTCTTAGGTCTTACCTCTTGGATTGCTTGGTTGAAGTGGTTCTATGCATTCTTGAATTTTGTTAGTTCTTTTTTATACTTGTCTACATCTCATTGCTTTAATAATAGTCTGAACCTTTTTATTTTACCAACCTTTTGATTTACTTGTCTTCCAAAGCTAGTAATTCAGTCCAAGTAGCATTTTAGGTCAGGTTTGCATTGCTTGTCAAGGTTGGGATTATAAGGTATGAACATTATTTCTTGCATTTATACATCTTCATGTTATATAGCTTTCTTAGTTTGCATTAACTTTTGATTTTTGAAAATAAAAATAAAACAAAGCATTTGTAGTTTCATTGTTAGTCTCATATAGGCTCTTTGTACGCTTCTTTTAAATTGTCTTTCAAAAAGAAAAAAGTATAAAAAATGTCTTGTGTTTTCCAAAGTTCTTAAGCAATTTCATTTGTTTCGAAAGAAAAAACTATATGTTGAATAGCATTCATTTTTTTTTAATGTTTACATCATCTTTGATTTCGGTTGAGTCAAAACACCATGAGTTTCACTTCTTCCACCTTTGAGTAATATTGACCTTAAAAAGTGTTAGAATTTCATCATTAAGCCAGCTTAACATTAGGATATTTAACTGGGAGAATAACAAGCACAGCAATCAAACACAAGGGACAATGAACATAGTTTTTATCCTTGGGGAAACCATAAATGGTGAAAACCCCACAACTTCCTCAGAGATAGAATCATCACCAAGAGTAGAACCCAAAACAGTAAGTGATCTCCCAACAACAGTAACCTTCTTTCTATCTAGCCCCAGTGTCTTCTCCTTCCTCTGAGATTCTCTTCTGGAACCCCATATCTTTCCGCACCTTGCATAATCTCTCGTACCCAAGCAGGTTTCCTCTTGTGAGGATTCTTCTCCTATGGTGGATCTACAAGTCTTTATGGTTCTTCAAATTCTTGATATTCTTCTTGAGTTTCTTCGTTCATGATTGTATCATGAATTCTAGGAGCTTCTACTTCTTCAGGTTCTTCAGTAGGTTTATTTCTGGATTTGATGTAGGATGAATCTTCGTCAAATGTTACATCCCTGCTGATGTCAATCTTCTTGAACCCTGGGAAGTATATTCTGTAAGCCTTCGAGCTTTCAGAGTATCCCACAAATATACCCTTCTTTCCTGAAGGATCTAATTTTTTCCTCTTCTCTTTTGGAATGTGTATGTATACTCGATAGCTGAATATTCTGAGATGGATGACTTCTGGTTTCCTGCCGGAGAAGACTTCTTCAAGAGTCTTGTTCTTCAGTACTCTGTGTGGAGTACGGTTCTATACATACACTATTGTTCTGGCTGCTTCTTCCCAAAGATGCATAGGAAGGTATTGATCATGAAGCATAGCTCTTGTAGCTTCCATGATAGTTCTATTCTTCCTTTATGCAATCCCATTCTATTGTGGATTATAAGGGGTGGACAACTCCCTCTTAATCCCTGAGTCTTTACATAGTTCCTTGAACTCATTTGAAGTGAATTCTCTGCCATTGTCTGATCGAAAAATATTGATGTTCTTTTCAGTGTGGTTCTTGATCAAGGCTGTGAATTACTTGAACTTGTTGAATACTTCATCTTTGTTCTTCATGAAGTAAATCCATGTCTTCCTAGAGAACTCATCAATAAAAGAAACATAGTACACATACCCGCTTAGTGAGCTTGATGACATCGGTCTGCATACATTGGAGTGGATGATTTCCAAGATTCCTTTTGCTTTTCTTTCACAACTTGGAAATGTCTTCTTTGTGTTCTTTCCTTTTGCACATCCTTTGCAGGCCCCTTCATGTTTTGCTTGAATTTCTGGAAGACCTTCAACAGCTTTGCTTACAAGTAGTAGTGCTCTGTAATGCACATGTGCAATCCTTCTATGCCAAAGTTCATTTGGTTCTACTGAGTCATGAACCAAAGCTTGTTCTAGTTGGCCCTTCAACTTGTATAGACCTCCTTCTTATTCCCCAATCACTATTGCATCCTTAAAAGTATTTCCCTTTGGCCACATAAGAACTTGGCCCTCTACAAAAGCAACCCTCATTCCTTTTGCATCCAATGCAGATATGGAGAGGAGGTTCTTCTTTAGTCCTGGAACAAATATTACATTCTTCATCTTCATAGACTTTCCAGAGTCTAGTATATAGGAGGATTCACCACTACCTTTTATTGGATACTGGAAGTCATCCCCAAGTTTCACCTTGTGAGGTGACTCATGTTCAGATAGCTTCACAAATGATTCTTTGAATCCTATCATATGCTTGGAAGCACCACTATCTATGAGCCAATCATTGATTCCATGTGAAACAGTTCCTGTGAGAGTGGAGATCAGTACATATTCTTCATCACTTGAAGAATCACTTTCTTGTCTAATTATCTTTGTGGAAGGTTCATCATCCTCTGCAGCATGAGCATGATGTCTTCTCTTGTTTCCCTTCTTCTTCTTTGAGTTCCCTTTGTTAGGACAAAATGTGGATATGTGACCTTTCTCATCACATGTGTAACATCTAATAGTAGCCCAATATCTTCTATAGTGATAAGGCTTACCTTTGGAGTGATGATGGTCCCTTTTGGTTTTCTTGGTGTGGGTTGTGAGAGCTTGATCTTCACTTCCCATCTTTTCTTCTCGAGCTACTATCCGAGCTTCTTCTTGAGAGCATTCTTCCCATAGTCTGCTGAACTTGACTAACTTCTTTTTGGCATAGATCCCTTGAATGAAAGAGTCCCATGATCTAGGTAGACCATTCAAGGTGGTCATCACAATCTCTGCATTTTCCACTTCTTCATCTACTCCTTCCAGCTGATCCTTGATCTGAGATACCGTTGTAAAGTAAGACTAGATGGTTTCATCATTTTGGATCTTTACATTCTTTAGTTGGTTTATCATAGTCATCTTTCATTTTATGTTCTTCCCTTCAAACAATTTGGTTAGGGCGTCAAACATAGCTTTAGGTGTCTTTAGGGAGGACATATGTGGTATGAGATGTTCCTTGATAGAATCAACAATGATTCTCTTTTCCATAACCAACTTCTTCTTGTGTAAGGCCTTAGCCTCATCTCCTTATGTAACTGGAACCTACTTACTGATATAGGAGTCCAACTCATTTTATTCCAGGACCAAGGAGATCCTATACTTCCAGGCTCGAAATTTATCAGCTCCCTCAAGCTTTTCATCAAGCTTGGTATGATGAGACATCTTAAACTAAGAACCTCAAATGGAAATACAAGAGATTTAGATCTTACCAGGTCAAGATGTCGGATCTGGATTTGGAGCTGAAATCCTGCAGTGCTGGTTCAGTAGCAAATTAGGGTTTTTCTTTTTCGGAGTTCTGTCCAACCAAATGCTTTGAATTTAATCCCTAACTTCAATTTTGGGGAGGAGATCAATCCAGGCTTGGGCTCACTGAAAAATTCCTCTTCTTTGAAAAGCCCTAATTTTCGATAGTAGTGTCGGGTCCAAAACTGAAAAACCTCAGAATTGGATTCTGATTCGACAGAAAGATGTGCCCTAAGGAGGAGAGTTAATCCAACCTTATTTTGCTGAAAATCTATGGAGGAAGATCCACTAAGTAGGAATCCCTATTTCGCGCAGCTGCATAGTGTCTTCTTCTCAGGTTAGCTCTGATACCATGTTAGAATTTCATCATTAAGCTAGCATACCATTAGGATCTTTAACTGAGAGAATAACAAGCACAACAATCAAACACAAGAGACAATAAACACAGTGTTTATCCTCAGGGAAATCATAAATGGTGAAAACCTCGCAAATTCCTTAGATATAGAATCAGCACCAAAAGTAGAACCCAAAACACTAAGTGATCTCCCGACAGCAGTAACCTTCTTTCTATATAGCCCCGGTGTCTTCTCCTTCCTCAACTATGTGCCACACTTGAGTGTGTATGAGATGTGTGATAAATATAGAGGCTAGCTCCCTATTTATACTAATTCCCGACTTGAATATACCCTACTAGGGCCGACCTCACTAGGAGAGTCTAATAACCCTAACCAATAGGAGGGTTACCCACAATGATTTGACATGACTTGTTTACATTATAGATCTTCCTGATAGGAACATCAGGGCATGACATGACTCAAGTACATCCTGGAATAAACATTGGGTTACAATATATAATAAATACAAGTGAAATACATTCTGAAGTTACATATTCATCAACAAAAAGAATGCTATAAATTAATATTTATTAGTAACACTTTATTTTTTAGGGTCATACATCAACTAGTTAGGATAGGTTCTTGGATTAGGAGATATTTAAATGTACAAGAGAATTTGAACTCATACTTAGTGGCTTATCATTTGTTAAATCCAAGTTTACAAGAGATCAACCGAAAATATCTTCTAACACAGGATTCAAGCACGAGGTCGTGTGAGGACTTAGTTGGGGAGATAAACCTCCAATACTTCATTCAAGAATAAACCAGGATTGTTGTGCATACAATAGTTCTTTTAGTACCACCTTTAGGCCCCGTGAGGTGCCAGTACTCTCAAAATTTTGGGCTTAGCTACCATTCCCATGCACACTAGTCAGACATGCGCCTATTCCGTCGGAACCTTGTTGTAATTTTGGTAGCCTTAGCATCCAGACTCTAGTATTGTTTCACAGTTTACGGTGGAAGGCTATTTCCACTGTACTTAGGGAAGGCTTGGGAGGAAACCATGGTTAACAATTTGGGAGGGTGGTTTGGTGATCAAATGCTTGATCTAAGAAACATTAGCACAGGACCCCGAGTAACTCTTCTTTGACCCCAAGTAACTATTCTTCAATGCTTCACTGGTTTTTTCTAGGCCCTAATCATCTCAAACGTTCCTTTGGAAGATATATCTTTCACTTGAATTTGTTTGTGATATTTATGAATTTTTTGTAGTGTGCTCTATGGTTTTCCTGTGATCTAATATGACCTTTAGGTCTATGACTTAAATCTGTAGTTGCGGAGGATAAACCTCCCCATAGGTCTCGAAGGTTGCAAAAATATCCTCCACTTTCCACAGTGGATCCTCCACCACCACCTCAAAGGAAGATATTAGATACTAATGGTTCTTTTGAATCGACTGGAGTCACTCAAATTAAATATTTAACTTTCCTGTGGAAGTTAAATATTTTCAAGCTCAAGAGTTTGCAATAAATTATAATCCACTTATAACTGATTTAAGTGGTCTCATTTAGTGCAAGTTCACCCTTTATTTTTACCTGGTATTGGTGTTCCCTTGAGTACTATTATGTCTAGCTTAGGAGAAGGTCTAGGGGATGTGTTCACCCCCACTTCAGCTATGTTGGTCAGTGGAGTCTCTCCTCCACTGGTTAGTTCTCGTAAACCAATTATCCCAACTTTGGTTCATCTGCTTCGGTGTCTCCAAGTGCCCGAGCGGTTAATCCATCGACACCCTTAAACACTACTAATCCTTCTGGAGTAACGGTTACTGGGATACGCAGTGTACCATTCACTTCTTCTATGTTATTTTAGAGTTCTCAAAGTGGTCCTAGTGGATCCACTTCATTCTTCCAAGGTGTTTCGTGGTATGGGGGGCACATCCCTCCATCCACCCCTTATGTATGTCCATTTCCTACTTATATTGGTGTCTCATCTAGAGGTCCAAACCCCTTTTTAGGTTTTAAGTTCTAGACTTCTAATTAGGTGTTGACTACTCCTTTTAGGATCTCTCATTTCTCACTTTTTAGTGGGGGAATCTCAACTCTTGTTTCTGCAACTTCATCTTTGGCTAGAACCGGTCAAACATAATATCACACACCACAAGTTAGTAACCCTTTGGCCTTTGGGTAGAACCCTTTTCAAAATATTTCTAGTTCTTCACAGCCGGTGGCTGGGGGAAACCCAAACCTCTCATTCAGGAGCCCTAGTGTGGGTACTTCCTCATCCTAGACTCCTCAATACCAATTTCTGGCTCAGCCTTGTTTATCCTTTCTGGAAACTTTAAACTTGCTAGACTTATCGAAACTAATGAACGACCCTGTGCACCATGATCCAACATGGCCACTGATCCTAATCAAATTAAATTTAGGAATTTCAAATTTTGAAGGAAAATTTGGAGAGGACCCAACTGCCCATATCACGAAATTCCATTTATGGTGCTCTTCCAACTCACTGAACGATGATTCCATTCTATTGAGGTTGTTTCAACAAACACTGACCAATGCAGTAGAAAAGTGTTACATTGAACTCTTGTCATCTGCATATGATAATTTTCTTGATTTGGGAATTGTTTTCTTGAATCACTTTCAACTTCCTGTCTTTTATGATGCCAGTACAGACCTTCTATCAACTTATAGGAAGAACAAGGCCACTCATATATCTGATCACATTTAGGAGTGGATAAGGAGAAAGAGAATTACCAAATCCAATATTCCTCTCGATTTCTTACTGTAATAGTTTTTGAAATCATTATTGCCTTATATTTCAAAGGATGTTTCAACATTGAGAGTGACTATGGAGGAAGATGCCATTTTTAAAGCCCAATAGTTGGATTTGATATATACCTAGTATGAGATTCTATATGAAATTATCCTTGACGCACCAAGGTCTAATGCAAAATTTTCACAACCCAATCCTGGACCACATGCCGATGGTGTTGTAGTTTTAGTTGACACGCCGACTGTAGATTCACTGGCTAAAAAAATCCATAATTTGCCATTGAAGAAAAATGAAACAGAGGTAGCTAAGGATTCCACCCCCTCAACCAAGAATACAAATGTATAATCGACGTAATCTACCTAGAAGGACATTCAGTATCCCAGTGGGAAAAAGAACAAGGGTAAGAAGGGTGAGCGGAATCAAAACAAACAAAAAGTGACAAACAATGCTAAGGGGGGTAAGAAAGAGAAGAACAAGGTCAGATTCCCTTGCAAGTTGTGACAAGGAGACCATGTCACCTACCAATTTCCCTTGATAGATAAATCATAGAAATTTATAAAATAACAACAACCGGTCATCCTGAAGGATCCATTTACCCAAGGACAGAATGCAACTTCTAGCTCAAAAGATGTTGGGGGCATGCAAAATCCTCCTGCCACTAATCAATCTTATATCAATAAGATCTGATCACATGCTTAGTTATAGACCAGAGGTAAGAATTATGATTTAGAGGCTCAGTAGAAAGATAAGAAAATTATTGATACATCATCCCCACTTACAATTGAAAAATCGGTTGATGCTATGCCAAAGATACTGAAAGGTGTCTTTAAAAAGACATTTCATAACTCTAACGTGAGGGTTGCTTCAGACTAGTCATTTGTATAAGATTTAACCCAAATCCCTTGTGCAATATTGACCTTAGAAGTGCTCCAAATTTTTCCTTCACATCGTGAAGCACTCTTGGCAGTATGGACTCCACGAGCCTAATGGCTAAATTTAATATTTTCAAAGTTAAACCATGCCTACCATACCATGTGGCCTTTTCCATTGATGTTTTTCATGGAGGAAAAACCATTGGACAAACTGTAATTGAAAAGGGTGCATCCACATGTGTGATGTCAGTATCATGTTGGAAGGCTCTGGGATCCCTTAATTTGGTCCCATCAAAGACTTTGTTGACTACTTTTGATGAAAGGTCTTTTTCATCCACATGCTATCTTGCCGTCTTTTGAAATAAAACTGGCAAGGAAAGCAGTCTCCATAGAAATCGAAGTAGTTGATTCTCCTTTGGACTATAATTTACTTCTGGGGAGAAGTTAGATATATGTGATGTGCGTTATTCCATTATCTATTTTTTCAGTCCTTGTGTTCCCACACAAAGTAAATTTGGTTATTGTTGACCAGATGACATATAATTGGAAGAGTCATTTGGAGACTACTAAGTCTACCATACCCTTGATTGATTAGTCACACCCAAAAAATGAAATCTGCGGATCTGGGATGTATACATCATTCATGGGAAATTTTGATATACCCTCTCCCATAAATTACTTAGGCTTGATGGGTTTTGGGAAGAATATCTCTATAATTGTATATATAACTGACCCGTGGGTCCTCCCTTCGCGAGAAGAACCTCAAGCGCCCTTATCAACAATAGAAGTAGATTAGCAAGGTATATTTGATGCTACTGATGATTCCATCATGAATCCTCTTGTCTCAGAAGAGCAGGATGAATCTTACTTTCCCTCATGGGAAGAGAACTTTACATATTCTTATGATTTCTTAGATATTGTTTTTCCATCTGACGAAGCCATTTTGAAAGCCATGATTGGAACTGAATTTTTTTTTGAATACCTTCATCACAAGTCCTACTTTCTTCTGGAACTGAGCAAGATAGAAAATTACGAGTTCCATGTGATACTACTGGAAGGTATTGATCTAATCATTAAACCTTTTCCTAAGGAGGGAATGTTTGCCGAGGGGAACATACAAACATTTCCACCATCATTCTTATCAATATCTCTACAAAACCATATGTCGTGGAAAATGTACAGATTGGTGTAAAATGTTCTCCTTAATAGATTTCCAACTACACTTCCTTATTTAAGGAATTTTGTGAGGTATTTTCTTGGTCATACGAGGAGATGCTAGGCATCGATCCATTAGTTGTGGAACCTGAAATCTGAACTTACCCTAATGTTAAACATTTTCAACAAAATCTTAGACCTATAAATCCATGAAATGTAGCAACTGTCAAGGTTGAAGTGGAAAAGTTGTTGAAAGAAGGTTTAATCTACCCAATCTCTCTAATGGAATGGGTATCCAATATCGTTCCGATATATAAGAAACAAGGGACTATACGCGTCTATACATATTTCTAAGATTTAAACAAGGCTTGTCCCAAAGACAACTTTCCTCCACCATTTATTGATCATGTCACTGATGCTTGTGCAGGCAGCGAGGTGTTTTCGTTTATGGATGGTTTTTCAAGCTACAACCTGTTGGGCTAGGAAAAGTTCACAAGGAAGAAAGTGAGGAGAAAGAAAAGGAGGAAAAGTGCACATGCTCGGAGAGATAAAAGTAGGTCAAGAAGGAAGCAAATAAACCAATACAAAAAGATAAAACCTGTACACGAGGGAGAAGAGCAGGATAAAGATGGAAAGGAAGCACATAACAGAGGAATTTGTGACAGGGTTGGTGTGATGGGGAAAAGCACATTCAGATTCGATGGAAGAGGCAAGTGGAAGAGTTAATGCTGGACAAGTGAAAGTCAAGGAAGATCGTAGAAGGATGAACCAACAGAAGATGGAAGGACAGTTTTGCGACTAGTTATGACTAGTACGGACGAGCTAAAAGACATTTATGTGGCTAGTTAAGGCTATGGTCAATGCATTGTAGGACATTCATGGCTAGTTATGGGCCAACATTTAATGTAACAGATATATTTTGTAGCTACCTAAGTCTATAATAACTGAGTTGTACTCAGTCTACCTTACGTGATCTTGTAAGTTCTATAAATTGGAGGAACCCGCTCTGTATAAGGGTTCGGTCAGTTCGGTTGGATGCTCCTTGTTCAGTTCATTCACTCAATTAGATTCAATCTAGTTCAGTAGTAGTTCAGTAGTTGAATCAGAGAGGATTCAAGTAGAAGGAGAAAGCTATTGAGCTGTGGATCTTGCAGCTATGTGCGTAGACCGCTAGTAAAGTAGAAGAGTCGATCTAGGATGTGTGTGGATCAGTAGGAGTAGAGAGAAGAAATAAACTAGAGATCATGAGAGCAAGAAGATTGAGTCCAAAAAACATATCTTAAGAACAGTCTGCAAGGTACTACCTATATTTCTCATGCCAGATGAAGAGCACCTTGGTGGTTTTTCCCAGATGGGTTTCCACATTATTTCCTATGTTATATGGATGAATGTTGTTGAATGGTGAATTTTTATGTGAATTTTTTCTTATATTACATTATTACAGTTACAATTGTTGTTGAATGTATGTCGCAGTATGAATGAATGACTATTTAAAAATTATTGCTAGACTATTGTGTATGAGTTCATGGTTAAGCTGCTAAGTTAAAATATAAGTCGTGCATTGTCTGTCAAGTATAAGGAATCGGCTTCGTCACATAGTTGTGCTAGTTGTTAAAGTTTAATGACAAGGTTGTGTCACGCGAGTGGCCTATGGAACTTGGTTGTGCCAATATCGTAGAGTGAAGGACTCCATCCCATCATCTTTTTCAAGAGCCTTCGTCACATTCCAAGGGACTATAATCCCTCACCAACTACAGAAATATGGTTCTGGAAGTTACCTATTAAGATATCTCATGTGAGACTGTGCCTACCTCGCGGGAGTTGTCGACTAAGCTTGCTCTATCGAGATGATGTATTTTGGTGTCTTGTTGGTATTATGTTGTTGTTGAACCACAGGTATAGACAAGGAAGACAAAGAGTTGAACACAACTAGATTTAGATCAAACTAGAAGATCAACACAAAAATTCCTTCATTTGTCCTTAGGGTACATTTTCATACAAAAAGATGCATTTTGGCTTGAAAAATGCTGGATCCACCTTTTAGCGAGAATGAACTTATATTTCAACAATACTAAGTGTATTGTTGAACCATACTTAGATGATCTGCTTGCCCATTCTCGAAAGAGGAAGGATCATCCAGATCATATTTGCTTAATTTTTGAACGATGTAGACATTACAAGATCCGCTTAAATTCCCATAAGTTTGTTTTCTGTAGTGAATTTGGGTGATTACTTTGTTTCATAGTGTCCAATAGGGGAATATGGGTCAATCCTTTAAAAGTAGAGGCAATTGTTAATATGCCTCCTCCTCTATCCATCGAATAATTGCAAAGTCTACAAGGAAAGTCCAACTTTCTTCGATGATTTATTGTAAACTATGCCAAGATCACCAAGGGTTTCATGTGATTGCTTAAGCAAGACACCTCATTCTTATGAGATGAAGCTACAAAACAATCTTTTAAGGCATTAAAAGGAGCACTACTATCTGATCCTCTCTTGCGCCCTCCAAGATACACTAAGGAATTTATATTGTAAATGGCTGCATCTAAGTCAACGATAGGGGTTGTGCTAGTTTAGGAAGATGAAGAGATCAAAGAGCATGCTATATATTATCTCAGTTGTGCTTTTGTTGGTCTTGAATTTATATATTCACATGTCAAGAAGCTGGCTCTGGCAACGGTTTATGTTTTCCATAGGTTGAGACACTACATTCTGCTAAGGGCAACCAATGTGGTTGTGAACATAAATCCTTTTCCATATGTTTTATCCCGACGAATAATCAGGGAAAATTTAACAAATGGATTGTCATTCTCCAAGAGTTTGACCTTTATTTTCAGTCCGCTAAATCTAAGAAGTCTCTAGTGTTCACGGAACTGATCTTAGAGTTCCCGACCAAAGAAAGTGTAGTGATTGAGGATGAAACATTTTCGGATGAGTACATTTTTCTTGATTTCAACCTCTGATCCTTGATACAGAGATATCCTAGTTTATCTCTAGAATTTGAAATTTCATGCGACCTTCTCAAGGGAAGATTGATGTAAGATAAGAGTAAATGAAAAAAACTACCTCATAATTAGTGATACGTTATATAGATAAGGGGTAGAATCCATCTTGTGTCAATGCCTCACCCATGAGGAGGTTGAGCTTGTCCTATTTGATTCTCACAGTGGAGCATGTGGGGGTCATTTATATGGGTTAGTAATGACCCATATTATCTTACAGGTCATTTATTTCAGGCCCACCACCTTCATATATCGTGTGGAAGTAGTGAAATGTTGTCATCCATGTCAGATTTACACCAGGAAAATATGGTCACACCCTGTTCCTACTTTCCTCATCATCATGGTAGGGCCCTTCACCAAGTGGGGGGTTGATTTCATGACGTGTAACCCAGTGTCTGTTGGGGGATACAAGTATATCATTGTCGTTGTTGACTACTTCACGATGTGGGCAAATGCAATTCATTCCTTTAAAGTCAATGGTGAGACAATGACGTATTTCATTTTCAACCAAATCATTGCTAGGTGTTAACCCAAAAAATTGCTCATATAGCCTACACCATACAAAGACATTCATTTCTTAACCCATGCTACCTCCAAATCCATTTAACCTATGTTTTTCTCTCAAAAGCTCCAAAAATACCCTCAAAGGGCTTAAAAACCTACAAAATAGCTTAAAAGGCTCAAAAAGGAGATAAAAAGCTCAAAAGGGGGGTTTAAGCCCCAAAAGGGGCCTAAATACCCTCAAAGGGTTTAAAAACCTTAAAAGGAGCTAAGAAACAAGCAAAAAGGACTTAAAACCCTAGGTAGGGCCCAAAACCCTAACCAGGGGAAAAAACCCTAAAATTTGAGAAACATTATAAATAGAGAGGTGGGGGTCCCCATTACACACATGATCCCTCCTTCCTATCGTTATTATGCCCACATGAGTACCTTGAGAGACCTTCACTCTTAAGCTATTCATCCTCACAAATCCATTTTCCTCCATTTGCTCATTCCCTTGGTGTGTTGAGTCAAAACTCCACCCAATCTCATCCTGTGGAAAGGCATTTTCTGATTTTGGGCATGGTGGCCCCCTTTTAAAATAGATCGGAAGGTATATTGTCCCATTTTTTTCTTTTCAATTTGTATTTTATAGATTCTTAGTGTTTGTTTTATTTTCTAACAGTTTTTTGCGGCTTGTTTTGATCCAAAGACTCTACCCTTTCATCCTCTAGATGGAAAGGAGGTGCATCTGCGCGTAACTAGGGTTTTTCCTTGGCTACAGTTTGGCGACTCCGCAAGGTCAATCCCACATGATCCCTGGGTTTAATATTTCTTTGTAGGTTTTTGAATAGTTGATTAGTAGTTTCTTTCAAGTTTTCTTTCATTTACGTTCTTGTCCGAGCCCTCACGAGGTTGACCCAAGCCTATTCGGCCACAGTACTAGTTATTGCCGGGCATTCCTGGTGTTACCACCTAAGTTGTACTTAGTGGTTTTTTATCAAGTGAGCCTCGTGAACCAAACAACGATAACTTGTTCGAACTTTACAAGACCTTTGGAAGTACTTCTGGGAAGTGCTTGTTGTACTATATCACATGTTCATACCCCATGGGGGAATTGTAATAAATGTTCTAGCATGATAGTGTCTATAAAAGACTCGGTATCTTAGACTTTATTTTTCAAGATCAGCCCAGGGTTTTTTTTCCCTTGGTTATTATGGGTTGTTGAATAAACGACTGATAATGTCTGAGTTTTTCACTCCATACCTCCAAAGTTGGGGTGGTCGGCTTGGCATTTAGACCCGTTGAGGTTATTAGAGTCTATGTGTCAATTTATAATCATGCTAGACATCATGGTCGAGTCATATGAACATGTCTAAGTCCCCCTAGTTTTTTTCATTTTTTTTAATTTTTTTATTTTTTCAGTGTTTTTCATTAAAATTTAATTTTTCCGAAACTTAGGCTATTTTTTAATAGTTTAATTGGAAAATTTGATTTTGTAATAAAAGTGGGCCAAATAATCAGTTTCTGTCATGTAGGTGCTCATTTTCAAGCTAAGAGCACCATGTAAACCCATGGACCCACTATTTCCTAGTTTTGAGTGATTTTCCATCACTCGGGTTAGAAAGCCCCAAAAAATCATTTATTGATTATTTTAATTAATAAATTGATGAATAATGGAGCAAATCCAGAATCATAGATCAGTGGATTCTCAGCCGATTTGATTGAAATCAGTTAGATCTAAATTAGATTGACTGGATCTGACAAATACTTGACTGAAGGAGGTGATCAAATCAGATCCAGAGTTGATCTTCAGCATCCTTTATGGGGAATTTCACCCTCCCTCTCTCCTCCATATGTTTTGGCTCATCTGGATGAGTTTTGGTGGATGCTTCAGTGAACAGGTTGAGGTGTCAGTCAGATCAGCCCCCTGATTGATAGTTGCACTTAGTGAGACTCAGATCTGGCTCAGCTAGACACATATCAAGAATTGATGGACTCTCCTTCAGCTACAATGGTCTATCTCCTTGGGATTTGTGCCCCCCTGGGCTGGATCTCCTAGTTTTTGTGTATATCCAAGAATAAGCCTCCTCTTCCAATCTAGTTAGAGTTGGATTGAAGGGCTTGCTATTGTAATACTGTTTTAATCTTTTGATTGTTGAAATAAAGAAGCTTTGGAGGCCAAATGGTGTAATTCTCTCATATGTGTGGATTAAGCATTGTCTCACAGCTATTGATGTTGCCGACTTTTCTCTCAAATTCTGCATCTGAACCCTTTCTGGCTTGAACGATTCAGCTGAATCAATAGGAGTATATTTGGGCAAGTAAGGTTACTTGTTTTTCTTATATCTCATAGCATATATGATTAGAAGATCTAGATTATACATGTTTAATAAGTTTATCTGCATGTAATTCTTGTCTCTTTTTCACATATATATCCAAATCTCATGAGGTTTCATGCAAGATTGTGTGTCTAGATTTCAGTTAGCAAGGATTGGATGAGATATGGATCTAGTTTGACTCCACTGTACATCCAAAATCTTTGTGAAGACATTAACCCTCTGTATTCCACTAACAAGTTTCCATTGCAGATCTGCTTCAGCAACAAGCACTTCTCTTCTGCTTTTCCTCCTTCAAAATCAATTCTTTTTACCTAGTTACTTTGTTCACAGCTTTGATATTGTTTAGATCTATTATATTAAAGTAAATTTAACATAGATCTATCTCCTCAAGGCCCATAATCTAGATCTTGTTCTTAAAAGGTTTCATAAGCATTCTAGATCAAGCTTTAGGGAAATCGTCCTTTTTGCATGAAATTTTAAAGAGAACTTGTAGCTTACATGCATTAGATTTATATTTTATGTTATAAGAGATAAATCTAGAAATCAGTGCACATCATATTGGCTACCTAAAAGGAAATCCAAGATCCCAAGGAAAGCTTTCTTTCCTTGGTTCCCTTTTTACCTTTTTTTTTGTTAAAAGTAAGCTGACCCAAAGGTACTTTCAGAGTGCTTTTGGGCATATTTCAGTCTAATAATCTTGCTAGTTTTTAGCAGGCATAACAGAAAAGAGGAGGAGCTTCTGTTTGAAAGTGACTTTTGGGCCTTCTGAAACCCCCCAGGGGTCTCCCCTTTTTACTGAAATCTTTAATTTTTGCACTTTGTAAGCTCTTGGTTTCATTATGTATAAGAATCAAGAGGCATCATATCAATTTGTTGATATTGCAACTTCTGGTAATAAAAATATTTCTGAATAGGCTCTTTCGAGCCCATTCCCCATCCCCCCTGGGGGGATTTGCATCTGTGTCATTTTTTGCTTTTCATTCATCTTTTTTCAATCTAGCGTAGTACTAATATGCAAGGTAGTATACTTTGTTTTAAAATAATTTCCATATTCCATTTCTATTGGTTTCAAAGTAACTTTAATACTTACCCCACGAGCCTCCTTTTGAGCCTAAAGGTGAAGAAAGGTTCATGGTATTCTAATTAGAAAATTATGGTTTGCTTATCTTTTTATGTTTCATTTACCATCATCATTTGTTTCAGTAACCATAATAAAATCAAACCCTCCTTTAATCCCCAATTGAGGTCCACTTGGACCGAAAGAGGTTCCTGGAGGGTTTTCTTTATTAACAAGAGCATCCATCTCAAAATTTACTAAAATTGACAAGACTCTGGTGTGTATGCTCTGCATTTGGCTACGGTTCGTCCGATCAATCAAGCTATATCAAAAGCACTTGAGTGACTAGTATAATTAGGATTCACTCTCCCAAATTGACAAACCATCAGGTGAAAATCAACACCTAGATCAAACCATTACGATGGCAAAATACCCAAAGGAAGCGGGAACTTCTGAAAAGTGACCTCAGGGTTCCAATCTCTGTCACACCCTAATGGGTGTGTTATGAACAATAGCACCAGAGACTCCATTCAGCCCACATATTCCTTACGGGTAGCCGTGAAGGTTTAGTTTTGGACATACTCCAAGTACTCTCGGGTATATCTGGAGTCCACCCCTTCACCTAATTTTAATCAACTCATATTTCACATTAACTTAAAACGTACCAAGAGGCAATTGCAAAACATTCACTCCAAGCACATGCAAGTAGATTGATTTTCTTTTGACTCCATTTTAAGGCACTGTTTATTTTCTTGCTATATATATATATAGTGTGTGTGTGTGTGTGTCTCAGAATTGTGATTTCGTGCGCTCATTTTGTATCTTGTCATCTATGGTTGTTTATGGTTAAATTTCAAACTCCTAAGTAATTCATTCAGTTTAACATCACCATACTAAGTAATTAGCCTTAGTAACTGAATAGGGTCTACCCCCCTTGGCTTCGTTAGGAGTTGAACCTAAACAGAGGAATCAAGAACAAGGTGACAGCCTTGACTTGAGACTTGCCCCCAAGGACACACCGAGTGGCTTGAAGATTTCTGCCACATGACCTAGGTGTGTGAAAGGAGGCAACACTTTTTGGTTCTGTTGCCAGGGATAAATCTTTTTATTCCCAAGTACGACTTAGCTTAACTTTTTTCTAAACAACTAAAAAGATAAAAACTGTTGATTGATCTAGTCTTTAAAAAACATAAAAAATAAAACTCGATCCATTTGGCAACTCCACTGTCTAACATCCCTCCAAGAATTTCAACCCGAAGAAACCGCCATAAATTATTCAATCCTCTCCCTGATCCCGAAAGGTTTATTAGGGAAATATTGAATAGGCAGACTTCTCATAGAAACCTTGAAGATTTAGGAGACCAATCCCTTTTAGATATCCATCACATATTTGTAGAGAGTCATGTTCACCAATCTCAAGAAATGACAGAATTATTCAAACCCCTTGACTTTTCTCAGATAGCAGGTGCTCCCCATGCCATTCCAAAAGATGCTATCAAGAAGCTCCCCATATTTCATGGCAATAATGCCATCATTTCCAAGTCTCACCTTTGAAAGTTTGAAAAGCACCTGATCGGTTATTACAATGATGCTTCCCATGACCATGACAATGTCAAAATGAATCTCTTTGCTTTATCCTTAGAAGATGATGTTGAAGAATGGTACTTCGACCTAGATGATGATTCATATAAAACTCTTAGTGAATTCCTAGAGGGTTTTAAGAAGAAATGGGGAGAAAATAAAGAACCAAGACATCTGCTTGCTGCCCTTCATAACATTAAGAAGATGAATGAAACCATGGATGAATTTAACAATAATTTCAGGTGTGTGGTTGCGGACCTACCTAATGAAATCAAGCCAAAGGATGCCTCCATCCTCATATCTTACATCGAAGCTTTCATTGGTGATTTGAGGTACCAATTAAGAGACAAAGAGCTGGCCAATCTAAAAAATGCTCAGGAATTGGCCGAGAAAATAGAAAAGAATATGCAGTCTTCAAGCAAGTCCAACATTCCAGGTCACACTAGGGGAAACAATTCCTGCAACAAAGAGACCAAGGGTAAAGCCATTGAATCAAAAGAAAAGGGAACTTATAAAGATCCATGGAAAAGGTAACATACATGATAAAAGACTTGGTTACTATTCAAAACCAACTAATGGCCAATCATTCTGCACACTTGAATCACATTCATAATAGATTGATCACAATGGAAAGGAATAATAGACCTAGGAACTTTCAGCCCAAATAGAATTAGATGTATCAAGATAATTTTCCTCAGCGGGAGCCTAGGATTCCAAACCAGTTAGACTCAGCTAACATGGTAGAAGAAGTAATTCCATGGTGTAGACCCTGTGAACAATTCCACCAAGAAAGCACTTGTTATGTTGCAAATCAAGTCATGGAACATGGACTTCCTGAGGTCAGTAATCAGGAAACAAATTCAAGCAAGCCTGATCATATATACATGGTGGGCCCAGGCCTACCCTTTGTCACCAGCTAAACAGTACACACCTAAGGATGAAACCACTGCAGAATCTTATAGTGAAACTTATGATGAAAACTGTAATGTACATGATGGGACTCCCACATGTTCTCCATATAATGATGATAGTCTGGAAGTTTTACTACCTTGTGACCTTTTCTCTGAAGAAGATGAGTATGAAAATGAGGACAAGTATATCTTGGAGCATGATACAAATGACGGAGACTCCCTTATCCCCAACAAAGATATTGATGAGGAGTCCTAGACATTCCTAGAAAATCCGGTCTATGACATGAATAAAGAGGAAAATAATGAACTAGAAACTTTTGATGGTTTTGTTGATTTTCTATCTATGGCATATCTAAAGGAGAGAGCATGGACCATGTGGCCTTGGGAATCTTTGATATGAAAAAGGAGCATGTAGTTTATCCACATGATGAGTCTAAGCCATATATCAGTATCAGTAACGAAGACAAAGAAAACTTGATATTGGAACCTGATATCAACAATGGGGAATCCATCACATCTAACATAGATGATGGTGATGACTATTGGGATTTTTGTGGATATATTATTAAGAATCCTATCTATGCTATATCCAGCAAGGGGAGTGTCTATTTAGAAATCTGTGGAAGTCCAATCTACTATACTTCCGTAGATGGAAGCATGGATCTGGAGACCTTGGAAAACCTTAGTATGGAAGAGGAGCATTCAGAATTTTCATGTGATCATTCAGAGTCATATCATGCATATCCGCACAAGGGTATCAGTAATGAAGACATTGAGAAGCAGTGTTGTGAAAAGTCAGATGTGATGCAATCAGTGGAATATCAGTCTCAGCCATCTTTTTCACATATAGAGGTTCCTTATGATTTGGAGCTACTTGGGGCTTGTGCAACGAGTTATCATTTGATAAGCCCTAGTGATCAGTATGATGATGTAGTCAGTCTGCCTCAACATTCTAATTGGTATATCAGTCCTATCCAGTCATGGATAGAAGCAACCTGCATGAGCACATGCAAGTTCGGGAAGAATTTTTATGACATTATTCATGCCTATGATCTCCCATCCATCCCGCCCATTCTGAATCATCACGCATGTTTGCATTTTCTGAATAAGGTATCCTTACTTTGGCTGGTAACCAAAGACAAGGAAAAAAAAATTATGTTAATAAAATGCTTAGGTGGTTACATTGGATTTCTGATTACACTTAACCGTTTTTATATCATGCTTAGAGTAGGAAAATAAGCTCCTTGAAAGAGAGCATTTACTTTTTGCATTTATATTTTATACTTAGATATAATAAAACTTTACTTATTTTAATTAGTTACATTTATTTTGTTTAAATAAATCATCTTAATGGTTCATTTGGTTTTTATGTAAAGCTTGTGCTACTAAGGTTTTCTTGTCAAGTTGAGACGTTTTTGCAGGGTGTATAAACCAGAGATTCTGGTGTTCTTGTATCTTCTCCTTGCCCTATGACCAGATCAAGCACACGACCCGCAGTTGGAGCCAGAATATTACCACCTAAGTTGTACTTAGTGGCTTTTTATCAAGTGAGCCTGGTGAATCGGACAAGGATAACTTGCTCGGACTTCATAAGACATTTGGAAGTACTTCTGGGAAGTGCCTGTTGTACTATATCACATGTTCATACCCCATGGGGGAATTGTAATAAATGTTCTAGCATGATAATGTCTGTAAAAGACTCGGTCTCTTAGACTTTATTTTTCAATCCGATCAGCCCAGGGTGTTTTTTTCCCTTGGTTATTATGGGTTGTTGAATAAACGATTGATAATTTCTGAGTTTTTCACTCCATACCTCTAAAGTTGGGGTGGTCAGCTTGGCATTTAGTCCTATTGAGGCTATTAGAGTCTATGTGTCAATGTATAAACATGCTAGATATCATGGTCGAGTCATATGAACATGTCTAAGTCCCCCTAGGTTTTTTCATTTTTTTTAATTTTTTTTTTTTTTCAGTGTTTTTTATTAAAATTTATTTTTTCCAAAACTTAGGCTATTTTTTAATAGTTTAATTGGAAAATTTTATTTTGTAATAAAAGTGGGCCAAATAATCAGTTTCAGTCATGTAGGTGCTCATTTTCAAGCTAAGAGCACGATGTAAACCCATGGACCCACTATTTCCTAGGTTTGAGTGATTTTCCAGAAAGCCCCAAAAAATCATTTATTGATTATTTTAATTAATAAATTGATGAATAATGGAGCAAATCCAGAATCATAGATCAGTGGATTCTTAGCCGATTTGATTGAAATCAGTCATATCTGAATTAGATTGACTGGACCTAACAAATCCTTAACTGAAGGAGGTGATCAAATCAGATCCAGAGTTGATCTTCAGCATCCTTTATGGGGAATTTTGCCCTCCCTCTCTCCTCCACACATTTTGGCTCATCTGGATGAGTTTTGGTGGATGCTTCAGTCAACAAGTTGAGATATCAGTCAGATTAGCCCCTCGATTGACAGTTGCACTCAGTGAGACTCATATCTGGCTCAACTAGACACAAATCAGGCATTGATGGACTCTCCTTCAGCTACAGTGGTCTATCTCCTTGGGATTTGTGCCCCCCTAGGCTGGATCTCCTGGTTTTTGTGTATATCCAAGCATAAGCCTCCTCTTCCAAGCTAGTTAGCGTTGGATTGAAGGGCTTGCTATTGTAATACTATTGTGATATTTTGATTGTTGAAATAAAGAAGCTTTGGAGGCCAAATGGTGTAATGCTCTCATATGTGTGGATTAAGCATTGTCTCATGGCTATTGATGTTGTCGGCTTTTCTCTCAAATTCTACATCTGAACCCTATCTGGCTTGAACGATTTAGCTGAATCAATAGGAGTATAGTTGGGCAAGTAAGGTTAATTGTTTTTCTTATATATCATAGCATATATGATTAGAAGATCTAGATTATACATGTTTAATAAGTTTATTTGCATGTAATTCTTGTCTCTTTTTCATATATATATCCAGATCTCATGAGGTTTCGTGCAGGATTGCGTGTTTAGCTTTCAAGTAGAAAGGATTGGATGAGCTATGGATCTATTTTGACTCCACTGTATATCCAAAATATTTGTGAAGACATTACCCCTCTGTATTCCACTAACAAGTTTCGATTGCATATCTGCTTCACCAACAAACACTTCTCTTCTCCTTTTCCTCCTTCAAAATCAATTCTTTTTACCTGGTTACTTTGTTCACAACTTTGATATTGTTTAGATCTATTATATTAAAGTAAATTTAACATAGATCTATCTCCTCAAGGCCCATAATCTAGATCTTTTTCTTAAAAGGTTTCATAAGCATTCTAGATCTAGCTTTAGGGAAATCGTCCTTTTTGCATGGAATTTTAAAGAGAATTTGTAGCTTGCAAGCATTAGATTTCTGTTTTCTGTTATAAAAGATAAATCTAGAAATCAGTGCACATCATATTGGCTGCCTAAAAGGAAATCCAAGATCCCAAGAAAATATTTCTTTCCTTGGTTCCCTTTTTACCTTTTTTAACTAGTTTTAACTTAGCTTTTTTTTGGTTAAAAGTAAGCTAACCCAAAGGTACTTTCAGAGTGCTTTTGGGCATATTTCAGTCTAATAAGCTTGCTGTTTTTTAGTAGGTATAATAGAAAAGAGGAGGAGCTGTTGTTCGAAAGTGACATTTGGGCCTTCTGAATCCCCCCAGGTGTCTCCCTTTTTTACTGAAATCTTTAATTTTTGCACTTTGTAAGCTCTTGGTTTCATTCTTTATAAGAATCAAGAGGCATCATATCAATTTGCTGATATTGTAACCACTGGTAATAAAAATATTTCTGAATAGGCTCTTTCAAGACCATTCCCCATCCCCCCTGGGGGGATTCGCATAGGTTCCTGGAGGGTTTTCTTTTTTAACAAGAACATCCATCTCAAAATTTACTAAAATTGACAAGACTCCGGTGTGTATGCTCTACACTTGGCTGTGGTTTTTCCGATCAGTCAAGCTGTATCAAAAGCACTTGAGTTACTAGTATAATTAGGATTCACTCTCCCAAATTGACAAACCAATAGGTGAAAATCCAACACCTAGATCAAACCATTATGGTGGAAAAATACCCAAAGGAAGCAGGAAATTCTGAAAAGTGACCTCGGGGCACCAATCTCTATCACACCCTAATGGGTGCATTATGAACAATAGCCCCAGAGACTCCATTCAGCCCACATATTCCTTCTGGGTAGCCGTGAAGGTTTAGTTTTGGACATACTCCACGTACTCTCGGGTATATCTGGAGTCCACCCCTTCACCTAATTTTAATCAACTCATATTTCACATTAACTTAAAATGTACCAAGAGGCAATTGCAAAACATTCACTCCAAGCACATGCAAGTACATTGACCTTCTTTTGACTCCATTTTAAGACATTGGTTATTTTCTTTCTCTCTCTCTCTCTCTCTCTATATATATATATTGTGTCTCAGCATTGTGCTTTTGTGTGCTCATTTTGTATCTTGTCATCTATGGTTGTTTATGGTTAAATTTCAAACTCCTAAGTAATTCATTCAGTTTAACATCACCATACTAAGTAATTAGCCTTAGAACTTAATAGGGTCTACCCCCCTTGGCTTCATTAGGAGTTGAGCCTAAACAGAGGAGTCAAGAACAAGGTGACAGCCTTGACTCGAGACTTTCCCCCAAGGACACACCGAGTGGCTTGAAGATTTCTGCCACATGACCCAGGTGTGTGAAAGGCGGCAACACCTGGCTCTGTTTTTTCATTTTTGTAAGTCCTGGCCCAAGTCCCACATTTCAGGCCATTAAGTGTGACCCAGTCATTCATTTTTGGCCCATTAAGTGTGACCTAGTCACTCATTTTGGCCTATTAAGTGTGACTTGTCCTCCCAGGAGCTCAGTTGCTCCTGTGTCTACCTTTTGAGCGACCCAAAGCTCATGTTTCAAATTTTTGAGCAAACTAGTCACCTGGTTTTGGCCTTTTTCAGCAACCTGTCTATTTTTTAAGTTATTTTTTACATCCAATTGCTTGTATGGTTAATTGTTTACAAATGCAAATCTATTTGTTATTATTCAGTTAAGTTTCTACAAGTTTATTTCATTATCTTAAAGCTCAGTTGGAAATTAACCCTCTTTCCCAACCCTTCCTCCTCTACTTAGTCATCACCCTTCGGGGTATTATGAGATAAGATGGAGGTTTGAACAAGTGTAGTAATAGGAACTTGACATTGGTATTGCTATAATCCATTAAAAACAAGTTTCTTGGAAGCTAGAGGGGGTGGAAACCATTGGGGGTTTCACGCCGTTCGTGTCCTCCTTATTGAGCAACCTTGCATTTGAGGAGTGACTTGTGGATCTACAGGTGGGCTTGTTCCCACTTTGATGAGAGCCCAGCAGTCCTTCTTGGCCTAAGAGGGATACAAAACAGGTAAGTCACACTATAGATTAACATTTTACAGTTTTGTAAGTGCACTTTGGCTCTGTTAATTTTAATGGTTCATATGTTACAGGTTGAGTTTCCCATTTCCTAAACTGTGCAGAAATTCCAGTACTATTTACTTATCACACAATTAAAAAATAATAAAAATAAACAAAACTCATACACAAAGTACACACACAACCACACCATATAATTCAACCAAACTTGGTTCATGACCTCGAGCGAACCTTTAAACGTAACCAATTTACTTTAAATCAAAATTTTGCAGTTTGAGGACATAAGTCCCTAATTGCTATAACTGTGGGAAGTACTTGGGATCTTCCCTAAAACTGACTATGAGGAGTACTACAAGAACCCCCTAGTATCTAGGCAATGATAGGAATTTCCAAGCGAAATGGGAAACAAACCCTTTCGATTGACTAGAGATACCTATGTGAGGAAAAATCCAAGCACTGTCTTTTGGCAGTCTTGGTGGCCGAGTGACCTCCTGTGAACCAATAGGAAGCCGTTTAAACCAGGGTCCAAAAATTATTACCAGTTACTACCATAATCCATTTTCAATACACCTATTACCACCTAAGTTGTGTTATAATAATCAACCCATAGTTACCTACCTTACACATTAATTATATCATTTTTGTCTTATTACCTAGTTTCCTAGATTCCACTCTATGCTATTTTCCTTCTTCATGTCCTAGAAGTCAACACATGCTAAAAATGAGTCATGGAGCACTTGGTAAACATCTTGGAAACCAATTTTAGCATGTCTGCTTTATTCCAGATCCTCCAAAGTGCATTTCTTCTTTTTCTAAAAAGCTTCCTGTTTTATTGAGATTTAAGGCAAAAGGAAAAGCTAGGCTAGGTGTAGTTGACTTTTTTTCCCACATAATCCTCCCTCCTTTTCTCCTAATAAAAGCATGTATGACTTGTCTTTCCATCCCTCATTATCATTCCTACTTGAATTAGCCAATTTGTGAGCATCTTGGTGGATTTGGAAACTGCTTTATGCACCTATGGGGGATTTGACTAGATTTAGTAAGCCTGCTTTTTGACCTTTTCGAATGGCATCCTTATGCATTCAAATATCTCATGTAATTATATATTACAGCAGCCTATTACTTCATAAATTTGTATATTGTACACTTACTAAATACATATTAGTGTTATGCTCTAATTTCAATCTCCTTTGGTGTTAATTTTTCATGTTTGATTAGCAATTTTGTGACTGTAATTGTTCTATCTCTTGGGTTCAATTTCCACATGGTATCAGAGCTTTTGTATATAGATTTATCTCCTTCCATATTTCTATTGCAGCTTTGACATCTTGACTGGGAGCATATTCTGATGACTGAAGAGCACAGTTTCTGAGCTATGGACCAATCTCAGAAGATCATCTTAAGTCCATTAAATTTATTTGAGTGGAAAGATGAGATGGAGATATTGTTGAGAGGAAAAGGTCCCTACAGGGTGACTATGTAAACTGAGCTAGAGCCCAATGTAGCTGCAAATAAAATCAAATGGCACAATTGGAGGGATGAGGTCTATGGTCTTTTGTGTCTGAGCATTTCAAGAGACCTCCTCTTCCATCTTGATGGATTAACATCACCTAATGAAGTGTGGTAGAAGCTTGTAGAGATTTTTGGTAAGACAAATGAAATGAGAGGATATTAAATCGAGAATGATCTAATCTCCTGGAGTCCCAGTAGCTCTGAATACTTGCAACTCTATTTTTCCAAGTTTAAAGCCCTTGTTTTGCAGCAAAAACAGTGTGGGATCGAAAAGAACGAAGAAAAACTAATTTTGGCCATACTCTCTAAGCTTGGCCCTGACTATTTAGTGTTTTTTTTTACCTTCCATACCACTAAGTTTAAATCTATAGCCTAGAATATTCCTAAGCTTGCATAGTTCATGGAATCCCTCACACAGGAACAAGATAAGTTGGTGATGATGGGCACCATCAAACCTTCCAAAGACCAAGATTTGGCTGCTGGAGATTCAAGGGTGGATTCAAAAAGAAATAAAAAATATAAAAATCCACTTGAGCAAAAGAGAGACAAGAACAAGTCTCAAGAGGAGCACCAAGGTCCCAAGAAGAACTCCCAGAAGAAGAAGAACAAAGGAGAAATGAGAAAGTGCGCATACTGTAGTAAGGGATATCATCCTCAGATATCTTATATGAAGAAGCAAATTGACATGTTGACCCAACTTTTGGAGAATAATAACATCTCCCTTCCTGATTTCTAAAACAAAAGGGAAGGAGGATCAAATTCAGATGACAGAGAGAGAGTACATGCCTTTAATGCTAGCACATCAAGCTCACCTAGCTTCATAATAGACTTTGGATCTTCTAGACATATGGTTTCGACAAAAGAGGCATTCTCCTCTCTTGACATGTCGAAAGGTCCACCAATAGTATTGGGTGATGACTCTCTCACTGACAGTTTGGGGAAGTGAAGGATTGATATTGACCATGGTAAGTTCAATAATGTATTGTATGTTCCAGGTCTTGCCTCTAATCTCTTGTCAATGTATCAGATGACTCACACTGGGTCTCTAAAGAAGGTCATCTTCTCCCCTGATGATGTTGAAATCATTGAGATTTCAAATGGTAAAGTCATAGCAAAAGGTGTTGTTGATCACACTTCAAAGGTATACATGTTTTACCATTTTCTACCCTACTCAAACCCCTCTGCTCTTCTGATTCATGCTAATGAGGTAAGCAAGATTTGGCATGAAATATTTGGCCATCTTAACTACAAGTATCTTTCTGATTTGAGTTAAAAATATATGGTCATAGGGTTACCAAATATCAAGTTTTCTAAGGGAGTCTGTCAAGGTTGTATCCTAGGAAAACACCCAGAGCACAAATATGAGAGAGCTAGTCATGAGAGAACCTATGCACCTCTTGAGTTGATCCATAGTGACATTGCTTGTCCATTTCCTCATATGTCCATGATTCAAGCCAAATATGCACTAACCTTCGTAGATGACTTCTCAAGGTATTGTTGGGTTCACTTCCTAAAGCATAAGTCCAAAGTTTTTGGCCTCTTCAAAGTCTTTAAAGCCTTGGTTGAAAACCAGTCTGGGAGGAATCTCAAGATCCTCAGATCTAAAAATGGTGGTGAGTATGTCAAGTTTGATTTCATTTAGTATTGTAAAGATACAGCTATTCAGATGCAGCATTCAATCCCTTACATGCCACAACAAAATGGTGTTGCTGAGAGAAAGAACAGGTCACTCAAGGAGATGGCAACCTACATGATGGAGGCTAATACTTTGCCACCAAATTTTTTCGCTAAGGTTATAAACTGTGCATCCTACATCCAGAATAGGGTGCCTCATAAGCATCTTTATGGTATGACTCCTTTCAAATCTAGGAGTGGGCACAAACCAGATGTGACCCATTTCAGGATTTTTGGCTCAAAGGCTTGGGCTAGAATTCCAGTTGAAAAGAGAAAGGATTTGCAAACCCAAATCCAAGAGTACCTATTTGTTGGTCATTCTGAAGATTCAAAAGGGTACAAGCTAATCAACTTGATCACTAACAAAGCTTTCATTGAAATAAGTGTTCAGTTCCAAGAAGAGCCTTTAGTAGCAGTTGAAGTTGGAGAGTCTTCTTCACCACCAGATCCATTGATTGTAAGTGGAGAGACTAATGAGTTTGCTTATTCTAATATGTCTGATAATGATGATTTGATTTCAGATCCTAACATTCCTACAAGACCAAAATGGGCAGCAAAGACCATTCATGCAACTAGGTAACTAGCTGGAAATCCTAGTGACACTAGGAGGACTAGATCTCAGTTTGAGAGTGCCCTTTGTGTGAAAGATCCTCTATTTGATGAGAAGTGATATATGATGGTTGAATTAGATATAGATATATATTAATATGCAGCATATGATCCAATATGGAAGCCATGAAATAAGAATTCATCTCACTCCAGAAGAACAACACTTGGGAACTAGTTGATCTTCCCCCAAGGAGGAAGCTAGTTCAATGTAAGTGGGTTTTCAAGACTAAGTTTGCTGATGATGGTTCACCTTTGAAATATAAGGAAATATTGGTAGCCAAGGGCTACTCACAAGTACATGGTATTAACTACAATGAAACCTTTTCACCAGTGGCAAAGATGGACTCCATGAGGCTAGCTTTAGCCATTGCAGCTTAGAAGCAGTGGGAAGTACATCATATGGATGTGAAGTGTGATTTCCTAAATGGAGATATCACTAAATATATTTACATGAAGAAACCTTAAGGGTTTGTTTCTAATCCATATTTAGTTCGAAGGTTAAATAAATCATTGTATGGGCTCAAGCAAGCCCCCAGGGCTTGGTATGCCAAGATTGATGGCTTTCCGCTGTCATTGAGTTTTGTTCGATGCAAGTCTGATACTAATGTCTATTTGAACCTGATTCATGGTTCTTTGATGATTATTGTCTTGTATGTGGATGATATTCTGATTATAGGAATTTCAAAGAAAGAGATTGCCTCCTTGAAGGATGCAATGAACCATGCATTTTCTATGACAAATTTGGGATTGTTGAGCCAATTATTGGGTCTTGAAATTACTCAATCCCAACATGGAATCAAAGTACATTAGTACAAGTATGCCTTAGATTTTCTGAACAAGTTCAACATGAAATATTGCAAGCCAAGCAAGACTCCCTTCCTTTCAGGAGTTAAGCTTGAAGAAGAATATTTTTCTCCTATGGTAAATAATACAATGTATAGGCAGTTGATTGGGTGTTTGCTTTATCTTACACACACTTGTCCCGATCTATATTATGCAATTAGTGTGGCTTCAAGATACATGTATCAGACTCATGAGATCCACTGGAGAGTAGCCAAAAGGATCCTAAACTTTGTTCAAGGAACAAGAACACATGGGATCTTCTACAAAGAAAAATCTAATCTTGATTTGATTGAGTTTACTAATAGTGATTGGGTAGGTGACAACACAGATCAAAATTCAACATTAGGATAGGTTTTCATGCTTTTAGAAGGACCAATCAGCTATTCAAGCAAGAAGTAGAGTGCCATAGCACTCTCATCTACAAAAGCAAAGTATAGAGGAGTTGTAAATGCAACAACTCAATGCTTATGGTTGCAGGGAATACTTGGAGAATATGGCTTCAAACTAGAGTTTTCAACTATTATCTACTGTGATAATCAGAGCACCATTCAAATCTATAATGATCCAGTTCAAATACAGTGAACCAAGCACATTTATATCCATATGCACTACATCAGACAGCTTGTGCATAATGGTACCATTCATTTACTCTTATGTACATCTTCAGAACAAGTAGCAGACATCTTCACCAAAGTTTTTTGTGAGAAAACATTAAACAATCTCAAATCACTACTGGGGATTTTTGATCATGCTATGAAGCATGATTGATGACAAGATTTCCAAATTTTGTTTTCTTGTCCATGTTTAAGGGAGGATTTTCCCACTGGGTTTTTTCCTCTTTCCTTGGTTGTATGGACAAGCAGTATGTAAAGGGTGACTAAGCCATGTTTCTAGGACCCATATTTTTCTAATATTTACTCATAAAGTTAGGCTTAATGGGGGTGTTAGAATAATCAACCCATAGTTACCTACCTTAGACATTGATTAAATCATTTTTGTCTTATTACCTAGTTTCCTAGATTCCACTCTATGCTAGTTGCCTTCTACATGTCCTAGAAGTCAACACATGCTAAAAATGAGTCATGGAGCACTTGGGAAACATCCTGAAAACCCATTTTAACATGTCTTCTTTATTCCAAATCCTCCAAAGCGCATATCTTCTTTTTATGAAAAGCTGCCTATTTTATTGAGATTTAAGACAAAAGGAAAAACTAGACTAGGTGTAGTTGACTTTTTTTTCGCCCACATCATCCTCCCTCCTTTTCTCCCAATAAAAGAATGTATGAGTTTTCTTTCCATCCCTCATTATATTTCCTATTTTACTTATCCAATTCGTGAGCATCTTGGTGGATTTGGAAACTACTTTATGCATCTATGGGGGATTTGACCAGATTTAGTACGCCTGTTTTTTTACCTTTTCGAATGGCATCCTTATGCATTCGAATATCTCATGTAATTATATATTGTAGAATACTATTAATTCATAAGGTTGGCTATTGTACACTTACCGAATACTTATTAGTGTTATGCTCTAATTTCAGTCTCCTTTGGTGTTCATTTTGCATGTTTGATTAGCAATTTTGTGAGTGTAATTGTTCTATCTCTTGGGTTCAATTTCCACAAGTTGTGCTTAGTTTTTTTTTATCAAGTGAGCCTGGTGAAATAGACAAAAATGATTTGTTCGGACTTCAGAAGACCTTCAGAATTGCTTCTGGGAAGTGCTTTTTGTACTATACCACATGTTCATACCCCCTTGGGGGAGTTGTAATAAATGTTCTATCATGATAGTGTCTATAAAATACTCAGTCTCTTGGACTTTATTTGTCAATTTGATTATCCCAGAGTGTTTTTTCCCTTGGTTATTATTGGTTGTTGAATAAACGATTGATAATTTCTGAGTCTTTCACTCAATACCTCCAAAGTTGGGGTGGTCAGCTTGGCATTTAGGCCTCTTGAGGTTATTAGAGTCTATGTGTCAATGTATAAACATGCTAGGCATTATGGTCGAGTCATATGAACATGTCTAAGTGCCCCTAGGTTTTTTTATTTTATTTTTAAAAGTGTTTTTCTAATTTTAATTTTTCCACAAAACTTAGGCTATTTTTTAATAGTCTAATTTGAAAAATTGTTCTTGTAATAAAAGTGGGCTCATAAATCAATTTCAGTCATGGGGGTGCTCATTTTCTAACTCAGAGCAGCATGTAAACCCATGAACCCATTTTTCCTAATATTTGAGTGATTTTCCCATCACTCAGGTCAGAAAACCCTAAAAATCAAATATTGATTATTTTAATTGATAAATTAATTAAATAATGGAGCAAATCCAAATTCCCAAATCAGTGGATTTTGCTCCAATTTGACTAAATTCAGTCTCATCGGCTTCAAATTGAATAGAGCTGACCATTCCTTAACAAAAGGAGTTTGTTTGGGATGAACAGGGAGTCCACCACATCATGCAATCTTGGGAATTGTGCCCTCTCTCTCTCCTCCACACATGTGGGCCCATCTGGATGTGATTTGTTTGATGTTTTAGTTAACCAGTTAATGTGTCAGTCTGATCAGCTCTCTGATTACCAATTACACTCAGTCAAACTCATATCAGACTCAGATAGACTCAGATCAAGCTCGACTTGAATCCACATGCAGTTGCAGTCTCTCTCTCCTTGGGAATTGTGCCCCCTCTGGGCTAGGGTTCCAATTTTTGTTATAAATAAAGCATGGCTTTCCTCTTCCAAGCTATTTAGAGTTGGATTGATGAGCTATTGCCATTGTAATACTGCTATATTTTTATTATGAATAAATAAGCTTTGGAGGCTATACCGTGTAGTGCATGTGTTTGTGTGGATTCACAACGTCATACTGCTAATGTGGTAACTGCAATTTCTTTCCAATTTATGTGCTGCTTTTGTTTTCTGGCTTCAAGGATTCAATTGAATAAAGTAAAGGTGCAAACTAGGAAATTAAGATTACTTTTTCTTTTTTATCCATATTATGTATGCTCAAGAATTTCAGTTATATGCTTAAATAAGATTATTTTTGCAAGATCTTTCATTTATGTTGTTTTATACATCTATATCCAGATCTCAAGAGGTGTTGTTCAGACTTGTGTTATTTAGTTGCAGGTTCATGATTGGACGAAGGTGTGGATCAATATTGACGCCATTCATTATCCAATAAACTCAAGACTCTGTCCCTCAAGGATCCACAAAAGGGCCTCCTTTCAGCTTGTTCCATTCAAGCAACAAGCCGACCTTCTCTCCTCTTCTTTTCTTTTCTTTAAAAAATAAAATCTTCCTAGTTACCTTGTTTATGCATGAGATTTTAAATTATCATACAAAAAATATCTCATTAGATCTCATACTTAAGCATTTAAAAATCTAGATCTCTATTTTTCAAAAGTTTTCCATAAGCATCATAGATCTGGCATAAATAAATCGTCCTTTTTGCATTGTATTTAAAATAAAATGTGTAGTTTGCATGCATTAGATTTCTGTTTTCTTTTATAAAATATAAATTCAGCAATCAGTGCACATCATATTGGCTGCCCTAAAGGCAAGCCAAGATCCCAAGGAAAGCTTGCTTTCCTTGGTTCCTTTTTCACCATTTTATTAACTAGTTTTAACTTAGCTTTTTTTTCGATTAAAAGTAGGCTGACCCAAATGTACTTTCAAAGTGATTTTGGGAACATTTCAGTTTAATAATATTTCTATTTTTTAGTGGGTATAACATAAAAGAGGAGGATCTGTGGTTTGAAAGTTGTTTTTGGGCCATCTAAATCCCCCCCAGGGGTCTCCCTTTTTTATTGTAATCTTTAATTTTTGCACTTTGTAAGCTCTTGGTTTCATTTTGTATAAGAACCAAGAGGAATCATATCATTTTGTTGGTATTGTAACCACTGATAATAATAATAAAAATTTGAATAGGCATTTTCGAGCCCATTCCCCACCCCCCCTCGGGGGATTCACGTCCTTTTTTCTGTTTTTGCATTTTCTTTTTTTTTCTCTAGATTAGTTTCATTTATGCAGAATAATATACTTTGATTACTTTTATCATATCTTCCATATTACAAAGTCAAAGTAATTTTAATACTTACCCCACGACTTCCCGATTGACTCGAAAGGGGAAAGAAATGCATGGTAGGACTAATTAGAAAAACCGTGGTTTGTTTCTATTTTGTTGCTTCGTCATTAATTTATGCAAGCAATATTACTAAAATAAATCCCCTCCTTGATTCCCCGATTGAGGTCCTATTGAGGCCAGGAAAATCGCAGGCAACAACAGCAAGGGATTCTCCCCAGTCAATGTTCCCAACTAGCCTGTGACTATTTGGTATGGGAAATCCATCTGATTTGCGGTCCATCTACCATAGGTCAAGGAACTAAAATAAAGGGTTTTACCGGTTGTGGCCCGGTCCACTATGTATATTTTTGTGTTTTTTTAATTTAAGTATGATATGCAAGTGCCTATCTATAATGCAGATTGATAAAGAATACGAGGAGCAGTAACAATGTGATGCGCAGGTTCTTACCTCACGTCTTAAACTCTCTCGCATCTAAATCACACATAGAAGAAATCAAAACTAATTAAGTTGTCCCTATGGAGTGAGATTATCATTTAATGAGTAATGTATTACTGTTCATGTATTAAGATAAATCACGGGTAGTTGTTCTTTGAATCAAAACACATAAACATGAATAGATAGATGCACAACAAGATAGCTCATTGTTTTTTAAAACATTCATTACTCATAGTGGAAATTATCATAAAATAAACCAGAGAACATTCATACAAGAACATAGGTTCAAAAAGTTAGAACGATCTCACAATTAATGAATCACAGCTGAAAACGAAATAGTTCCCCTTCAACATCATTCATTGCACAACATTCAAACATTCCACCCAAAAATTTCTCCAACAGGCAAAATTGTAATTATATTATTGCAAAACGAAATAGTTCCTCTTACAACAAGTTCTCACAAGTCTAACTAGGAAAAATCCCCCTCTTTTCCTCTAACTTTCCTAAATTATACAAAAACCAGCAAAATCTTTTGGTTGCCCCCCCCCCAACTCCTAACTTTTGGGCTCCCCAAACCGTTTAATCTCACAATTTTGTCTTTTGTGAGTGGTTTTGATTCATACGAACGTTACATTTCAAACCAAGATTAAGATTTACAAACACTTTGTAAGAAAGACCGGCCTGGTATCCGATGAACCTACCAAGCCCGAGACTGTGTTCTTAATGATTATGCTTCGTAATTCGATGGTCCTTTTGATATACTGTCAGTCTCATATTTTCACTTTCTTCTTTATGCTTCAACTTTTCCTTTCTTCAGCCAACTTCCTCCTTTGCAGCAGTAATCATCAACTGAATCTAGAAAATCTCCTAGGTTTGTTTGCAATCAAGACGAACAACTCATCATTTATCCGGACTACCTTCAATAAACATAAACCAAACTACCAATAAAACCAACGTTAGAAGTGAAACCTGGTACTGCATTTTCAACGTGAAAATCTTAACTTGATAAAAAACAGAGAACATTTCGTCGTTCATGAAAAAAGTTACAAGCTCATAACAACAACGAGAAAACGACCAAGCATCGGGCATATAAAAGTCCTCATCGGTGAATCAGAACACATGACATCAGTCGGTTAGTTAACTAGAACGCCGCAACGGCGGGTGACCCATGGTTTAGGGGTTCCATATTAAAACGGGCATCCATACATTAGCAGTCAAAAAGTTATTGAATCAAATGGTTAGTCTGCTAAGGGACTGCAATGGCGGGAATCAAAAAGACATGGCTGCTGCCCAAAGTCATAAACTGGTTTGATAGCGAAGAAAACAAAAGAAAAGCCATAAGTCTACAAGATCGGTAAAGACAGGAGCTATGCATCGAAACATTTGTCGTTTAGCTTCCGCAACGACAGCTGTGTAAGGAACTACGGCTTCGATGCACTGTACAGAAAAGTTCTGACAACAAAGAAAGGAAAGAACTGGTAAGTCAAAACTCAAATTCAAAAGGTGGCATCAGCAAACAATGACATCCATTCAACAATCATCCTCAAAAAATCAAACCTGCAGTAAAATTAAGCAATCCCAACAAAACTAAGCAAGATAAAAAGGAGGGTCTCAATTTTTTAGAAATTTGGGAAATAGTTGCAGCTGCAACAATTGGAGACTACCTGGTGAATCCAAATCGCTGAATCAACTCTTCCTTAAGTAACAAACTGTTTAGTAATAAAACCAACATGTTGAATTCTTCAAGATGTCCAGATTTCCCCAATGGCAAATATGTGTACTTTTAAACATTGATGATAGTCCAATTTTAGGAAAATGGAACCCAAAAATCTCAAAGTCGAGATAACTCTTTTGAGGCCAAGTAGATGAGTTTCATTTTACCTCTGTCTTTGGGTAGCTTCCAGCTTGGACACCATAGGATTGTAACATATGGTAAACAGAGATATTCATTTGTTCCTCATTCCCATGCCATTTTGTACTTCTGTGTGCTTGTGAACCTTTTGTTCTTTTGAGTCCTCCTTATGCCTTTCTTTCTAAATTTTATTCAGGCTCCTCTATCCATAGTTTCCTTTTGTGTGAGATATGTATTTTAATCTTCATCTCACAGATGGAGAAGAAATTTTGGCAAATTTGTACTTATATGATTCGGTACTTTGCTTTGATAGGTATTGCTTCTTTTCTGAGTTTTGACTCTTATTAGCCTTTAGGCTTTCAATTCTTGGCATGGGATCATTTATTTATAATATGCTACTTACCTTTCTTCCTTTCCATGGATCTTTTACTATCACCCCCTAGGACATTTTATATGTGAAAGGGATGGATCCTCGAAATAGTATCCCAGACCTTTTAATCCTAAGTTATTTTTAGGGATTAAGCCGGAATTCAATGTGTTCATAGCCATTTAGGAAAAATGCTTAACTAGAATAATTCTATCAGATCAAACAATGGTATACAGTCTTATACCCAAAGATCTCAATTAATCCAGAAATCTGATGCTTTCCATGCAACCAAAAGTTTGCCTTTCTTATTGAAAACAAACAATATTTAACTAGAAACAATAGCAATGGAATAAATCAAAGTAAACAACTAAACCAATTTATTTATATACAAACTAGGAAATAAAAATCAGGAAAAATAAGGTTTGAGAACTAAACCATTAACTGGTAAGTTCTCTTCCCACCCCTATAAATCTTGTAATTTATAGGTTGAGGGGCCAAGTTTTGCCGCAATCTGAAAAGGGCCTACCCATAACTGTTGAAACTTCGTGTGCTTTCCCTTTTCATCATGCAGGTGATCCCACTTAAGAACCAAGTCTCCCACCTCGAATTCCTTTGTTCTAGATTTGTGCTTCTCAAACCACCTTTTCACTACTTCCTGTTGTCGCTTAAAACATTCTTTGGCCTTGGATCTAGATTCGTCCGCCTTCAAAAGATTATAGATTCTAAATTGCAGGATTTCGTTATCAGTGCCTCTAGATTCTTGGGCTATTATGGAAGATGGTAGCATAATGTTAGGAGGAAGTATAGCTTCTTTTCCATAAACAAGGGTATACGGTGACACACCTAAGGAATTATTGGGTGTGATCCTATTAGCCCAAAGAGCGTTTGGTAGTGTTGAATGCCAACTTCTCTGGTTTTCTATGACAATGTTTTTCAAGATCCTAATCAAATTCTTGTTCGTAGATTCTGCCAAATCATTTCCTTATGGGTAGTAGTTAGCAGAATAATGCAACTTAATTCCCTTTTCATGAGCAAATGCAGTTAATATAATGGAAGAAAAATAAGTAGCTTTATCGAAAACCAGGGAAATTGGAACTCCAAACTTGGTCATAATATGATCCTGCAAGAAATCCATGACCACTTCTTCATTTATTTTTCATAGCGGAATGGCCTCGACCCATCTAGTAAAGTAGTCCATTGCTGTTAAAATATATTTGTGTTGTAAGGAAGAATTTGGTTTTATTTCTCTAATGACATCGATTCCCCACTGCTCAAAGGGTTCCGTTATCATAATCGGCTTCAGTGGTCCTGCTTCTTTGGCTTATCTTCCCCCATATCTCTGGCAGAGATCACATCTTCTCACATGGGCATGAGCATCCTTGAACAACATGGGCCAATAGTAACCAACCCTGAGAATTTTGTGGGCTGTTATCTTTGGAGAAATGGCCTCCAACAAGCCCATCATGTAACTCAGTCATAACACCTTTTGCATCTTCCTTCTCTAAACACCTAAGGAGGAATCTGTCATAATTCTTCCTGAATAAAATCCCATCAATGATCCGATACGTAGCTGATTTTAGGTGCAACGCTCTTCACTACTTGGAATTCCAATGTTTTGGAAACACGCCTTCCTGAAGGTAATGAACAAGGTCTCGGTACCAGGAATCTGGAGCTGTGAAAAGAGGACATACATCCATCATATGTAACTCCACTTCATTTTCCCAATTGTTTTCTTCATTACTATTTCCTTCATCCATTAGTTTGCATAGTCTCTGCCCTCTAACTATGGAGGCTGGCTTGAATTCAAGGTCATACTATTGTAAAGCTATTACCCAATTGCCTCTTCTTTCTCCTAATTCCTTTTTCGTGAAAAGAGACCTCACCGCTGGGTGTGGAACTATTACCTTTGTCCGGTTCTTAAGTATGTATGGCCTGAATTGTTTTACCGCTTTGAAAACTGAATAAGCTTGTTTATCCATAGCTAGGTATTTCAATTTAGTGCCTTGCAAACCAGTGCTCATAAATGATATGGGAAACTCATCTCCCCCATCTTCCTTTTGGGTAAGCACCACTGCTAGTGAATCGTTAGATACGAAAGTGTACAAGATAAAATCCTTCTCGAAATATGGACTTTTGAGAGAGGGTGCATAAGAAATAGATGTCATTATTTTCCTGAATGCATTCTTCTCTACCTCAGTCCACTTGATCTGTACACTTTGTTTCACCATTTGCTGCAAAGGTTTAACAATTTGAGCGAAATCTGGTACAAACCTTCGCACGAAATTTATCATCCCCATAAATGATTGCATGCCCTTTTTGTTATGGGGTAAGGGGATCTATTTGATACCTTTGATCCTTTCTGGGTCCATTAGAGGTAATTTCACCTCAAAATGGGCCTCCTAAAAAAATTAATAAAATAATAGTCAAAATAATAAAATAATATTTATTAATTTTGGAGGAAGAAAAGAAAAAACTATTTTTTTGTTTGTATTTTCGACATATCTCCCCATGTTTTTACTCAAATTTCGATAGGGAGATCTCGTTGGATGCGGAATAAAATTCTGCATCCAACGTGTACCCACTCAGCATACTTTTGACGGACCCTGCTACCCAAAAAAAAAAGAAATACCTAAAAAAGATGTGATGATGATGTCATCATCACGTTTTTTCAGGTATTTCTTGTTTTTCGGGTAGCAGGGTCCATCAATAGTATGCCAAGTGGGTACTCGTTGGATGCAAAATTTAATTCCGCATCCAACGAGCTCTCCCGATCGAAATTTGAGGAAAAAAACAGGGAGATATGTCGAAAATACAAACAAAAAAAGTAGTTTTTTTTATGATACTTGTCCCCAAATTTATATTAAAAAGTGTTTAAGACCTATATGGTATTTCAAATTTAAAGCAATTTCATTAGCTAACACATGATGACATGGAATTTGAGTTAAAGTTAAAAGGCCCATTTTGAGTTGAATTTCCTCTAATGTATGGAGATCCCCTTCTTAGAAACCACGTGACCAAGTAGCTTTCATTCTGTAACAACAAACACACACTTCTTAGGATTTAGTGAGATACCATATTTTGGGCAACGCTCGAAAATATGTTTTAGATGGAATGCATGTTCTTCTCTTTTCTTAGAAAATATCATGATGTCATCGAGGTTTACCACAACACTATGTCCAATCAGACCGCGGAAATCTATATCCATATCCCTCTGGAAAGTAGCTCCAGCATTTATGAGTCCGAAGGGCATCCTTCTGTAAGCAAAAGTCCCCCATCTTGTTCTGAATGTAGTTTTAAGCATGTCTTCTTCAACTACTAACACTTGATTGTAACCAGAGAATCCATCTAATAAAGAAGATAACTCAAAACCCAAAACCATTTGGAATATCTGTTCCATGGGTGGGACTGGATAATTGTTTTTATCTGAAGCGCGATTTAAGTTTCTGAAATCCACACATAGTCCAATTTCTCCAGATTTCTTCCTTACCGGCACCAGATTTGAAACCCATTCTGAGTGTCTGACTTTGAAGATAATTTTAGCATCCTATAATTTCTTTACTTCATTCTGAATTAGAGGATCCAGTTTAGGATGCATTTTCCTCAAAGGCTGCTAATAAGGCTTGACACCAGTCCTAATAGGGATGACATGTTGAATAATCTTGGTGTTATATGTTTTAAAATCTTCATATGTCTAGGAAAACACATCTTTGTATTGTTTGAATAGACTGATGAACTTATTCCTTTCTCCTGGGGAGCAACACTTTCCCAAATTCACATATTTAGGCTCAATTTCAGTTCCAAAATTAATAAGCTCATATTGTAAAGATGAGCTATGATTCTTAACATCTCCTGGCCTTCTGAATTTGTCATTTAGATCAAACATTCACTCTAAAGCCCTAACTTCTTTAGGAATAAAATTATCGAATTTTAGTTCAGCTTGATGTTCTTCATCGTCAATGATTGCCCCTTTGAAGGTTTCATCATTTGTCAAACATTCCAGAATCTGTTGATCGTCATCAAAAACTCATAAATTTGTAATCATCTCTGGAACAGAAGGCCTGAAAAGTAATTCAATAGAACACCTATTATTAGAGGGTACAAGCCTCGCAGCTGAGGTGGCTAACAAGTCAGTTGCTGCATTCTTTAGTCTAGGAATCGATACAATATTAAATGCATAAAAACCTTTAAGCAAATCCCATACTTCATTTTGATAAGCTTTTAAATGAGGGAAAATGCAATGTATCTGATTTCGAATCTGTTTTACAATTATTTTAGAATCGCCATATACTTTCAAATTTTCTACTTTTAATTCAATTGATTTTCTTAGTCCCTGAACTAATGCTTCATATTCGGATATGTTATTAGTGCATTCAAACTCTAACCTACATGAAAGAAAATGTTTATTTTTCTTAGGATCAATCAGACACAGCTAGCTCCTGATCCTTCCAAAGTTTTAGATCCATCAAAGAAAAGTGTCCAAAAATCATCTATTACTATTGTACCTGGATCAACATCTACATCTAAAGCTAAATATACTATTTTACAATCAAATTCATCATCCTGTAAAAACTGGAGGAGACCAAGCTTGGTGTTTGATGTACTGCTAGCTTTTTCCGCTTGGTAGTTTCCCGGTTCTAGCTCAATGAAGTAATTCCCCAACACAGAATTCACTAGTTCGTTCTTACCTTCTAACTAAGTGACATTATGTTTCATGTGGGGCTCTCTTATAACTTTAATTTTATTTGGAATTCCCTGATAAGGCAACCACGGATGTGACCAGTCTGATGCAAAGTACCCATTCAGCTTTGCTGACCAGTCCCGACTTAAAACAAGTCCATAAGCCCCAGGTATGTCTACTACTACAATATCAATGAATTGACATACCTTTTCATTTAAAGATAAGCGAATGAGAACATCCTCCATTTCACCAACTACTTTCACATTGGTCCTCTCTAGCTAAGTAACCTTCCAAGTAGATGGTTTGGGTTGTCCATTTATCCTTTCACAAACTGAAAGTGGCATGACATTTACAGATGCTCCAGAATCTATTAGACAGGTGTGCACGTTATGGTTGAAAATTTCAAAGGTAAGGAGGAAAGGTGGAGTTTTGCATTTAAGCTTACCTCCCACACTTGCTTCACCGATTTCTTCTTCCTAGGGTTGATTATTGGTGGGGAGTTTCTCCTCTAACATTTCAAGTGCTTTCAATAACTTCTCCTTCTGCTGTGGCACATTACACATCTCAAATAATGAAATATTTTCCTTTACCTTTTTAATATCCTCCACAATGTCATACTTCATCTTATGTTCTATTAGATTTGTTTTTACATTATTAATCTTCTCTTCAATGGGCTTAGGGGCATGCTGATCTGCTTTGGATTTTAACAAGTGATGGTAAACTCAGGAATTTTATTAGCTATGGTATTTTTTTGAAATTTCTTTACATTCTCCTAGAGTCTCTTAATTTTTGGGATTATTAACCTGTCTTCTTTAATCATCCCTTGACTTCTCATTGTCACATTTGCTTCTAATATGTCCTCATGTTTCAAACTACTTTCCTTTTCGGTATCGAACATCAAGACACAGTCCCATAAAACCATGGCATGTGCATCCTCCTGCTTTTGTGCTGATTTATTATCATTTTCTTCCTCTTCATTTGTTTCTGTTAATTTGGAATCCAGCAGCTGATTCATCACTAATGTCATTGAATTTATCCACTGAGAACAATTTTTTTCAGAATGAGGCTGCTGGTGGAAAGTGAAAAAGTTATCCATGTAGTGAGGATTTCTCCTCACTGCAGGAGCAAGAATGGCTCCCTTGTGCCTATAGGGCACAAGGGTAGGTTCCTACTCTTAGAAAATAGGAAAAAACGAAAGGGAAAATAGCATAAACAGAACAGTAAAATAAACTAAGCTAATCTAGTAACAGAAAACTAAAACTAGACTAAACTATGAGCTAATAACAGAAAAGAAAGAGGGAGATGAAGCCCTTGTGAACCCCTCTGCAAAAAATGGGTTATGGTTCCTCCTCCTTGAAACCTGCAAGAAACCTAAGCTACTACAGTGGAAAACCTGCAAACAATGTCAACCATAGAACCTGCAAATAAAAATAACAGTTAGAAAGCAAAAACAATTAAACAAACATGAAAAGAAATGTTATACCTCACATGGGTGGAAATGGGCCACCATGCCCTAGCTCATGGGACCACCTCTCTCTTCGTTGGGAAGCAATGGCTTGATGGGATGGATATGGAGAAGAGGGAGTGTGGGTGGTTTGAGAGGCAAAGGTCTCAAAGCATCCACAACAAGCATAACAATAGGCAAGGGAGGAGTGTCTTGAGAGTGACCCCCCACCCACCTTTTATAGTTTTTCCAAGGGATTTTAGGGCTTTAAGCCCTTGGTCAGGGCTTTAGCCCCTTTCGCCCTAACTTTAGCTCTTTTTAGGGTTTTATCCCCTTTTTGAGGGCTTTAGCTCCTAGGTGGCTATTTTGGGCTCCTTTTTGTGGTTTTTAGCCATTTTCTTCATCCTTGGGCTCTTTTGGAGGTGTGGGGGTCAAATGGAAGGTCTTATGGAGTGAAATGAGTGTTGTGAGATGGTGTCCTTGGGTGGTGGAGGCCATAAAGAGTTATGTGGGGGATTTTTGGTTTAATAGATTGCCCCCTGATATGTGAGGGTAGGAGCTCAATGTATGGCTGTTGGACATCATAGGATTTGCTGTGTAGAGGTGGTGCTTCCGGGGCTGGGGCATGCTAGATTTTTCTTTTTGTATTAATTTGGTTCCCATCAATGGGTGAGATACAATAAATGTGTGACATGTATATAGACAAGGCGGGTATTCCCATGCTCATGACAATGTCAAAAGAATCATTTGATATATGCTCTAAAATGCAAGAGTCAATCATATACAACTGATGTTACAATGATGGTTGCCTCTATGTGAGGCTGAATACAATACAGATCTAGTACATTGGACCCATGGCATTCTCATGGAATTCTATATCTTCATGACTGATGGTTTGCTGGATCTGGTACATAGCTGTGTGGACTCGTTTATTGAGAGTCAAAGTCTTTGTGGTACAAGTATGCTGCATCAATCATAAAGGTATATCGAAGCACTGTTGGGGCTTCAAATCAATGTCTCCAACGCAACCCAGAAATCACAAGGGACATAACCTGTTTAGGTCCCTCGAGTGGACTCACCAATGTGCTAGAGTCAAGTGACATCCGAGGTCTTTGACCAAGTACTGTATGGAACAAACCCTATATGAATCTCAACAGTGTGATGATGGAGTTGAAGTCGAGCATGTGAGAAACAACCATCCCAAGAGGCACTAAGGACTCCTCTCAAGTGGTCCAAGGAACTCATCAATGATGTAAATGAAACCAATGTACAGGGACCTCTGGGTCGATAGAGGGAGACCTACCCCTAGCCAAGGAAATGATGTTTCCTTGACCAGGGGTGTGAGGGAGAAAACCGAAAGGTGTGAAGCAATCTACGGACTGACTCACTGAATTGGGGAGGGAGGGGAGGGAAGGGAAAGAACTGAACAGGGGTAGGGGGGGAGTGGGAGACTCAAAATTCCTTTGTTCAGAGTATGACGGCAAGGTGGACCAGGAAGTAAATGAAACTTAACTCATGGGAATGGGATCATAGCTGTAATACCGGGAATGTCGCTGCAAATGGAAAATACTTGGAGGAGGTGGACACTTTTGATATTGATGAGATCCAAGGAAGACACATTCCAAAGTACTTTGAACAAAGGCGACCCAATGTGGGGATGCTTCCAAACTATTTTATGTGGGGTGGTGTCTAGTGAAACCGTTGTGGTACGATCTCGTGGATTTTTGGCGAGCCCGAGAAGGTAAATGCTCGATGGTGCTTTCAATTTTAGAGAGTCTAAAAGCATGAAGAAGACTCTAGTGGGTGCTCTTTTTCATTGGTAGTCTCCTGTTCCCGAAAAAGGATAAAAGTATACATAGGAGAGCTCACCCATCCTTGAGGGGATGAGAAACTTCTTTACCATTGGTATTCCAATCAAGCCGAAAAATGTTAAACCTATACTGACTGGACGGTCATTCAAATACTTTTATGAGCATGAACGAAACCTAGTTTGCTCGGCAATATTTTCTTGTTGAGATGGCTGGAAAAGAGATTAACGACAAATGGTGGTGAGCTTTTTTGTAAAGTACGGCCCCTCTGCTCAAGAAAGCATAAAAGTATGCAGAGGGGAATGGTCTTGGCTTAAGTGTGCCAAGGAGGTCCTTTTCATGAAATGGTCTACATGGTCCACAAAAGGAGGTAACGAGATGATGTGGACTTCCTTTCCTATACTTTAGCGAGCGGGAAAGGAAGTAGTTGCGTTTGATGATCTTTTCATTGTTTTAAGGAGTTAGAAAAGAGCTTAAACGAAACTCCAATGTGGTCGACCGACTACGGTGGCACGAGCAGTGCCCCATGTCGAGACGGTGGATAGAGGTCGTGTAGTATGGACAAAATAGAAGGCTCTTAAACATACCAATACATGCGTGGGATAGATCGCAACAGAGGTTCGTGAGTCAGTGCGGCAAAGGTATGCAAACCGAGGTGGCTCTTGGACAGAGGTCAAGAGAGCGTGTGTGTGTGTTGTGGTGGACAAACTTGACTACATGTGATGTGAGTGCAAGTCTAGGGGCACTTATATTCCAAATATGTGTAAGAAAATAAATCATTTTGTGGACAGTGGTCCAGAGGTCCACGTAAGGTGTAGTAAAATGAAAAGACAATCTATGTGTTAAAAATACAAAATAAAAGCTAAAATTACATTCCTCAAAGGGCGGTGGCCCAAGGACACTTCTATGTCAAATACAAAAAGTAAAATTATAGTCCTTAATGGGCGGCGGCCCGACAACTTGCATGAGTAGCGGCAGGGAAGTGTGATATGAGTACCGATCTGTAGACACTCGCATCGTCATGTCATGGCTCATGAATCGAGGTGACTTGTGGGAAATGGTCCCGAATTTGACTAATTAAACATGAGATGATGGTCTCATAAGGAAATGGAAATTTGATCCCGAAGGTGTAAGAGGTGTCTCGAACAAGTTTCGAGTGACTTTTGACTAGCAACTAATAGTGCTTCCTTTGATTTTTGCTAAAAAACATTGAAAAACAAGAAAAAGAAAATGAAGTGACTCATTAGTGATGTTAAGCATAAAATTTCTTGAGGTAGAGCCCATTGCAGGGGTTCTCCAAGAGTTGTCCATTAGATTCAATGAGGGTGTATGCCCCTTTTCCAAGGCAATGGTGGATGACGTATGGGCCATACCACATTGATTTGAACTTGCCTTTGCCTAATTTATCGTTGGGTTGGTCATATACTAGAACCATATCACCTTCACTGAAGGTGCGGAGGTGGACATGGGAGTCATATTGGATCTTTGATTGTGTTTTTGCTGCTTCGATGGCTTAGAGGGAAGCTTGATGGTCTTCTATGGTTTGCTCAAGTTGGAGGATCCGTTCTTCTAAAAGTGAAGTATCAGGAAGGAGAGGCGGAGAGATGGGATTTGGCACTCTATAGGGAGCATTGATTCAACGCCATGTACAGGCGGAAAGGGGTGAAACCGGTTGTGGTTTTTGTGGATGTGTGAAAATACCATAGGGCAGAGAATAGCATGTGATGCCAGTTGGTTTTGTGATTTCCTACCATCCGTTGGAGCATTGTTTTGATGATTTTGTTGACTGCTTCAACTTGGCCATTGCCTTGGGGATAGTAGGATGATGAGTACTGGTGTTCAAACTTCAACATGGTTGTCAGTTCAGCCGACACAGCATCTTGGAAGTGTACCCCATGGTCTGATACTAACTTTTTAGGGACACCAAACCGTGTAATAACATGGTTGAAGAAGAAACGTGCTACGGTTTCGGCTTTGCAATCAAATGTGGGCATGGCTTCAACCCACTTGGTGAAGTAATCGACTGTCGTGATGATGTATTTGTGACCATTACCCGAAATGGGTTTGATTGTCATGAAGTCAATTGCCCATTTGGAGAAGGGCCCAACTGTGACTATGGGGTGTAATGGTGTGGGGGGGGGGTTCTTTCCTTTGGGGAAAAAAGATGATAGCAGCAACAATGTTTTACTACCTCTATGCAATCAGCAAATATGGAGGGCCAGAAATAGCCGGCGCATAGAATCTTTTGAGCGGTTGCTAAGCCTGAAAGGTGACCACCACAGGCTCCACTATGACTGTCATTGAGGATGGTCTCAGCCTTGTCATGAGTGAGGCAACGACATAGGATGGTATCAATGCCTCGATGATACATAACATCTCCAATCAGTAAGTGGTGAATGGCTTGATGTCTGATGCGTTGCCTATCCTCACGGTTGAAGTGCACTGGGAACTTTTGCCTTCGTAAATAGAGAAGGATGTCCCCATACCATGGGTTGTCTGTAGATATGACGAATAGGAAATCATCAGGGAGATCATCCTTGGTGGTTGATGATATGGTTAATGGGGGTAGGTCAGTCATGAGTGTGGCTAGTGTGAGTGCCTTTGTGCTTTTTGGAGACACAAACTCTAGGTCAAACTCTTGGAGGATGACTACCCACTTGGTTGCTCGACCTTGTAGAAGGGGGCGGCTTAAGAGGTACCAAATTGGGTTTGAATCAACCACTACATGATTAATGGTTAGCAATGATTTAGTGGCACAATTTTTGAGCCGAGAAGAAGACGGCGAGGGCCAATTTCTCCTCGGGTGAGTATCATAATGGGGGTCCTATTAGCTTCTGACTGATGTAGTAAACCATGTGCTCATGGAGAGCATCGTCTTCTTGGACCAAGTCTCTAGAAATGGTGTTTTCTGAGGTTGACACATAAAGGATAAAGTCCCGAGTGAAATCTGGTGGTGACAGTAAAAGTGCAAAAGCCAGGGCTTGTTTGAGTGCCTTGAACAATTCTTGGGCTTGCTGATCCCAAATAAAGGGGATTTTTGTGTAGAGCAAGTGGATGAATCCATAGGATTTTGTTGCATACTCTAGCACAAAGCGGCAAAGGAATTTGGCCTTGCCTTGTAGGATTTGTAGTTGGTGCCGATTTCTTAGGGAAGAAAGATCAAAGATGGTGTTACAGAGAGAAATTCCTATGGCTTGGGGTACCACAACAGACAGCTTGACTCCAAAAATCAATCTTTCCCAATATGCAATAGAAATAAAATGTCTAACACTAAAGGATCAGACCTCGTACCTCATTCCAGATGGTTGAAGTAGATCCCTGTTGAGCTTTCCAATCTTCAGCTTGAATTGATATAACACTTCCTCAACAACAAGTAAATAATACAAGCATACTATATATCATGGTGTTAGAACTATTCTAGCATATATAATCAATAATGTAAAAGAATTTGACATATTCCCATGGATAAAATATTCAATCAAATACACATCATTGGAAAGGAAAATATATTTCTATTAATATAAATCAGAGATTACAAGATAGATACAACCTCTGACGGCACCTCTGCGAACCGGAGAAACTGAATCCCCCACTTGGGCCTCCACCACTTCAATCCTCCATATCTCGATAGCAAGCTCACTAGCAAAAGGAAAGCTTGGGAAGAGCAAACTAGTGCTCCAAGGGACAAAGGGATGCAGACTCAAGTATAAGTTCTGGAAACAATGGACTATAGTTTCTTTGCTTCAATTCTCTCTATCTATCTTCAATGTACCAAGGGGTTCCTTATATAGCTTTCAAAGGGATAATGAAAGGTCGAATCTGTGCGATCTCAAGGCATATGGAAGGCCAGGAGTCATATGAGTCAGATCCATGTCAAGGAAAAATCCAAAAATATTTGGATTATTTACACATCCCGACGTACGCAGTTTTATGGGTCAAACCCATGTATGTACGCGGTTATCGGGTTAAAAGCCGCGTATATCATTTTTTATATGTTTTTAGGGATGATCAAGGAAACATCAAAGGACAAAAGATGGTCCATGGGGTCTAAAGAGTCTGCAACAGGACAGGGGAAGGCCATACAATGTGTGATTCACCTAGAGTGGTGAAATCCGCTATAACAGATGCCCCCTAATGTATGAGGTCAGAGGGGTTATGCGATGGCCGAAACACATTATAAGTCCATTCCAGAAGTGGAGTGATGAAGAATCCCAAATGGAAGACCAGCCACCCAATCAGCGTAGTACCATAATACAACTCTGCATATAACTGCAAGTACATATAGCAGTCCCAGATACTTAAGAGTACAATGGCCATGAATAGGCATAATACATGATATCACATATGTGGTCACAGCCACGTACAATATACATAAATCAGAATCTCCATGATGAAGATATACAAAGGACCATGATCTCCACAAATGGATGAAGATATACAATAGATCAAGATCTCCATAGTGGCTGGAAATGTCTGACATATACTAGAATCAAGTCATGAGAGCTGAAATCTCATGAACACAGAAACGATCAAGGAGGTAGCATATAAGAGATGCCACTAAGCTGGAAGGTCTTCTACACAAACCGCTACGAGTACATGTCCTACTATGTGAATATAGGTGTCGAGGTCGAACATAGTATTCCATCGTCTGATTACCGGTCATTGATATATATCGTTAACAGACGCGAGATTACCCACCGATAATGAAAATGGGAATCAAGGTACTAGAGTGAAAACTAACAAGTGTGAATAAATGTGTTAAGGTCGAACACTTGAGAGAATCCATCGATCAGGGGACATTGATGTATTCCCAAGGAACTGTCGATGGCGAGAGAACCTGCCACTGATGACTGCAAGTCTCAAGGCACTCAAAAGGACTCTAGACTCCAATCCCAGAATAAATGATCTGAAGTCAATGGGATGAAATCTGCTGGAAGGAGGGCATTAAGGAATCCCCCATCATCCAACACGAGGTACACAGCAAAGCTGTATAATGTGGAAGAACTCGATCATAAGGTGTACGAACCAGTAACTGTAGTGGGAATGGCCGAAATGCAAAGTCAAGATAACTGAGGAATGGCCGACACAGGTTTTAACTTCCTTCGAACAAGAGCATAATGGCGTATGGTGACTGAATGAAGGCAGCATAGACTCGATATACAAACTAGGACATCTTCGTGATGCAGGAGGCATCAACAGAGGCTCCATAGGGACTAGAAGCTTAACTAGTCAGTGGAGATAAACTCAGATAAATGAGTACAGCTCCTAAAGTCAAACTATAACCCAACAAATGGATGTGATATACAGTGCTCTGTTTGAAGGTGACACGACTCGACAGCTGCCCAGATAACATCTTTCCTTGTCCGACTTTTTGGTTTTTTGATTTTTTTGGACTTTTTCAGTTATTTGAAAAGCTTGAAAAAAGAATAAACTAGCTTTATAGTTACAAAGTAGGAGGAGACGAGTGTCATAAGGGAAAAAAAACTAGTTCCAAGCAGTGGAACATACCTATGCTCAATGCAAGGATACATGTGTAGGATATTGACACTCGGGGGAAAATCCCCTCCCGGTAAAAAGGGAAATCAAGCTGCGAAGGATATAAAAAATGGCTCTGCATGGCTAGACATGAGACAAGCTCGGGCTATATGGATGAAATGCAATGTCAGGGGAGCCGACATAAAGCTTAATAAGGTAGGCAAAGCTCATGATAATGCATTCACAACTTGACACAGGGGAGTCCGGGGGGATATAGGCCAGCATAAGATCAAGAGGAGTATGAGGCTCTTGCAAAATGTCATGGAAATACTATACAACGGACTCCCACACCCTAAAGGAGAAAACATCGGCATGGGAACCAGATGCAAATAAGGCGCTAACTAGGGTACCCATGTAAGGGGAAGCTCTACCACTCATATCATGCCACTTCTAAAGCAGCAAGAAGGTTCTGTGACATGATAGAGTGGGTTCGTACCTAAGGTCATGGTGACATGGTCATAAGGTCATGCAAAATGAAAACGGTAGTGAACCTAACCTATATGCCAGTGTAGAAATTATACCTGAGATCAGTACGAATAGGTCAATCCAATGGCTGAAACGGCACTATAAAAGGTCTTCTACATCACAAATTATGTCAAAAACGGTCTAAAATGGTTAGAAACTATCAAAACTATAGGAAAGGGGGTAAAAATTTTAAATATTTCATAAATTTTCTATAAATAGTAAGAAATATAATTCATTTGAAACTTTTACCCATTTGAGCTCTGATTTTCAACTGCAAATTCCAGGAGATCCAGCCGGCGGAATTCACAACCGTTTCTTTCAGGTAGTTACTCATGCTCTCCTCTTGCATTTTAATATATTTTTTGTTGATTTTCATGGTGATATGAGGTTGTTTAGGCCATCTCTACATGAGCGCTGCAGCCCACATGGATATCGAAGCTTTTTCCGCCTATAGGGCTGGCCATATGCGGAAAAGGGGCTAGAAACCGCGTACATACACGATTGTTTGGAAAACAGCCGTGTATGCGGCTGTGCAAGTGTTTTTCTAAGAAACTAATGTGCAATTTGGAAATTTCTCTTGCAGGATGGTGCTAGAGTGGAGAGAGCGTGAGCATGGTGAAGTAGAGGAAGCAATAAGGGCTGACATAATGGCTCAACAAGCTCTACGTGGCTGCGGACTCTATAAGTTCTGGTGTCTTGGTGGTTTGAGGGCCGAACCAAGATTGCTACAGATGCTGGTAGACTATTGGGATCCAGACTCGGAGTCTTTTCGGATTGATGGGATGTCTCTCACCATAGAGGTGGAAGACATATATTTTATCACCTATCTATCTAGATGAGGGGAGGTGGTGAACCTTCGTTCCCGAGGTGGGCCAGGAGGTGGGATTACTATCGATGAGTACATCGCTGTGTACTGCTACCCAGATACAGAGAAGGTGGGGAGTCAAGTCCCTACCAATGCTATACAGGTGCTGGGCCTAAAGGCCATACTACTGATGCTGAGCAGGATAGCAGGCTTAGCATCACTCCATCAGACCTCGCGGCCACTGATGTTCTATGCAGTGGAGTGTATGCGACCGACCATATATGACTAGAGTACTACACTACTGAGCAACATGAAACACCAGCTCAGTGAGTGTAAGGCAGGTAGGATACAAAACTTCAGGTTCAGCGGCATTCTGAGCACATTTTTCTTCGAGCATGTTCTAGGATTGAGCCCTAGAGTGGATGTTCCTCTCCATGGGGTACGAGATCCGGCCCAACAACATTGGGCAGACGCTATGCATAGACTGGGGGGTGGTAGGGTGGCCAACCCATATCCAGATGACTTTTTTCCATGGTGGTGACAACAAATAGTTGCCATAGACGACTACCCCTATGCAGGGATAGATTACCAGGGGGATCCAGACATGCCATTGCCACCAGGATCGGCATATGAGAGATAGGTACCAAATCTTGACTCTCATTCTTTTTTAAATTTTTTGAGTTATTTAATTTTTTTTGTATTTTCTTGATTATGTGGAATCAAAAAGACATGTTTTTGCGCGACAACACATAGTGACATCTACCATTCATGTGCAGATGTGGGACCACGATGACCAGAGGGCTTCCCACGTCATAGACGAAGGGGAAGAGGAGATGACATCATGGGTGTGGATGCGGAGCGGACGCTCCAGAGCATTCATACCAACTTTGTGCGACTGACTCATAGAGTTCCCATGGCGCAAGTCGAGGACTTGCCTGAGGCCATACAATGATAGGTGGTGGGTGTACCATGCGCATGGGTGCGTTTATTTCAATGGCTAGCTAGAGCCGTGGTGACGTACCATGATCACAATCCTCCTCCATAGGATTAGAGACCTAGGAGTGTATACATTTTGTATGACCATGTATTATATGATGGAAGCTTTGAAAGCTCCACTTTTGTATATGACACTATGTATTACCACATTTTGATATATATAAAAAGTTTTATGGTGATCGGTTTATTTATTTACATGTGTAAAAAATGTTTGTGATTAATTTATTATGAATGAAATAAATGCCAATCTAACACATATTTAGCATATGAGTTAGCAACTTGATTATCATTTCTTGGAATGTGTATATATGTTATACTGTCAAATTGTCGTTCTAACAATATCACACGTAAGAACCTTCTCAGTAATGTCGGATCTCTAACATGGTACAAACCATTGAGCTGTGACACTACTAACTATGAATCAAGACATACCTCAAGAGATAGAACACCGTGTAAAATTGCATCCCGCAGAAGCTCAATAACGGCACTATATTCAGCAACATTGTTGGAAGATGGCCGTAGACATACACCTCCTGAAGACAGTACTCGACCCATAGCTAGCTTCAACGAAGGAATCTCACATTCAACCGAAAATATCGACTCCACTCCATGTACAAGCTGATATGGAGAAAAACCAGTGGCAGTCTTAACCGCGGTTCGATATGCCCACAAAGTAGGGTACAACATAATATGCCAATTCATCTTGCTTTGTACGATGGTTCATTGGAGAATGGACTTGAGTGACTTATTCACTACCTCTACCTGTCCATTCGCTTGGGGGTAGTAAGAAGAGGAGTGCTCTTGCTTATACCCTAACTTGGATGCCAACTCTTCCATCATACGATTCTGAAAGTGCGAGCCATGGTCAATGACAAGCTCTTTCAGAATCCTGAACCGAGTAATGATTTGGTTGAATACGAAGTGAGCGGCTGTCTCACCATCAGATTTTACTGTAGGCATTACCTCAACCCATTTCGTAAAATAATCAACAGCCACAATAATATGATGGTGCCCCCCAGCCGAAGCTGGGTTGCAATCCATAAAATCGAGCCCCCACTTAGTGAAGGGACTGGCAGAGATAATGGGATGTAATAGGGCAGGTTTCAAGTGCATATTACATGCGAACACCTGGCAAGGGTGGTACCTCTTGACCGCATCAACACAATCTTTAAAGATCGACGGCCAGAAATAACTTCACTCTCAAAATCTTTTGAGCTGTAGAAAGCCCAGATAAATGACCGCCACATGCCCCTCTGTGGCAATCATTCAGCACAACCTCATCCTCCTCGTGAGTTAAACAATGCCGTAAAATGGAATCTACCCCACGGCGGTACAAAGTATTGTCCACTATAAGGTAGTTCTTAGAGACATGACATAATCGTCGTCGTTCATCTCGCAAGAGGTGAGTAGGGGTCCTCTGTGTTTGCAGATATACTATGATATCTCCATACCATGGGTCAGACGTTGAGATTAAGAAGATATGTTCATTAACAAACGTATCCTCACAAACCAACTCCTTGGCCTCGCTCGGGAAATTCGATATAAGCTCTGCAAAAATTAACGACTTCTTCGACTTTGCCGAAACAAACTCGAGATCAAATTCTTGCAGAATGATAATCCATTTATTATATTGTCCCCTAATCATCCTTCGTGTGAGGACGAACTGAAATGGATTGACATGGGCCACAACCAAGGTCTAGCGAAGGAGAATATAATGTCTCAAATGTTGAACCGCATGTATGGTAGCCAAGGCAAGCTTCTCGACATGAGAGTAACAAATCTCTGCATCAATAAGGTTTTGGCTCAGATAATATATGACATTCTCTTGGAGCTCCTCATCCTCCTGAACCAAAACCATACCAATCGTCTCCAAGGACGCGGCCATGTATAATAGGAAATCACGGCTATAATCTGGAGGACTAATCACTAGGGCCGATGCTAGGGCTTGCTTAAGTGCATCGAAGGACTCCTGGGCTTGCTCATCCCACTCAAAGGGAGTATCCTTCTTCAAGAGACGCATGAACCCTAGTGGACAACAAATATTTGTAGGAAGTTTTCCATGCCTTGAAAACACTGAAGATGATGAATGTTCTTCGGGGGGGACAACTGAAGTATTGCCTCAACCTTCAAAGGGTCGACTCTTATCCCCTCCTCTGAAACGATGAACCCTAACAAATGACCTGACTTCACGCAAAAGATGCACTTATTAGGATTTAATCGAACTGAATAGTGCCGACATCTTTCGAACACCAATCTCAAGTGATAGGGATGACGCATTCTCATACGAGAATGAGCAACGAGATCATCCAAAAATACTTCAATAATGGACTTGAGATCGTGGAAAATCAAGGTCATCGCCTGCTGAAACGTAGCTCCGGCATTTTTAAGGCTGAAAGGCATTTTCCGATATGCAAACGTTCCCCAAGGACAAATAAATGCAGTCTTGTGATGGTCCTCGAGTTTAATCTAGATCTGATTATACTCGAAAAAGCTGTCCATAAAGGAGAACACCTCGCTACCCGCACACTCATCCAAAATCTGATCTATAAATGGTGTGGGGAAGTTATCCTTAGGACAGGAACGATTTAAATCGTGGAAATCAGTGCATATTCAGATCACTCCCTACTTCTTATCCACTGGAACAGGGTTTGAAACCCACTCCATCAAGGGAATGGGATAAATGAAACCAGCTTTCAACAGCTTCTCTATCTCTGCCTTAATGGCGGGTGCTTTCCTAGGATTCACAGCGTGTAAACATTGTCGAACAGGCTTAGCGTTGGGGTAAGTCTTAATCTCATGTTCGACAATCCAAGGGTCAATCCCTGGCATCCCATCGTAAGACCAAGCAAAAATATCACGGAATTCCTTGAATAGCTCAGTATATTCGAGAATCTCGGCATGGGAACAATCCGCCCCAATATAGACATTCTCAACGATTCCAGGATTGCGAGAGATGTTGATAGGAATCGTGGAAGATATGTTCGCCATGTTTCCATCAGCCATCTGACCAGGAGAGCTTAATGGAACCATAGGAATACCAACTCTCTGACTAAGAATCTCCCTATAATCCTCATGCTCCAAACGATCAAGTGGTGGAAGGAAATATGATCTATGATGAAGTTCCTCCCATGGCGGCTCAACACCCGACATAGCCTCGATAATCGCTTCATATGAAGGGAAAACCATATCAAGGTAGTCATGGGCATGAGAAGACTGTACTTCCCATGTCGGCAGCACATAGGGGTCTTCCTCCTCCATCTGAGAAGAAGAAGAACAAGGCTCTGCAACACTATTGATATTAGCTTGATAAGCAATCATAGCTGCAGGAAATGGCACACTTGTCTCGACAGGCTCACTCAAAGTACTCGGTGTAGGAAGCATCCAAGGATCTTCCATATGGGACATGCGAAAGGACACCGATGTCGTAGATGTCAAAGCCTCATCAGAACAAGATCCTATCATGAGGACCAATGTAGGACAACTAAAGCTTCCCATGAGGGATGGATACATGCCTACACGCACACTCCCAGTTGTTGGCTGAGAGTGTTCAACGATCGGGACCGAAGCTCCCAAAGATGCGATAACAGGGGAATTCTTGAATGCCATTTGATCAATCATTACAATCTTCCCGTTGTGAGGAAAGCACACAACGCGGAACAAGGAAGAAGCAACGGCTTGCATACTATACATCCAGTTCCTACCCAGCAAGAGATTGTAGTCAAGGGGCGCATCAACCACCTCAACCTCTATCACAATGGTCTTCCCCCCAAATGGAATTTAAGGGAAGGAAGGATACCGTGCGGCCTAAAATATCTCCCATCAAAATCAGTTAACATAGTCGCTGATTTAGACAGCTCAGGAGAACCCAGACCCTTCTAACAGGACAAAGACATCATAGAAGCAGCAGCACCCTCGTCAATCACAATTCTCTTGACGATCATATTAAGACACTCTACATGTACCAAAAGCGACACATAGTAGGGAAAGCGAGGCTGGTGTCCTGCAGTTTCAAATTTGATCATTGAGGAAGAATCATCTCCATTCACACCAAGAGCAGAAAGCAACGCCTTCCTTTGCAAAGGACAACTCTGAAGCACTTCCAATGCAGACATCGCACAAGGAGTATGGCCCAAATCCTCAACAACAGAATAATTCTGGGTGGCTCGGGCATTTGGATTAGCCCCAAACGCTTAAGTACTCCCTTAGGAATGTGAGGTGCAGCCTCAGGTTTATCCGCGGGTTTCTCAATGCGCAAAGGAGCTCCTGGTGGATCGGGCTCTTTGCCTGGGCTGGGTTGTGATGAACTATAATCTTTCGCACGAGTCACAACCTTGGCAGCACGGACCATGTTAATGCACCCACGAGCACTAGTCTCTGGTGGATCATTCTCACTGGACTGGTCGTGGGACTTCAAGTTCATATTCTGGTTATTCGGTAAAGGGTTCGTTAGCACAGCTGGGCCTTGTGCTAAGAATCTCGAAATTTCATCCATCTGAGGGCACAAGTAAGTGAGGTCATCATCCTTACATAGCTTGCAAGGGAATTTAACTTTATGTTTTGCTTGCTTTCCCCCCCAGCATTCTTACCGTTCTTGTCATTATTGGTAGCATTCTCATTCGTATTCCCACCCTTTCGATTATTATTCTTACCCTTTCTTCTATTCCGATCGGGCTGCTGGTTACCCTTCTGGTCTGACGATTGCACAGAAAGTACATTCACCGTCTGGGTGGGTTGAGATGAAGCTGTACCTTGTCCCAAAGCAGATTGGTTGAGCGACAACTGACTAACTTGTTTTGCAACCTAATCCGTAGGTTTTGCACTTGCACAACCCACAATGCCATCGGCATGTGGTCCAGTTTTGACTTTGGGATCAAAACTAGAATGAGGAGCGTTGGGAATAATCTCATACAACAAACTGGACTGAGCATAGATCAAGTCCAGCTCCTGCGCCCTAAAGATCTCTTGTTCCTCATTCTTCACTCCGGATGTGGAAACATCCTTCGATATATATGGCAATAACGATTTGAGGAACCACTTGAGAAGGAACTCTGGCGGTATAAAAGCTTTAATTAATCTCTTCCATCTACGCCACTCTTGAATATGATCAGAAATATGGGTGGCTTTATCTTGACAAAATGTCAACAAGAGTTCAGTACCAATGTCATAGCGCATTGGTAGCTGGAAGTGATTAAGAAAATTCATCGCAAGGTCGTCGAACACAGTGAAAGCACCCCTAGGTAACTCTATATACCATTTCGCCACAGGCCCTGTAAGGGTGCATTGAAATAGTCTCAGACGGACTGAGTCCTGATGTAACGAATTCGAAGAGCACCAAAGGTGAAACGTAGTAACGTGTTCGCTCGGATCCTCTCCCGGTTTGCCTTTGAACTTAGGTATATCCGAAGGAAGCTTGGTAGGGACAGCCGGCCAAGCCGGGTCGTGAGCCATAGGATTGTTCGTAAGTCTTGAAAAGTCAGGAAGGTTAAGCGTCGCAAGGAAAGGGAGCCTAGTATGATGAGGTCAATGGACCGCTCCCTGGTTCATATAGGGTTGAGCACCACCATGGCCTTGGCCATAATTTCCTCCTCCTATCTGACCCATGTAGGGTGGCGTGGAAGTACTATAGTAAGGTGGACCTTGACTAGTAGGAGCTACGAAGTCGTAATTGGGAGAATAAGCAGGTTGTTTATACCCGCCTCCGTAAGGTGAAGAAACCTGTCCATATTGCGCCCCATAATAAGGTCCATAGGTCATCGCATGCGATGCCCCATAAGACACTCTGTAGGTAGGAAGATAAGCTCCAGAAGGAGGGACATACATACCAGAAGTAGTTATATATGCCCCAGACGTAGCAAGATAACCTCTATAAGTGTGAACATATCCCCCCGAAGCAGCAGGTGGTATGTGAACTTGAGACACAATCGACCTAGTAACCCCAGTACGGACCTGACTCGTAGCCATATATCGACTCGAAGGACCACATGGATAAGGTGGAGGATGTACATTTGAAGAAATAGGAACCAAGAATGAAGGAATAATATATGTCCGACTGCCTATCGTCACTCGTGTCAGATCTGGTATCCTAACTGGATCGCTAACCCTAGACCTATGAGGGAGATAAGATGTAGCTTCCACCACTGGGACGGAAGGTACAAGGTGACTAGTGCTCCCAAGTCTCTCCACATGGAAAGGAATGAGAGTGCCCCTAGGCATAATGTTAGGTTCAAAGTCAAATTTGACATGAAATGTCAAATCATGTGCAGGGAAACCAGACGTAGCATAACTACCATAGCTAGTGCTGGTAGGTTCAAAGTGAGTCTCGGCATCTTCCAGCATTCCATACCGGTAACGTGTCAATGGGGAATCAGACCTAGAGTGAGCAGGTCTATCATGCAAGGGTCCTACCTCAGAAATCATAGGTCCAAACTCAACTAGGTCAGGTGAAGGATCGTATGTAGGAGTAAGTTCCCCATCGTCAATACGAATAGGAGGAGGTGGTTCAGACATCTCTTCAGAACGGTCTCCCATGGTGTGTGAATCAGTGTGTGACATAGTCTTCCCAGACTGTCTAGGTATCTCTCCCAAAGGAGGAGGAGAAGTAGAAGGCGTAAGTCCTGCTAACCGACGAGAATGGCGAGGAACCACATTCGAATCCACAATGACTCAAAAAATAGCAAAGACTCTCTATTTACGTAAACCCTAGGCCAACTAGGGTGCACAGAGCAATCACTAACAAAATCTAAAGCCAAATGCAAGCAAACAAGGACTGGATAAGTGAGCTCTGGAATGAAGCAAGTATGTCTCGCCTAAGAGAGGCCTGAGACTCCCATACACAACAAGCGGAGGTACGTAACCAATTATTGTGGCCCTCAGCTTCAAAGCGTAAAGTGACTATGCTATCCGACCCCAACCTAGCTAGGACACCTGCAGAATAACCTCTACAAGTACCCCCTCGATATCCTAGGTAAGGTCACTAAGGTCACCTCAATATAATCAGAGCTTAGGCGGACAGTCCCAGGCGGGATTGACCATATGGGCAGGGTAGCAAAGCCCGAAACTCTTGAAAGAGCCCCCAGATACAAATACAATCCTGGAAATATCTCCGGTGCTACTCAGTCATGAATAGGGGTCATCCCAATCAATAACCGCTCACACTGCCTCGTGCTTAACTCCCGTTTGAGAGGAGGATCCTGAGAACAATGGTTATACCAAGGATTTCACACTCTCACCTGGACAGACACCTAGATGTTGTTGTTTAGTGATCTTGGAGAATTAACTTACAATGAACTATTCCAAGATCCTAAAACCTAAGCTTGTTGGTGCACCCTAGAAAATAAAAGAGTGTAATTCATTTTACTTTAGAGTTGATTTTAGTTGGCTTTATTACTCAAAAATAGGATATGGTTGTGCAACTAGTGGTGTTATGACGCAACAAGAAGTAAAATGCACATCGTAACAATCAATGCATATGCATTGTCCATGAAAACAGGGTATGCGTACTACGTGAAATGCACAATTCTTCTTCAAATGATGAATGCAAATATTTCCTATATGAAGTCCTAACTAGTACTCCAAAGAAAATCTAGATCTAATGCAAGTACAATGCAAAGTGCAAAATGCAATGCATAATGATAAGCAAATGTTTTTGGATTTTTTGAAAATAAAAGAGATGCAAAAAGCAAACGAATGATTCTACAACCCCCAGACTCTGCAAGCACACATAAACAGTATTCAAGCAAAGCACTAAGGTAAAAGAACTCTAATGCACTAATCTAAAACAAAAAATAAAAAATGCCATGACAAGAACTTTCCTAAAAAAAAATTAGGCTAAAAAAAACGTTTCTGGTCAGAAACAGAGGTCCAAACAGGCTCAGGCAGTGCCAAAGGAGACTCAGCAACTAACAGCATTCACCCAGCAACCAATTATCTTCCCCAAATAGACAAAATCAAGGGTATACGCGACCGTTCGTAGTAAACCCACGTGTATACGCGGAAATAGCAGAGGAAACCACGTGTATACGCAACTGTAAATCAAAAACCTGCGTACAGGAAGCAAAGTTGCATAAAATTCAAGGCAAACAAGTAGGCTGAGACAGACTTCACACCAATCAGACTCTACCAAGCATACATGCCCCCGGACCCGACACAGAAACAAGAGAGAAAGAGCAATTCAAATACATTGAATGCCAAGAAAATCACCCCCAAAGGACAACTACTAGGAACTCCCCAGCGAAGTCGCCAATTCTATTACGGAGAGAAATTCCTATGGCTTGGGGTACCACAACAGACAGCTTGACTCCAGAAATCAATATTTCCCAATATGCAATAGAAATAAAATGTCTAACACTAAAGGATCAGACCTCGTACCTTATTCCGGATGGTTGAAGTAGATCCCCGTTGAGCTTTCCAATCTTCAGCTTGAATTGCTATAACACTTCCTCAACAACAAGTAAACAATACAAGCATACTATTTATCATGGTGTTAGAACTATTCTAGCATATATAATCAATAATGTAAAATCATTTGACATATTCCCATGGATAAAATATTCAATCAAATACACATCATTGGACAGGAAAAGATATTTCTATTAATATAAATCAGAGATTACAAGATAGATACAACCTCTGACGGCACCTCTGCGAACCGGGGAAACTGAATCCCCCACTTGGGCCTCCACCACTTCAATCCTCCATCTCTCGATAGCAAGCTCACTAGCAAAAGGAAAGCTTGGGAAGAGCAAACTAGTGCTCCAAGGGACAAAGGGATGCAGACTCAAGTATAAGTTCTGGCAACAATGGGCTATAGTTTCTTTGCTTCAATTCTCTCTATCTGTCTTCAATATACCAAGGGGTTCCTTATATAGCTTTCAAAGGGATAATGAAAGGTCGAATCTGTGCGATCTCAAGGCATATGGAAGGCCAGGAGTCATATGAGTTGGATCCATGTCAAGGAAAACTCCAAAAGGATTTGGATTATTTACACATCCCAACGTACGCGGTTTTATGGGTCAAACCCGCGTATGTACGCTGTTATCGAGTTAAAAGCCGTGTATATCATTTTTTATATGTTTATAGGGATGATCAAGGAAACACCAAAGGACAAAAGATGGTCCATGGGGTCTAAAGAGTTTGCAGCGGGACAGGGGAAGGCCATACAATGTGTGATTCACCTAGGGTGGTGAAATCCGGTATAATAGATGGCCTGAACTTTGAGGGGATCTATCGTTATCCCTTTGTGGGAGACGATAAATCTGAGTAAACGTCCTGCTGGGACATAGAAAACACACTTGAGGGGGTTTAGGCAGATGTTGTACTTGTGGAAACGTAAAAATAATTTCTACAAGTCATCTATATGTTATGCTTGTTTCCGTGATCGAGCGGTGAGATCGTCCAAGTAGACCAAGATGATGTGAATTAAATCATGGAAACAATATGTCATGGCGCGCTGGAAGGTGGCTCCAACATTTTTGAGGCCAAAGGGCATGACTTGGTAGGCAAATGTGCCCCATGGGGTTGTGAATGTTGTTTTGTAACGGTCTTATTTCTGGATTTGGATTTGGTTGTAGTCAGAAAATCCGTCCATAAAGGAGAAGGCCTCATGTCCGGCGCATGCATCAATGATCTGGATGATGAACGGGATGGGGAAGTTGTCTTTGGGACATGCTCCATTAAGATCGTAGAAGTCTGTGCAAACGCGAATGGTACCCTGTTTTTTATTCATGGGAACAAGATTAGAAACCCAAGTTGTGTATGCAATGGGATAAATGAAGCCGACTGTGCGTAGCTTCTCTATCTCAGCTTTCACCGTAGCCACTTTGGATGGATGGATGGGCCGTTGCTTCTGGTAGACGAGTGCCACATCAGGCCATGTGTTGATGTGGTGTTCCATGATGGATGGATCTAAGCCAGGCATTTCAGTGTATGACCAAGCGAAGATGTTGCGGAATTCTTAGAAGAGAGCGGTGTATGCATCGACCTCTTCTGGGAAGCAAGATGCCCCCAGCATGATTTCTTCAATGATCTCAGAGTTGGTTGAGATGTCGATTTTAATGGTTGGTGAAATGTTCACCATGTTCCCTTCTTCAAAGGCATCAGGAACTGGGATTGGGTTCTTAAACCAGTCAACCTTCCCATGGATGAAATCTTTGGTCTCCACAGAAAACTGGTCAGACTGTGACACAAGTTATTCCGGGAGGAAGAACGAGCGATGGTGCATGTCGTCCCATGGGTATTCTGGGGAGGTCAGAGCTTCAAGTATCTCCTCATCATTGCTGAAGAAATGAAGAGACAGGTCTAATGGACCGTCGTTGGAGGTCGTGGGAACTGGACATCATGTAAATGGATATGGTGTCTGACAAAGGAGGTGGTGGGTGAACTTCTTCGATCAAGGTGATCTCACACTCAAGGGAATGGTGATGGAGGTCAATGAGAGCCATTCAAAATTTGGGCAGGTCTTGGAAATGGTAGGAGTAATGTCCATACAAGCCACAAAGGGTGCAAGCATGGTTTTTCCTCAATGCCTTGTTATTTACTACTAGCACGTTTGGGAGTTCAACCACGGGTATGTTTTCATTTGTATCCATGGCATCCAGATGTGCATGGATCACTGGGATTTCAGGGAAATTTTGATTTGGATGGCCCTGTTGTTCGTAGACGGCACAAGGTGGGACTTGTCATGGTTTTGCGGTGGCTTTTGTGTTCTTTCCCCTAGCCCTTTTGGGTTGGGGCGATGCAGGTGCGGGTGCAGTAGTTGGCTTATGCAGACCGGGTGGGGGGTGAGACTCAACCTCAATAGGTTGCACCAGGGTTAACACAACCTGGGGTATTGCCGGTTGAGCTAGTGGATCAAGATACCACACCGGGATCCCCAACGTAAAGTTTGGTAGGCTTAAGGTGGCCATGACCAGCTTGCTCATGACACCAGGTGAGGGAAAGAGGAAGGGAATTGTATGGACCAGAGATGATCCCACAAAACTCCCAACTAGTTGCATGTGGGGGTTGTGGTTGCGGCTGTGCATAATGCTGCTGCTGTAAGTGGTGTTGCGGCTGCTGCTGGCATTGCGGCTATGGATGATGTTGTGGTTGTGGTTGGGGCTATGACTGCAGTTGCTATTGGGGTGCAACGGTGCTTGATGAGACCATGCACAAGTTCGCAGTTTTGTTTTACATTGATCATGGTGACACCAACGGGAAAGGAGCCATCATGGTGGGATTGGTAAACAACCCAGGGCCCACATTCAATGGTGGGGAGGCTGGTGTGTTTTCAACCACAGTGTTGGTTGTAGGGATGACGTTAGTGTGTGCGGTCGCCCCTTGCGGCTCAGTGGTGGTGATGGTAGGGATAACGTTGGCGGGGGCTGTTAACCCTTGTAGATCATGGTAGGTGATCTGGTCAACCGTCACCATCTTCCCTTTGTGGGGGAACATCATGAGGCGGAAGACAATTGATGCAATGAATCACATGGTGTACATGTAGCTCCTCCCAAGGAGGAGGTTGTAGTCCAGTTGAGCGTTGAAAACTTTGATGTCGATTAGGACTGTCTTCTTGGCTAACGTGGCGGGGACATGGGGGAGGATTCCTTGGGCTTTAGTGGGATGTCCATCATAAGCCCGCAGACTTGTGGAGGATAGTTGCAGAATCGGTGATCCAAGATTCTGCCAAACCAAGGTAGACATGACGCACGTGGATGCCCCCTCATCCACTACTCATCGGTGCACAACCAAGTTCCAAATGGACACCGAGATTTGGAAGTTATCTGTGTCAAGCGTGATTAACTTGGAGTCGGAGGGGTCTACTTCCCCTAGAGCGGATAGTAAGTTTTTTCGTTGTGTTGGACATTTTTTAAGTACCTCAAGAGCGGACATGGTTGTTGGCGTTTGGGCCAAATCATCCACAATGCTATAGCTAACTGCAACTCTAGCTATGGAATTATTGGCAATTCTGTGTATGGGGGGGCACAGGAACGGGGATAACTAGAGAGGTAGGTTGGTTTTTTTAGACATGGACGCTAGTGATGAGTCAGTAGGTTCAGTGGTGGTACTGTATTGATTTCTTCTAGTCTGTAAGTTGACCTCTTCAGTGGTCATGGCTAGCAGGTGGTGAACACCTATTTCTGATGTGGGCGGTGCCCCCGAGGTGTTGGGATTGGCCTGGGGAGGGGGAGTGATTGCCACCAATGCTTGGACTGGTAATGGGTTTTGAAGCACCATGGGAGGAGGTCCTTGTGGTGCCTGGTTGGTTTGGGCTTGATTGGGAGCATTGGCGGCCTATTAGGCCTCATTTTGAATGGCCTGCTTAGCTTGACCCATGAGGGGACACTCAAATGTGTAATGCCCATAAACATCACAGAGTGTACAAGGTTGGTTTATGTGCAACGGAGCATTGTGTCTTGGTGCATTCTGTCGTGGGGGTTTTTGGGCTGGCTGGTTAGCCGTGGAATTATTGGGAGGGTTCGGTTGCTGACTGCCTCCTTGCGGTTGGTTATTTCCTTGGTTGCAGGGCCGATTATTTCTAGCTTTCCCTTGTTGATTGTTGGGGGCAGGCTGGTTGGGACGGTTTTGTTGTGCGAACACTTGTCCCAATGAAGCAGGTGGAGTAGGGGCAGGGGCTTGAACTTGTTGCACTAGTGGTGCATAGTATATTTGTGGGGGTGGTGGTGCCACAAATGTGGGCATTTGCCCCACATACTGTTGTGTTGGCCAAGCCATGGCCTGAGCCTGCTACGGTGGTGTAGGTTGTGCATAAGAGGTTGTTGCTCTGAACTGGGACATCATTCTAGCATAGTCTAGAGCTTGGTTTTGGTAAGCAACATTAGTAGTGTTGCTTGGTTGCGGTGCAACGGCAGGTGGTGTCGCTCGAGGCTGTGGTTGTTGGGAGACTGGCCCTATGATGTTGTTCACAGCATGGGATGCCCTCGGTGCATCGTGATAGGAGGTACTCGAACGGGGATCGTCTGGAATGACAGTGTACAAGTATCCAGACTAAGAGTAGATCAAGTCAAATTGTTGGGCCTTCAGTATGGCCTCTTCTTTAGATTGGGTACGTTCAAATGCGACATCCTTTGCGATGGGTGGGAGCAAAGTCTTAAGGAACCAATCCAAGAAGATCTTGTCATCTAGTTGGATTTTGCATAAGCTACAACGTCGCCGCCACTCATGGATATGGTCAATTATGTGAGTGGTAGTGCTTTGACGACAGGATAACAGGATCTCCAACCGCTCGTCATATCTAACAGGGAGTTGAAAATACCGTAGGAACATGAAGGCAAGGGAGTTGAAGTCGGGGTACTTGGCTTGTGGCAGCTCAATGTACCATTCGGCCGTGGCACCTATAAGGGTGCATTGGAACAGCCTCAACCTAATGGAGTTGTCTGTGATGTTGTTGGATGAGCACCATAGATGGAATGTCATTATGTGATTTTGGGTACATTCCCTGGCTTTGCCTTCAAACTTTGGGATGTCTGATGGTAGCTTAGTTGGCATGGGTAGCCAGAAAGCTTGGTGGTAGATGGGGTCATTTGTTAATCTAGCCAAGTCAGGCAAGTTTAGACGAGCCATGAAGGGCCGATTTGACCCCAAGTTGATGTGGGATGGGGCTGCAATGGGGGTGGGGTTTGCATGTGCATAATGCATCTGCATGGCTGGGGGTGCTTGTGGTGAAACCATTGCAGATGGGCCAATGCCCCCAAGTGCTGTGTGGGGGGGTGATATGGGTGGCGAGGGCATTTCCCCCATGTATGACAGTAGGGGCAATGTGGGTGGACGGTGCACTGCCCCCCTATGTGGTAGGAGGGACAGTGTTACCACTCGGCCAGCTTGGTTGTTCACTATGGGTGGTGGTAGCTGGCTAATGATTGTCTGCATGACTGTGCTTGGGCCACTTTCCAAGTTGTGGGTGACAGGTTGTGATGTGGACATGGGTCCACTTGCTAAGGTTAGGCTAGAAAATGGATCTAGGTTTGCACTAGACATGGGGCTTGATGGTGTGGTGTGGAGGTCTGGTTCAGACTTATATGAGTCTGAATCAGAACCAGAGGCTATGTGGCCCTCTAAAAATGTGGTAGATCGCTGAGAGCATCTTCGACAGTGTCAATCAAGTGTTCCAAATGGTGGTGGTTTGCCTCTTAGGTGTGAGGAAGATCGTGGAGGATCAATCGTGTTCGCTTTTGTGTATGAAATTGGTGGGTATGAGATTTGGACCCTAGTTTAAATGGATTCCTCTTGGCTGAAGGTGGTCTCTCAGCCACCAAGACTACCAAAAGACAGTGCTTGGCTTGTTCCTCATGGGTGCTTCTACTCAATTGAAAGGGTTCGTTGGCCATTTTGCTTGGAAATTCCTCTCAGCGGCCAGCTACTTTGGGGTTCCTGTGGTACTCCTCATAATGAGTTTCTAGAAAAATCCTAAGTACTTCTCACAGTTGAAGCAGTGAGGGACTTATGTCCTCAAATATTGTAGAATTGATTGAACTTAGTGTAAATTTGGTAAATGTTAAGGCTTACTCAACGTCATGAACTAAGTTGGGTTAATCATTTGGTATGGTGTGTTGGTTTTCTTGTTTGTTCTGGTATTTGGTTGTCGTAATATGGTTTATGAATTCATGGTAGAGTTTATGTCATGGTTTTGTATGCAAACATAAACAGAAATTTGTAAGCAAGTACAGTGATTAATAGTGGATTGCTAGCCTAACTAAATGTCTACCTCTCAGTGATATTCTTCTTCAAACCAAGAGAAGGTGTTGGGATCTCAACACAATGGGACTAAGCCCATCCGTAGATCCTCAGGTCACCTCCCAAATGCTAGGTTGGTCAACAGGGAGGACGCTTAGCGCCGTGAGAAGCCCTCTTTCTCTACACCCCTCTACCTTCTAGGTCACCCAGTTTTAGTGGTTTGGGAAAAATACCATGGAGTGCCTAGATCTATATGAGCTTACCCTTTGTCATATCCCATAATACCCCGGAGGGTGATGACTAGGTAGAGGAGGAAGGGGGCAGCAAGATGGTTATTTTTAAGTTACTTTTAGTTAGACTAGTTCATTTTATTAAGCCTTAATGATTGATTTAACATTTACACATTGTTCATGGATTGATTTGTAAAAAATAAAAACTGGAACTAAAACAGACCTGCAATGGTGGATAGAGGCAGCTGGGCTCCACTAACAGTCCTCTGAAACTGAAAATTACTGTCAATTAAACTTAAATTCAACTTCTGTGTGACAGGCCACACATTTCTGACCAAATCTAGCGAGGGGGCTGCGATATTTTTCCAGAAATGAGCGAGGGGGTCGCACAGAATGTGAAAACAACCACAACCTGAGCTTCTGGGTTGATGTCGCACCTGTCTGGGGATTAAGTGCACCCTGGGCACACCTGTTTGCTCATTAAGAGAAACCTAGTCTCACCTTTTGCCCCAATAAGAGCGCCTTGCTTCGAAAAGGGGTTTTTTGGTGAGGCAGGGTCAGATCTAGCTGATAGTAACTGGTACTGGGGTTAGTCTGACTCGGCTTGGACTAGAAAAGGCTTCGGCACTGATTAAAATAGGAAATAAACAAGATTTAAGACAGATCTAACATAAGATTTCTGAAAACTAGGGTAAAATTGAAAAAACTTGAAAACTTGAAATTTTTGTACCAAGGATCCTGTGGGATCGACCTGGTATGGTCGCCAATGCTGTAGTGAGGATTTATCCTCACTGTAGGAGCAAGAATGGATCCCTTGTGCCTATAGGTCATAAGGGTAGGTTCCTACTCTTAGAAAACAAGAAAAAACGAAAGGGAAAATAACATAAACAGAACAGTAAAATAAACTAAGCTAATCTAGTAACAGAAAACTAAAACTAGACTAAACTATGAGCTAATAACAGAAAAGAAAGAGGGAGATGAAGCCCCTGTGAACCCCTCTACAAAAAATGGGTTAGGGTTTTGACTCCTTGAAACCTACAAGAAACCTAAGCTACTATAGTTGTAAACCTGCAAACAATGTCAACAATAGAACCTGCAAATAAAAATAACAGTTAGAAAGCAAAAACAATTAAACAAACCTGAAAAAGAAATGTTATACCTTACTTGGGTAGAAATGGGCCACCATGCCCTAGCTCATGGGAGCACCTCTCTCTTGGTTGGGAAGCAATGGCTTGATGGGATGTATATGGAGGAGAGGGAGTGTGGGTGGTTTGAGAGGCAAAGGTCTCAAAGCATCCACGGGCAACATAACAATAGGCAAGGGAGGAGTGTCTTGAGAGTGACCCCCCACCCTCCTTTTATAGTTTTTACAAGGGATTTTAGGGTTTTAAGGCCTTGGTCAGGGCTTTAGCCCCTTTTTTGGGCCTTTAGCCCCTTCTGCCCTAACTTTAGCCCCTTTTAGGGTTTTAGCCCCCTTTTTAGGGATTTAGCTCCTAGGGGCTATTTTGGGCTCCTTTTTGGGGTTTTTAGCCCTTTTCTTCATCCTTGGGATCTTTTGGAGGTGTGGGGGTCAAATGGAAGGTCTTATAGAGTGAAATGAGTGTTGTGAGATGGTGTCCTTGGATGTTGTAAACCATAGAGAGTTATGTGGAGGATTTTTGTGTTAAAAATCCATACCTACCTCTGTTAAGTTCATTGATGCAGGACTATGTGGAGGAGGTTTAGACTGATTGTTGTCTTCTCTCCTCTTGTAATAAGGCTTATAAGACTTCTGAGCTTCTTTTTCCTTTTGCAAGTCTATTATTTTGTTGGAAAGCTTCTGCATCATTTTTGCCATTCCTTTGAAATCATGTGATTGTTCTTCTTTAGGCTTAGTAAATAACAAAGCTTTATTCCTGACAATTTTCTCTCCTGATTATTCAAGATAATATTCTATGCTTTCCTTTTCAGCTTCTACTCTCTCCACTTCCTCATAAGTCTCTTCTAGCGTAGGTTTGGCTTTCATCTTAGCAAACATGGCCAAATCTATCCCTAGGGCTTAAGTATAATATTCAATCAAAACTTTATTTGAGGGCTTATCAGTTTCAGAAAAAATTACTAAGATAAGCTGCAAACCTTTGAGTAAAGCTATGCACCTTCTCTTTTCTTTCTTTTTTTAAAGCACACAGTGCTTTCATGAGGGATGCATGAGTCTTTTGGGATGCATATTTGCTTCTGAATATCCTTTCAAAAGTATCCCAGTCTGGGATTGAGTTCGCAGGCAGACCAAAATACCATGAGGCTACTGCTCCTTTAAGGGTATGTGGAAAAAGTATGGAAACTACATCTTCATGTTATCCTTCCTTTAGTCCTTCTATGGCCAAGTAAAAAATTTGCAAATTATCATCTACTAATATCTTCTCATTTGGGTCAAACTTGCGCAGCATCTTCTCAAAATCCTGAGGTAATTCATGCAAAGGAGGTGCTAGGTTTAGAGGTGATCTGGCTTTCCAAGCAGGTGGTGGATTTGGTGGGTTAGGTTGCTGATTTGCATTTATGCCTACCATGAGTCTGGGTGGAGAGTGAGGCAGTGAATGAACATGAGTATGCATAGGTGAGCAGAGAGGTGTGTTTGGGCCCACTTGATTCAGAGGATGAACAACTTCTTGTAACGTAGTTTCTACCAGTTCTTCCAAATCTCCAACCAACACTGAGTCTTCCAATATAGGACGATGTTTTTTCTTATACTCTCTTCTGGGTAAATCAGGGATAGTAGGTAATCCTCTAATACTCTTCACATATGCTCTAGTATGTCTTCTCAGATCATTAACTACTTCGTTTTTCATAGAAAACAAATGTTCTCTATTCTCTTCAGGGATCGAACTAGGAAATAAACTAGTTTCAAAACTATCATTGGTGGAGTAATTTTGAGGAAATGGGTTTCCTCAGCCAGCCATGCACTGGTGGCCCTCCTTCTAGCACCAGAAACTATTGAGGCCTAGAAAATTGCAGGCAACAACAGTAAGGGATTCTCCCCAGTCAACATTCCCAACTAGGCCGTGACTGTTTGGTATGGGGAATCCGTCCGGTTTACGGTCCGGCTATCGTAGGTCAAGGAACAAAAATAAAGGGTTTTACCAGTTGTGGCCCAGTACACCGTGTATATTTTTTTGTTTTTTAAATTTAAGTATGATATGCAAGTGCCTATCTATAATGCATATTGATAAAGAATACGAGGAGTGGTCACAATGTGATGCGCAGGTTCTTACCTCTCGTCTTAAACTCTCTCGCATCTAAATCACACACAGCAGAAAACAAAACTAATTAAGATGTCCCTAGGGAGAGATATTATGATTTAATGAGTAATGTATTACTATTCATGTATTAAGATAAATCACAGGTAGTTGTTCTTTGAATCAAAACACATAAACATGAATAGATAGATGCACAACAAGATAGCTCATTGTTTTTTAAAACATTCATTACTCATAGTGGAAATTATCATAAAATAAACCAGAGAACATTCATACAAGAACATAGGTTCAAAAAGTTAGAACGATCTCACAATTAATGAATCACAGCTGAAAATGAAATAGTTCCCCTTCAACATCATTCATTGCACAACATTCGAACATTCCACCCAAAACTTTCTCCAACAGGCAAAATTGTAATTATATTATTGCAAAATGAAATTGTTCCTATTACAACAAGTTCTCACAAGTCTAACTAGGAAAAATCACCCTCTTTTCCTCTAACTTTCCTAACTTTATACAAAAACCAGCAAAACCTTTTGATTGCCCCCCCCCCCAACTCCTGACTTTTGGGCTCCCCAAACCATTTAATCTCACAATTTTGTCTTTTGTGAGTGGTTATGATTCATACGAACGTTACATTTCAAACCAAGATTAATATTTACAAACATTTTGTAAGAAAGACCGGCCAAGTAATCGATGAACCTCCCAAGCTCGAGACTGTGTTCTTAATGATTATGCTTCGTAATCTGATGGCCCTTTTGATATCTTGTCAGTCTCATATTTTCTCTTTCTTCTTTATGCTTCAGCTTTTCCTTTCTTCAACAAACTTCCTCCTTTGCAGTAGTAATCATCAACTAAATCTAGAAAATCTCCTAGGTTTGTCTGCAATCAAGATGAACAACTCATAATTTATTCGGACTGCCTTCAATAAACATAAACCAAACTACCAATAAAACCAGCGTTAAAAGTGAAACCTGGTACTACGTTTTCAACGTGAAAATATTAACTTGATAAAAAACATAGAACATTTCGCCATTCATGAAAAAATTTACAAGCTCATAACAACGGCGGGAAAACGACAAAGCATCGAGCATATAAAAGTCCTCATCGGTGAATCGAAACACATGACATCGGTCGGTTAGTTCACTAGAACGTCACAACGGCGGGTGACCCATGGTCTAGGGGTTTCAGATTAAAACGAGCGTTCGTACATCAGTGGTCGAAAAGTTATTGAATCGGATGATTAGTCTGCTAAGGGACCGCAATGGTGGGAATCAAAAAGACACGGCTTCCACCCAAATTCATAAACTGCTCTGATAGCAAAGAAAACAAAAGAAAATCCATAAGTCTACATGATCGGTAAAGATAGGAGCTATGCATTAGAACATTCATCGTTTAGCTTCCACAACAATAGCTCTGTAAGGAACTATGGCTTCAATACACTGTACAGAAAAATTATGACAGCGAAGAAAAGGAAATAACCGATAAGTCAAAAATTCAAATTCAAAAGGCAGCATCAGCAAACAATGGCATCCATTCAACAATCATCCTCAAAAAATCAAACTTGCAGTAAAATTAAGCAATCCCAACAAAACTAAGCAAGACAAAAAGGAGGGTCCCAACTTTTTAGAAATTTGGGAAATAGTTGCAACTACAACAGGTCCACTTCAACGAAAGAGGTTCCTGGAGGGTTTTCTTTCTAATCAAAACACATCGTTTAAAATTTACTAAAATTTACAAAGACTCCGGTGTGTATGCTCTGCGTTTTGGTTGTGGTTCGTCCGATCAGTCAAGCTGGATCAAAGCTACGTGAGTGACTAGATTAATTAGGTTTCACCTTCCCCAATTAACCACCATCAGGAGAAAATCCAACACCTCAATCAAACTGTAAATGGTGGAAAAATACCCAAAGGAAGTGGGAACTATTGGACAGTGACCTCAAGGCGTCGATCTCTGTTACACCCTGGCGGATGTATTATGAACATAGTATCAGAGACTCCATTCAGCCCACACATTCCTTGCAGGTAGCCATGAAGGTTTTATTTTTGGACATACTCCAAGTACCCCTTGGGTATATCTAGCGTCCCCCTTCACCTAATTTAATCCACTCATTTTTCATATTAACTTAAAACGTACCAAGAGACAATTGCAAAACATTCACTCCAAGCACATGCAAGTACATTTAATTATTTTGTGACTCCATTTTAAGGCACTGGTTATCTGTTTAATTCTTTCAATATATATATATTATGTGTCAGCATTATGCTTACTTGTGGTTATTTTTTATCTTGTCAGCTGTGGTTCTCAATTGTTAATTTCAAACTCCTAAGAAACTTATTCAATTTAATACCATCATACTAAAGTAATTAGCCTCAGTAACTCAATAGGGTTTGGCTTCGTTAGGAGTTGAGCCCAAATGGAGGAGTCAAGAACAAGGTGATAGCCTTGACTTGAGACTTGCCCCCAAGGACACACCGAGTGGCTTGAATATTTTTGAAACATCCCCCCCCCAAGGTGTGTGAAAGGCGGCAACACCTTTTGGCGCCGTTGTTGGGGATAAATCTTTTTATTCCCGGAGTATGACCTTTGTTTTCTTCTTTTTTGTTTTTGCTTTGTTTGATGAATGCTTAGAGTAGATCTTTAATTTTCATTTGGTGACTCCACTGACCTTTTTTCAGTTTTTATTTTCACAAAGAAAAGAAAAAAAATATTTTTGTGAGAGTTCTTAAATGTGTATTTTTATTCTCACATGGCGACTCCATTGAAGGGATAAAACCGTGTTATCTCATAAACTTGTGAAGTTTTGTTGGGTGTAGATGAGCCCATGTGACATATTAAAATCTTTAAAGCTCATCACTTGACAGGTCCACCTATTTAGTACAGGGTTTAATGGTTATATGAAATGCATACTATTAATTTTTTATATGGATGAATTAAGGGAGCAGTATGGTGCCCAGATATCCAAACTTTTTCAGCCTATCAATTTCTCAAACGTCCTGAGTTTTCCTAACTGTGGGCATGGTATGGGGGATGTAAATAAATGGCTTCCAGTCTTTCATGGAAATTATGGTGATTCGGCCATCTGCCATGTCAAATATTTCCTTCAGTTGATGGTTGAATCCAATATGCATTATGAAGACAATATGATGGAAATGTTTGCTATTACTTTTCAGGGTGAGGATTTTTGTTGGTTCTATCAGGTCCTTCCTAATAAATGTATAACCTATTTTCCAAGATTCCTTTGGATTTTTTTAGAGTAGTGGCATGATGGTAGGGGTAGTATGAATGGTTTGAAAAAATTCCTTGAAAAGATCTTTACCTTCTACCTATCTAGGACAGAATATCACATGGAAACATATGATGGACCTTTTGCCATGATACAAAGTATTGAAGACTTGGAATCACTTCTTGAACATTTAAGTGAAGAGAAGATCCATGATACTCCCATCGAAGAAATTCCTCGTGTTTTCATAGACAACGTCGAATGTGTGGAAGTCCCTCAAAGTTATTTAAGAAAGAAAGAAATTAAGCAGCTTATTAAAGAATATGAGGCATCTCTCAATACACAGCAAGATTCTGAAGATGGGAACATCCATGATGGTCACATTGAAGAGCTTCACAAGAAAACCATGATTAAACACATTGTTGAGGACTCTCCTCATGTCACCATAACTGAAAACATTGAAGATTTGAGGTATTCTCAAGTTTGTTACAATGCTAATATTTTTCCAAAAAGCCCTCATGAGGAAACCATTATAGAGATCAACACTTATGAAGAAATTTATGATGTGTATGATGACACTCCTCTATGTTCATCACTTAGGGATGAAGTTTTGGAAAGTTTAACTTCTCATAATATCGTTGAAACCAAAACTTTGAAGGATGATTATTATGAACAAGCGGAGGGTAGTTATATGTTAGGATGTGATACCAGCAAGGAAGACTCTCTCATATCCAACATAGATGGGAGTGATGACTATTGGAATTTCATAGATAATCCAACTTGTGAAAATCTTATTGAGAATCCCATCCATGATATGTCCGGCAAGGGGATTGTCTATTCAAAAATTTGTGTAAGTCCAATCTACAATATGTTCATAGAGGGGAGCATGGATACCTAGGAAAATATTAGTATGGAAGAGGAGCATTCAGATTTTTCACATGATCATTCAGAGTCATATCATGCAGAGCCGCACAAAGTCAGCAATAATGAATACATTGAGAAGCAATGTTGTGGAAAGTTAGATGTGATGCAGTCAGTGGAATATCAGTCTCGACCATCTTCTTCACATGTAGAGGTTCCTTATGATTTGGAGCTACCTGGGGCTTATGCAATGAGTTATCATTTGATAAGCCCTGATGATCAATATGATGATGTAGTCAGTCTGCCTCATCTTGCCAATTGGTATATCAGTCCTATCCAGTCATGGATAGAAGCAGCATACGCGAGCACATACTAGTTTGGGAAGCAATTTGATGAAGTATTATATTCTTATGATATCCCATCCAACCCACCAATTTTGGACCATCGCGTAGGTTTGCATTTTCTAAATAAAGTACCCTTACTTTGGTTGGTAATCAAAGACAAGGAATTTTTTTTTATAAAATGCTTAGGTGGTTACATTGGATTTTTTATTACACCTAACCTTTTTATATCATGCTTAGAGTAGAAAAATAAGCTCCTTAAAAGAGAGCATTTACTTTTTGTATTTTTGTTTTGTACGTAGCTATAATAAAAAACATTCTTTCATTAGTTAGCTACATTTATTTTGTTTAAATAAATTAGCTTAGTGATTCATTTGGTTTTTATATAAATCTTGTGCTACTGAGGTTTTCTTGTCAAGTTGAGATGTTTTTACAGGGTGTATAAACCAGAGATTCTGGTGTTCTCTTATCCTCTCCTTGCCCTATGACCAGATCGAGCACATGTCCCATAGTTGGAGCTATATGTGACCACCTAAGTTGTACTTAGTGGTTTTTTTATCAATTGATCCTAGTGAATCGGACAAAGATGATTTGTTCGGACTTCAGAAGACCTTCAAAATTGCTTCTGGGAAGTGCTTGTTGTACTATACCACATGTTCATACCCACTTGGGGGAGTTGTAATAAATGTTCTAGCATGGTAGTGCCTATAAAAGACTTGGTATCTTGGAATTTATTTGTCAATCCGATCAGCCCAGAGTGTTTTTTCCCTTGCTTATTATTGGTTGTTGAATAAATGACTAATAATTTCTGAGGTTTTCACTCAATACCTCCAAAGTTGGGGTGGTCGACTTGGAATTTAGGCCTATTGAGGTTATTAGAGTCTTTGTGTCAATGTATAAACATGCTAGGAATTATGGTTGAGTCATATGAACTTGTCTAAGCCCCCTAGGTTTTTTTTTTTACGCTTTTTTTAATTTTAATTTTTCCACAAAACTTAGGCTATTTTTTAATAGTATAATTGGAAAATTTGGTCTTGTAATAAAAGTGGGCTCAGAAATCAGTTTCAATCATGGGGGTGCTCATTTTATAACTCAAAGCACCATGTAAACCCATGAACCCACTTTTCCTAAGTTTTGAGTGATTTTCCCATCACTAAGGTTAGAAAACCCTAAAAAATAAATATTGATTATTTTAATTGATAAATTAGTTAAATAATAGAGCAAATCCAAATTCCTAAATCAGTGGTTTTGCTCTGATTTAACTGAAGTCAGTCTCATCAGCTTCCTATTGAATAGAGTTGACCACTCCTTAACATAAGGAGTTGATTTGGACTGAACAGGGAGTGCACCACAACATGCAATCTTGGGAATTGCGCCCTCTCTCTCTCCACCACACATGTGGGCCCATCTGGATGTTATTTGGTTGATGTTTCAGTTCACTATTTGATGTGTCAGTCTGATCAGCTCTCTAATTTCTACTTACACTCAGTCAGACTCAGATCAGACTCAGATAGACTCAGACCAAGCTCATCTTGAATCCACATGCAGCTACAGTCTCTCTCTCCTTGGGAATTGCACCCCCTCTGGGCTAGGGTTCCAATTTTGTTATAAATAAAGCATGATTTTCCTCTTCCAAGCTAGTTAGAGTTGGATTCAAGAGCTATTTCCATTGTAATACTATTATATTTTTATTTTGAATAAAGAATCTTTGGAGGCTATACTGTGTAGTGCATGTGTTTGTGTGGATTTGCATCATCATGCTACTAATGTGGTAACTGCAATTTCTTTACAATTTTTGTGATGCTTTTGTTTTCTGGCTTCAAGGATTCAGTTGAATCAAGTAAGGGTGTAAAATAAGCAAGTAATATTACTTGCACTTGTTTATCCATATTAGGTATGCTCAATAATTTCAGTTATATGCTTAAATAAGATTATTTTTGCATGTTCTCTCATTTTTGTTGGTTTATACATCTATATCCAGATCTCACGAGGTGTTGTGCAGGCTTGTGTTATTTAGTTGTAAGTTCCAATTTGGAAGAAGGTGTGGATCAATATTGATGCCATTCCTTATCCAATAAGCTCAAGACTTTGTCCCTCGGTGCTCCACAAAAGGGCCCCCTTTCAGCTTGTTCCATTCAAGCAACGACCCGACCTTCTCTCCTCTTCTTCTCTTTTCTTTAAAAAATTAAATCTTCCTGATTACCTTGTTTATGCATGAGATTCTAATTTATCATACAAAAAATATCTCATCAGATCTCATACTTAAGCACTTAAAAAGATAGATCTCTATTTTTCAAAAAATTTCCATAAGCATCATAGATCTGGAATAAAGAAATCGTCCTTTTTGCATTGCATTTAAAAGAAAATTTGTAGTTTGCATGCATTAGATTTCTATTTTCTGTTATAAAAGATAAATCCAGAAATCAGTGCACATCACATTGGCTGCCCAAAAGGAAATCCAAGATCCCAAGGAAAGCTTGCTTCCTTGGTTCCTTTTTCACCGTTTTATTAACTAGTTTTAACTTAGTTTTTTTGTCGGTTTAAAGTAGGCTAACCCAAAGGTAATTTAAAATTGCTTTTGGGAACATTTCAGTTTAATACGCTTGATGGTTTTTATCAGGTATAACAGAAAAGAGGAGGAGATACTGTTCGAAAGTGGTTTTTGGGCCATCCAAATCCCCCCCAAGGGTCTCCCTTTTTTACTATAATCTTTAATTTTTGCACTTTGTAAGGTGTTGGTTCATTATGTATAAGAAACAAGAGGAATAATATCATTTTTATGGCATTGCAACCAATGATAGTAAAAAATATTTCCTAATAGGAACTTTCAAGCCCATTCCCCATCCCCCCTAAGGGGATTCGCGTCCTTTTTTCCTTTTTGCATTTTCTTATTTTTTCACTCTAGATTAGTTTCATTTATGCAGAATAATATAATTTTATTACTTTTATCATATCTTCCATATTACAAAGTCAAAGTAATTTTAATACTTACCCTACGACTTCCCGATTGACCCGAAAGGGGAAAGAGATGCGTGGTAGGACTAATTAGAAAAAATGTGGTTTGTTTATGTTTTGCTGCTTCATCATTAATTTATGCAAGAAATATTTCTAAAATCAAACCCTCCTTGATTCCCTAATTGACGTCCACTTCGACCGAAAGAGGTTCCTAGAGGGTTTTCTTTCTAATCAAAACACATTGTTTAAAATTTACTAAAAATTACAAAGAATCTGGTGTGTATGCTCTACGTTTTGGTTGTGGGTCATCCGATCATTCAAGCTACATCAAAGCAACGTGAGTGACTAGATTAATTAAGTTTCACCTTCCCCAATTAACGACCATCATGTGAAAATCCAATGCCTCGATCAAACCGTAAACGATGGAAAAATACCCAAAGGAAGGTGGAACTACTGGAAAGTGACCTCGAGGCACTGATCTCTGTTACACCATGGCAGGTGTATTATGAACATAGTCTCAGAGACTCCATTCATCCCACACATTCCTTGCAGGTAGCCATGAAGGTTTTATTTTTGGACATACTCCAAGTACCCCTCAGGTATATCTGGAGTCCCCCTTCACCTAATTTAATCCACTCATTTTTCATATTAACTTAAAACATACCAAGAGACAATTACAAAACATTAACTCCAAGAACATGCAAGTACATTTAGTTATTTTGTGACTCCATTTTAAGGCACTGGTTATCTGTTTAATTCTTTCAATATATATATATTGTGTGTCAGCATTGTGCTTACTTGTGCTTATTTTTTATCATGTCATATGTGGTTCTCAATTGTTAATTTCAAACTCCTAAGAAACTTATTCAATTTAATACTATAATACTAGAGTAATTAGCCTTAGTAACTTAATAGGGTCTACCCCCCTTGGCTTCATTAGGAGTTGAGCCTAAACGGTGGAGTTAAGAACAAGGTGACAACCTTGACTCGAGACTTGCCCCTAAGGACACACCGAGTGGATTGAATATTTATACCATGTCCCCCCCAGGTGTGTGAAAGGTGACAACACCACCACATTCTTCCTCATGACTGAGGGGGAATCTCCCTCAGTTTGGGTCTTTTTACCGTCACTTTCGAGGCCCTCCTCGACACCCTCCTCACCTTCAGAAGGCCACACTAACTCTGATTTTGACTCGAATTCCTACCAATATGAGCCCAATCTATTTATTTCCCTATCTATCCCCATGGCTTCCATTCATCCCAATCCATTCCAAGGAGGGATAGTTTGCGAAGGACTGATGTCCCTACCACCCATACCAATATCCCAGCTAGTGGACCCATCAACACTAACTCTACTATGAGGCACCTCTCATTGCAATGTGCCGGGGGCATCCCATGCTATGGATGGCATCATAGGTTCTATCTCTCAACATCCACAATGTTATGCAACACCTCCTATAATGCCACCGACCCTAACCAATGCCCCAAGCATTACGCAACCAAGCTGAGTGCCCGACTACTTAAGAATGATGGATCAGTCTAGATCCACACCCTCTTATGTATAGCCTACACCAACTTAATATGCCCATGAGCCAACTTGGCTAGCACAGCCATATTTGGGACCAATGACCGGATTTGCAGCCCCTCTAGCTCTATCGAAATTCTATGCACCACATATGCAAGGCGCTCCGGCCCCTTCCCTGGAGGTGGCCAACAACCTAACCCTCCTAATAAAAATGGTGCTAACCAGCCATCCCAAAACCCCCAACAACCTAAAAAACTGGGGCGAACTCTTTAGTTATGGACTAACCATCTATGTAAATTATGCAACGTCTATGGTCACGATACTCATGAATTCCCGCATATGGACAGAATCAAGCAACTTCTCCAAAACGAATCTCAATGGGACACCCACACATCATCACAGGCTCAACCCAACCCAACACCACTGATCCCTCCACCCATTATGCTCTAAAATCCATTACCTCTCCAAGGACTGGTTGCAACCGCACTCGCAGCTCCCTCTGTGGCCTCGCCTACAGAAATAGGTGTCCATCACCTGCTGGCAATGATAGCTGAAGAATTCAACTTGTAGACTAGAAAAAATCAGTACGGATACACCATAGAGACTACTAAACCATTATCAGAATCAACCTCGAACACTTCCAACATGCCCCTCCACTTACCTACACCCCCCATTGATGGGGCAACCAAAGGTCCATGGTTTCCACTATGACGTATCGCCAACAACACAACTGTGCGAGTTGCTTCAAACTACAGCATTGTTGATGTCTTGGCTCAATCAATCACAACCATGTCTTCTCTAGGAGTGCTCAAGAATTTCCCTTCGTATCGAAAAGCATTTTTATCCACCCTTGGTGTCATGGATACCTACGAATCCAGATTGATCACATTCATTTTGGATCATGGCGAACCCAGAATGTCATCTACTATGGGCTTCCAAATTCTGGTATCAGTTTGGAATTTGGTCGTGCACCGCTGCATAGTTGATGAAGGGGCATCTACCTATTTCATGTCAACCAATGTATGGAAGACACTCGAGTCCCCCACCCTCCAACCCTCCACTTCTTCCCTTTGCACCTATGAGGGTCGCCCCACCAATCCCCAGGGTGTTCTTTCGAATGTCCCTGTATCATTATACGGTAAAAAAAATTTTATTGACATCAACATTATCAATGCACAAGTTGATTACAACCTCCTCCTAGGACATAGTTACATGTACGCCATGAAATTCATGGCCTCCATTTTCTTTCGAATCCTGATGTTTCCTCACGATGGAAATTTCGTGACTGTTGACCAATTCACATACTACGATATCCAAGGGATGACCACAATGAAACATATTATTGCGCCGAGAGGCGCTCTACAGCCCAGTATGGGGTAGATCTTGTAACGTTACGTAACGTTGTAGCGTTACGTAACGTTGTAGCGTTACGTAACGTTACATAATGTTATGTCGGCTAAAAAATAAAACCTTAGAAAAAAAACTCTATCTTATACATCTATTTATAGATCCTTTGAAGAAAGTATTTCTCCCAAACGTGGTAAAGTTTTTTCATTCTCAATCGCTGAAATAGAGTTTGATCTTTATTTTACTCAGAAGGAAAGCCATATCTGCGTAGGTGAATACAATGGCCAACAAATGGAATGAGAATTTAGTTGGAAAGCTTCAGAAGTTGAATAGCACAAAAGATAGCATTGAAGGTACTTGTTATTCTGTTTATTTCACCAAGATTAGCCTTTTTTCCAAGCGTAGAGGCATTTTTAGGGTTTTTTTTTTCAGGTTAAGGGCATTTTTTAGGTATATGGGTAACACGTAGGCGGATATCATTAACAAGAATTTCTAGTCGCTTTTGGATTAAGGTGCACCTAACAGTGTGAAAAGACTCTAATAAATCACGGTACAGATCTAAACTGTCATTCATGTCAAAAGCACTAGACAAAGGTTGTTCTTTGGACTCGATCACCGCTCAAATTATTTGTTGTGTAGGATAACCTAGGGAAGTCTCCTGGTCGTCTCGGGACTCAGGAGTTTCTCTGTTTGAGCTGCTAACATTCACAGTCCTCCCTGAGCGCCTGACACTTGACGATCTGTTCTGCAATCTTGGATTTTCTTCTTTTCAGCTGTCAACAGTCACACTATTCCTTACTCGTGTAACTCTGGACCTGGACCTACCAACATTAACACTCCTCCTTCCTCGCTTAACTGTTGACCTGCCAACATTAACACTCCTCCGTACTCGCCTAAGGCTGGACCATCTCTTCTGGAAAACACAGACAATAGTCCTTCAATAATGCTACAAAACAATATTTTTAACAACTCTACCAATTTCTTCAAATAGATTTGCAAAATATTATTATAGCAAAGCTTCAGAATCTTTAAAAAAATGCAACTCAAAAGGGCTTATATATATTGAGAAATTGATCGAGAAATCAAACCCTTTTGACCAAAGTCCACTTTCCTCCTCCTCCCCAGTTTTGAGCGAGACGGAAGGCAAAGACTGGATATGACTTGAACATTTTAGTGTCGGGGAAGGAGACCAGCCAAAGCTCTTCATTCTCTGCGAGCTTTCCTACTACAAAGCCACGCCACCAGCAATCTATGTCATAGGCTTCTACGAATAATCCTTCTGAGAAAGGGACAGGCAACTCAGTCTGTGGTGGAACGGGTCTGATATTATCCAGGGGCACCTTTTCTACCAATGGCTTTCTATCTGGGGTCTATCTGGGGTTACAAACTTATCGTATTGTATGTCAAAAAATACAGACCCATTACTTGAAGAACTAATGGCTTTCACAATGCCTTCAGACCATGCACCGACAAATCCTTTGTCTTCGCTTAGGGTCTCCACCTTCATTCCTACCTTCCATTCCATTATTCCAATTTCCTCGACAGAGCACCTAAAATCCCTAACAACTTCAAGTTGTTCCAGTAAATACTTGAAAAATTATAAACGTAACCCTCAATCTTCCAAAATAACAACGCGGATGTGACTGGCATTAACCTAATGCATTTGTCAAATGGGTGACTGTCCATGTCCCTATGCATTTAATAAAGAGAGAAGTTAAAGAGTGTTTTCATAAGAAAAAATCCATCTCCTTATATATTCATTTAAAGTGGGTTTTGAAAACGATAACATACTGTCTTTAATGAAAAGAAAGAAGTCAAGTATGTTTTGATCACGATTACATAAAAGGTATGGGAAAAGTGATTTTACCAGTTCGACAAGTTTTTATGGGAATCCGAGAATATTTTTTTAAATAAATCTGAATTTGATTGCACATTTTTCAGCTATATTGAACTACTGCTTTTGATGCTGATGGTTTCTATTAATTGTTATCATTTTAGAAGCTGGAAGCTAGATTCGAAGCCGGAGGTATTGCCGAAAAAATATTAGCAGCATACCAGAGTACTGATGAGGATTATATAGACGAAGAGATAATATGGAAAGCATGTGGGTCTTCGTCGAGGGGATTGGAGGAGATAGAGAATGAAGTACACAAAGGCTGCACCGTAAGCAACAAAGTAGAATCTAAAATGTTGTGACTATTGGCTAAAATTATTTAGCGTGCTGCATTAAGTTGCACCATGCATGATAACTCTTGGATCTAAAGGTGTTTGAGATACAATGGTTGGTGTGGCTACGGCATAAGTGGCAAGCTAAATATTGATCATCTTGATTATTTAGGTTATCGGCATAGTTATAAATAAAAAAACCATTCTTCACAGTTCCAAAGTTGCCTTTATACCAATATAAATACATTAATATAAAAAAAAAAAAGCACTGCTCACTAGTGCTCAGAATTCTCACGCAGACATGAAAGGTCATAGACAGTTTCAACACTTCTACTGGAGCTATACTTCCGTACAAAATGAATTGAAATACCTATAGACTTTATTCTCCAACTATTCCTGCTATTTCTGGTTATAGTATTAGAGCATGAGCTTAGATCCAGCTAAACAGCATTGGTTAGCGTATTCACAGGAATTCCGATAAAAAAAAATGCTTTGCATTAGGGTTTCTGCATGGGAGAATATACCCACACTTCTTTCACTATAAAAGATTTTCCAAACCTAATTAAATAACAGAATTAAACTCCATAATTCAGAATTTCCATAGTCATTGACCTCCTATTGTACCCTGCTTCCTTAACAAGATTAGTTGGAGCGCGGTTACCACGGTTCAGCGCTGAAGAGGAAAAAACATTGAAAAGATCATTCGACTTTCTTGGCTATAACTACTACACAACACAATATATGACCAATAATCCTAATCCACCTTAGGTATCCATTGGTTTGAATCAAATCAATGGATACCTAATAAGAGATTTGATCCCTCTCGGCGCTTGATAGAGCCTAGGATTTGGATCTACGCTGGTTACTACCATTGATACTTCCATTGACAACGTGTCAATACCTTCCTTATCTGCTGTTGGCCTAGGCTTATTCTCCTACACCCCTATGAAGACCACCTTCTTGACCTTACCAACTCCATCTACACCAACTGAAATAGAAGATTTGTGTACTATCACATCTAGTACCATCCCAACCATATTGCAACCTCAGTCGCAACCTCAACCTCAGTCATTATGGAACTATTGGGTTTCATTCTCAATCAACATGATCCTTTTCCTTTTCCTTTTCCTTTTCCTTTTCCTACCATCTGGGATCTTGAGTAAGCCTATCTTGGAAACCTACACCTTACAGGATTTCACACTAGGAGTTCCTATGTGGTACCTTGAACCACCTACCCTAACTCTAAGGTTCCAGGATGTGTTGACTCTTGTCCAGCCAATTGAGATGATGTCACACCTGCCTCCTGGTCCATCAAAGACTCCTCCCACCTCCAAACCTGCCCCTCTTCCTCCAGGGAAAGGCCACCGAAACCATAGCCAATTCCATTTACATGATCTCTAGCACCAGTTTCCCTTCCATCTTGTTGATCATGGAAGATCCACCTAATATATCCTAACACCACTTACGCAATGATGGAGAGATCTGTAATACCGCCTCCAGTTTTACCTCATTTCCTTTAAACCATAGTGTGGAATCGGTTCTTCCCATAAAATACCAGATTTTGTCACCCAACCTTTCCAACAACCTTCTTCTCGACAAGGGGGCATACCTCTTCGCTGACTCAGATGGTCAACTCTTGAAGAAGTCATGAAACGGGCTCCACCTTAAGCGAGTCTATGCTTGATATAACCACTATGAGTCCCTTATAGCGTAGTTTTTTCTTTTTTTACATCATTTTTTCCATGATTCGGTGACCCCCTCTACCAATATTTTCACATCTAGTTGCAATGAGTCCATTGTATAACTCTGTTACATCATTTTCATATGAGCAGGTTGATAAGATCCCTGCCCATGCACCGCAGGTAGCCCACTATAGGGTGCATTACCACAACTGCACATGCACATAGTATGTTGCACGTGTGATATAGCTACCACCATGCTAGCATAGCATCAGGTCCCTAGACTTGTCCTGGAGGTCGAGGCCTCTTCTTATCTCCCCTATTTTTCACGCTCATGTATGGATCATCCTCTACCAGAATAGGAAGCTGCCGCCATTGTGTGAAAAGCTCCTGGGTTGAGAAATGAACTTCTAGACTGCCTCCCTCCCTACTGATTCTCAGGTCCATTTCCTAGAGTCACGTTGATTTTTGTACCACCACGTGAATCGCACATTGAACGTTCAAATAGCTCCGTACCCATATGCCCCCATTTGGTCTAGTTTTTCCCTATGCATCACTGCACTAGGGGAAACACCATTAGATGCTAGTCAGAGTCATACGGATTCTGTTTGAGACACCCCTCACACCTCCGGGTTCGGTTTTTAGTCCTATGTCTTTTCATGAGACCATTGTCTCATGTTTAATACTTGATAATCTGGACCATTTCCCAGGAGTCACCTCAATTTGTGTGCCTTTCCGCGAATATTCCCATGCATGTATTACCATGTTCAAGAGCCATCCGCTCCATCCATGCTGCACAGTTGGTCATCTTTGACCACCTTTCACTGTCCTGCAATGGGGCACCATGATTTCCCCCTTGCTTGGTTGACCATTATGGAGTTTTTGTTAAGCTCTTTTATGACTCCTAAATGAATGAAAAGATCGCTGAGTGCATTTTCTTCCTTTCCCACTCGTCAAATTATTAGAAAGGGCGTCTACAGAGTCTCATTTATCTCCTTTTGCAAACTGTATAGACTACCACATGAAAATTACCACCTCATCACACTCAAGCCAAGAACATTTCCCTTTGCATCCTTTTATTCTTTCTTGGACATTAGGACCGAACTCTACGGAAAAACTCATCATGGGTTGTCTCTAAGCTCTTTCCAGCCTTCTCATCAAGAAAATATCACTAAGCAAACTTGGTTTTTTTCATGCTTGTAAAAGTATTTGAATAACCGTCCAGTCAGTATAGTTTTAACCATTTCTGGCTTGATTGGACTACCAATGGTAAAGAATTCTTCCATCCCCTAAAAAGGATGGGAGAGCTCTCCTATGTACACTTTTATCCTTCTTTGGGAATAGGAGACTATCAGAAAGAGAGACCCATTGGAGTCTTCTTTATACTTTCAGACTCTCTAAAATTGAAAGCACCATCGAGAATTTACTTTCTCAGGCTCACTAAAAATCCATGATATCGTGCCATAACAGTTTCTTTAAGTGCCACCCCATGTATTAGATTTTGGTAGCATTCCCCCTTTGGGTATCCTTTGTTTAGAGTATTCTGCAATGTGTATTCCTTTGATCCCATTAATATAAAACATATTATCTACCCCACCCCAAGTATTTCCCATCTGTACTAACATTCCCGGTATAACAGCTACGATCCCCCTCCCTTGAGTTAGTTTCATTTGATGCTAGGTTAGCCCTGCCGTCGTACTATGTACAAAGGAAGTTAGTTTCATTTGATGCTAGGTCAGCCCTGTCATCGTACTATGTACAAAGAAGTTTGAGTCCCCTATACTCTTCCTGCCCCTGTTCCCCTACTCAATGTATCGGTCCCTAGATTGCCTCACATCTTTGTTTATTACCCTCACGCTTATGGTCAAGGAAACATCATTTCCTTGGTTAGTTATAGGTCTTCCTTTATCGACAACAACACATCTATTCCAAAGGATACACCCAGAGGTCCCTGCATCCTGGTTTCATTAATCCCATTGATGAGTTCCTTCGACCACTTGAGAGGAGTCCTTAATTCCTCTCAAGATGGTTTTGTCTCACATGATCAACTTCAATTACATCATCGCACTGGTGAGATTCGTATAGGGTATTGGTCCATGAAGTATTTGGTCGAATACCCCTGTTGTCACCTGAATCCAACACATTAGTGAGTCTATTAAGGGAACCAGACAGGTTCATGTCCCTTGTGATTTCCAGGTTGTGTTGGAGACAGTGGACAGAATCCCTAGAGGAGTTCTTCTGTATAGATTCATGATTGATGTGTCATGTTGTACCATAGAGACTCTGACTCTCTGCTAGTGAGTCCTAGTGATTTCAAACTTCTAGATCGATCAAATCATCAGTTGTGAAGATATTTTAATCCATGAGAATCCCATGGGTCCAATGTATCAGTTCTTCATATCACTATTGTATTGAACCTCTCATTGAGGCAACCATTATGTAACAACATTTGTACATGATCGGATCTTGTGTTTGGGAGCCTTGATCACATTATTCATTTTGACATTGTTATGATCATGGGTATGACCACCTCATCCATATCCATGTCACATATTCTTTGTATCTCACCCATTGACAGGAACCAACATTAATACAAAACCAAAATCCACCATGTCCCGAACGAGGAAGCACCGCTTCTTCACAGGTATCTCCATGATCCCCAAGATCCAATGAAGTCTGTCAGCCATACGATGAGCTCCTACCCTCACACATAAGGGGGCAATCTGTTAACCCAAAAAATTTCTCATATATCCTACACCATACAAAGAAATTCATTTCCTAACCCATTCTACCTCCATGTAATGTCCCCATTCAAATAATTGCATAGTGGAAAAATTCCATCAATCCTACTAGTTCCCTAGGTTGGCTGGAAACATTGGGGAGTTAATAAAGGAGCTAATAAATGGTGTTTAGGCATTAAAAAGAATAAATATTTATTTAATGGAGTTAATTAAATCAATTCAAGTGAAAAATGAAATGGCTATGGAAAAGGGAGACACATGGAGACTATGGGGCCCACTCAAGCTAGAATTCCTATGTTAAATGGAATCCTCCTCTTGTAATTTTGAATATATGGGAATCCTAATGTTTTGGGATGGATTATGAGGTTAATATACTTGTCCATATACTTCATAGGTCTAATTTGGATTACATGGTGTTATATTTTTAACATTAAGCTAGCATAACATTAGGATCTTTAAACTGAGAGAACAACAAGCACAACAATCAAACACAAGAGACAATGAACACAGTGTTTTTCCTTGGGGAAACCTTAAATGGAGAAAACCCCGAAACTTCCTCAAAGATAGAATCAGGACCAAAGTGAAACCAAAAATGGTAAGATGATCTCCTGATGGCAGTAACCTCTTTCTTCCTTGCCCCAGTGTCTTTCTCTTCCTCAGCTATGTGCTACAACTGAGTGTGAGTGAGTGTGTGTTAAATAGAGAGGTCACCTCTCTATTTATACTAATTACCGACATGACTAAAACCCTACTAGGTCTGACCTCTCTAGGAGAGTCTAATAACCCTAGTGCCCCAAAACTGTGGGGACTTTAACCCTTAGACAATAGGAGGGTTACCCACTGTTAACAACCCTACCTAGCAAAAGCTCGAAAAATCATAGTGAAGAAGAGGTAATGGTTGTTTGCAATACTTTGGTTAAAATTTTATAGTATGGAAGCATGGTAAAAGGTGAAAAGTGAGGAGTTATCAAAAGATACTATGGTGCGAAAGCGAAAAAGAGAAGATCAACGGCCTATATTATGTCTTCTCTTCGAAATATGCGAGGATAATAAGTGTAGGCGGGCGTTTAACATGATATATGGATCAACGGTCGTTGATCTAGCTTGAACAGATCCACGGTCTGTATAAAATCCACTTTGTGAACCCGCGCGATTGTTAAAACAATGGAGCCCCGGCGGAATCGAGTACATGTTTCTTGATCTAACGGTGGAGAAATAAAGGTAGATCACATCGACGGTTGTGGATGACTCCGAAGCGGAAACTTGCACGATGGATACGAACAGGACGCCCAGCGGAATGAGGTACATGGCGCTTGATCCGAGGGTTGAAAATTAAAGGTGAAATAGATCAATGGTCACGAATGGATCTGGAGTGTGAAGGTGCATGGCAGATAAAGGTGAAGGGTAGTTGCGGAATATAAACCACTGTCCACGTGGCCGATCGTGGTGGACTCCGGAGGCGAAAGTGGTTTAGTGGAAACCGCCAAAGGAATGCTCCAGAGTGGGGTCCTATAAAAGGGAAGTTGACTTGTCCCGTGGTTATTTTATTGGCGCCAAATGGGTGAAAAATACTTGTGGATTCGTCGACCTTCGACTGTCAGTTTCGAACGCACACTGCTACAGTTAACAGGTAAGGCTTAAACGCCCATAATTTGTCCGTCTAATTGCCATTTATCAACTGAATTATGGACCAAGGGAAGGAATTGCAAGGGTCTGGTCATATTGTAGATGACAGGGAAGATTATTTAGTTGATAGGGACAGAGGCGTGTGTGACCCATTTCTGTCTATAGGAACCGTATCAGTCAGTAAAGAAAGTTTATGGCACTATAATTCACAGGGAAATGATGTCTTGAATGTCTGTAAATCCTTTTTATATTATTTCGTGCTCGAACAAACCCTGCATTTTCCAGAATTCGTGGAATGGTGTGCTGTGAATTATTCCCCTTCTCAAAGAATCATTGTAAGATACTCTATGTCTCGAATCCTCTGTAAAATCAGTGCCAAAGTCATCCGCGAAAATCTCAATTTGCCTGACAGTTACCCTGACCAACGTGAACCTGTGAATGAGTTAATCCTTGCTGAATTGTTCAAGAGTTGTGAAACTGAAGTCCGTTGCCAATTCCTGTCTAATATTTTGAAAGAAGGTCAATCTTTAGATGGTCTTTTCTTACCTTACCCTGTGCATATTTTTAAAAATGAAGTTCAATTAGTGGTATCTCTGCTCTGTCAAATATTGGGTCTTGATGATGATTGTCGCGTGAGTGAAGTCATCCTTGGTTTTTTATTGAAAATAAGTTCCTTAGGTTCTGAATCCCTATCGATTCCTGTGTTCAGTCTAGATGAGTACTTGGCAGAAGCAATTCATCTTCAGCTAAGTGAATTCCCAAAAGTCAGGTTCTTTAAATTTCAGACTTACTTGTTGAACATGCTTCTATGTTCAAATGTCACTGAAGTACAGTTTTTGAGTGCTATCCTCTCTTCTGATTTGCCCAAGCAAATCAACATGTTTGAATTTGCCAATTCAATCATGTCAAAAATGTATAAAATGTTGTTCGATGAAGAATTTCCCCATGTGTTGGAGGAGATGAAGTGTTTGATGCAGTCCTCACCGGAGGACCGAGTTGGAGACTGGTTCCTGCATAAAGATTCCACTGTTTTAAGGGTATATGGATTTACCGGGCAGCCTTATAAGTTACCCGCTTTCCTAACCCCGAGAATTTTTGCATTAGAATTCATGAGGCAAAGGTTGCAGTCTGAGGAAGAGCATTTTGGAGCTTTTAAAAAATCTTCAAATATTAAATTCCCCCTCAAGGTTGGCTCTTTCATTTTTAAAAATAAAGGTGCCTTAGTGTTTATTGAAAAATTATTGGCAGGCATGGAATTCAAAAAGGAGCCAAGGATAAATTATGATCCCCACCATGTAATCTCCCTGAGGAAACAGGCCAACAAGAACAAACCGTTTGATCACCAGTCTATTGAAGGTTTGGCTGAAACAGCCAATCTGTTGCAGTTTATGGAGACTCCCAGGTCTGACGAAGATACATGTATTGTACCAGTTACAGTATCCCAAATAACAGAGGGTGCTAGTATTGTAATTAAAAGAAGTCTTTCTGAGGTCGAGAGCATGGAATTGGATGAAGACGGATCACATAAAAAAGCCAAATTGTTTCAAGGTGGTGGAGTTTCAAGTGAAGAAATTTCTGATGATTTCAAGAAAGTTGCTCTAGTCCCAACAAAAGTTGTACAAATAAATCAGTTTTCATTTAAAAGTGTAGATGGTTCAGATTCAAGCCCAACTTTCAAGTCAAAAGAGGAGCTCAAGGCTAGTTATATGGAGAAAAGAAAATAGTCTCTGGAAGAGACAAGAAATTTGCTCCCGCGAGTAAGAAATTTAAACAATCCAAAAACTTCTTTGATCTCTGCCAGAGATGCCGAAAGAAATACCTTCAAGTTGGCCATGGTGAATTACAAAAATATGTCAGAGATGGAAATCCGGTTGGATAAAATCAGTGTACCGGACAAGATACAGCTTCACAAGCAAACGAGTGACATTATCTATTCAGACCTGTTACAAGCTATGGTAAGAATCAATAAATTACAAATTTTGGTAGATAAATTAGAGATTCAATTGAAACATGAAAGAATTGAAAATAAGGCCAGTGCCATTCAGATTAAGAAACTACAAGCAGATATTGTCAGTTCAGGCAATGAGAGAGATAACACCTAGGCAGTCAGAAGAATGCTGGAGGAAAAGGACAATGCCCTCCAAGTTTTGAAGAAAAAATTGAAGATCCATGGCACTAAGCATGTTCAATCCTCCAAGTTATTGGCTCTGCAAGAAGAGAAAGACAAAATCCATCAAGAGATGATCGAACATAAAGGGAGAGCTGTTGAATTACAAGAAGAAAAAGACAAGTGGAAACCTAAACAGAGGGAACTAATCTCTCAGATTTCCCTGCTGAAAAAGGACCAAAATGATGAAAAGGAGATCATGGAGGAATTGATGAATCAGACTCCCACTGATGAAGACCTGTCCATTGTGAATATTGAGAAGCCGTTGAATGATTTTTCTGCGGATGATTTGTTGGTACCTATGTCCCAGGTAAGCTTAAAAGATGAAGAGATAAAAGAGTTAAAAGTAGAAAATGAAAGGATAAAGTCCGAGTTGGCCAAAGTAAGTGAGAATAAAAATAAAATATTGCAAGACAGGAATCAGCTGCAAAAGAAATTCAATGAACTGAAAGAGAAAAACATTGAGAAAGGTCATCTCCAGGGGGCAAAGCATATCATTTGGGACACCTTATCTGTGGAGATTACAAAATTTAGGCACTATATGAACTTTATTGATGATCAAAGTATTTTGATCAATTTGGCCCACCAAAGATTAAAGTTAGTGAATGAACATATGGAAAGAAAACCCCTTGCCACAGCCCAGAACACATTGAATTTTTTAAATTCATTGACATATCAGAAATTACATGATATGGGAATAAAGGACAGGATATCAATAATACTGTGGGATAAGAAATTTATCCACAAGCATCATTTAATGAATACTGTCTAGGACAGAGCCGACAAAATGCTTTCACAAGTTAATAACTTCAAGCATGTTTTCAAGGAGCTATTCGAGGACGGCTTTCCTTCCTTTTGGGATGAGGAGGGACGGATGTTTTCTCTGGAGCACTATCACAGCTTGTTAGTTCAGACCCGCATGGACCACTCGAAATTTGATGATTTGGAAAAAGGCCTAACAGGAAAGCCTATTGTGGACAAATTGACAGAGGATTTCAAAGTTTTACAAAAGTTCCTGATTGTCAGGAAAGGACTGCCCAAGGTGTCATATGAATCTTACATGGAGCTTGAAGTGTCAATTCGAGAGACGATGGAATGTGACACCCCAAGCGTGGAGTGAAGGAAAGCCATGGAAAGGTTCGGGAAGACAAAATACATCGTTCATTAATAAGAACAGTTGTCACGTGCTGAAGAGCTGCTGGGATAGGCCTTGTACCAAGTTGATTTAATTTAATGATCAGTTAGGATTGAAACTGTAATTTATTCCTAGAAGTTAGGGATTTAGTTACAAGACTTTAAATTAATCCGGTCATTCAGTTATGATTCTTCTTGGAAGATGGATCAGTTTATGTATATATTTTCATCTATTTTATTTGATGGGGGTTGGAATCCGTCCTGTTGTTGAGAGTTTTGAAAGACATAAATTTTTGAAGAACAAAGTTGAATGTGAATGAATTATCAGAGATTCATGCGTCATTTATATTACAGTCTATGCTTCTCTTTCTCTGTGATTGTTTTTTCCAGTATTACACTCCATTCTGTTTCCTTCATATTTGAAATATAGTGTTGAATGATTAGAATTCATGCTGGTCGTGCCCTTATCATTGTTTCAAATATTTTATAAACCTTTCTGCTAAATTTAATATAGAATTCGTCATCTGATGCTCTGTATTGATGGACTGTTCTCTTTTTCTTCCATTCCAAATGAATCAATAAATGACTGTGATTAAATGGTTATCTTTCCCCTGATAAATTCCTGAACATGCGATTTTGTGATATTTTTTATCTATATGTGACCCCATGCCCAATGGTTCTATGTATTGTTTCAACCACCTTTATAATCTTTGAATGGTGACATATATTGCTGGCCTTGTTAAATCTATATTCGAGAGATCCCTCTCTGGAAAGAAAAGTCAGTTTCTTTCTAAAAGTGGTTTTTGTTGTTACCTTGGGATTTACCTTTCACAACCTTGGGTACATTCTGAGTGCTAACACCCACAATGACTTGACATGAATTGTTTACATTATATATCCTCTTGATAGGAACATTGGGGCATGACATGACACAAGTACATCCTAGAATAAACACCGGGTTACAATAGATAATAAATACAAGTGAATACATTCTGAAGTTACAATTACATCAACACTCCCTCTTAACTAGGAAGGTATTCTCTCGACACAATTTTCATCACCGGTCTTCTTCTCTGGATCATCTTGTCATCTACATATTCAAGTCATCTTCATCTTCAATTCATCTTCATCTTCAATTCATCGTCGTCTTCAAGTCATCTTCATCTTCAAGTCATCTTCATCTTCGGATCTAGATCATCAATCGATCTATATCATCATCACTAGATCTGGAACCTCCCTCGATCTGGATCATCTCTGGAGCATCATCTCTGGATCTGGATCATCCCTTGATCTAGATCATCTCTACTGGATCATCAACATTGAATCTTCATAGGTGCTATCTCATGATTCTTCTCGTCACAAGAAGTTCTATAGAGCTAGCCCTTTTTCATGCTAGTTGTATGCCTACCCTTCATGTAGGTCTTTTCCAGCACTTATATTTGACCCTAAGTCAGAAAGGCCCGCCTAGCACTTACATATTGTTGGAGTAGGGTCCCGCAGCTACAGAAGAAGCTGCTATCTTGGCGGATAAACAGTTGTAGCAGAGATATAAGAGATAAAGCTACGACGACTGTAGCATGTTTCTAGCTATAGATCAGAGCTGGAAACCGTGACTGTTGGGACAGAGAAGTCAAGGGAGACGACGGTACCTGAGCGGTCGAGAAGAGAGAGCTCACCCACTGCATTGAAGGCAGTGGCAGAGACAAGAGGGTTCAGCTACCCTCATAAAGGAAAAGGAGCGACGAGGCCGAGGTATTGAAGACGAAGGACAAAAGACAGGAAGCAGCGCCAGTACCCATGGTCAGCGCTGGGAAGCATGGAAGACTGCAGGAAGCTGTGGTGAAGAGAAGCGGTGCATAGTACCCATGGTCAGTGCTGGGAAGCATGGAAGACTACAGAGAAGTTGTGGTGTGACGAAAAGCGGCTACTCCAAGTACAGTTATGCCGACTGTCACTAGTTAGGGTTTGGGGTTTACTGTTGGGACAGGCCCACAGTGTTGTAATGGTGAGACCTTCAGGCTGCCTATAAAGGGAGGTATTTTGTATTGTAAAGGTTTGGCTTGGTAGGAATTTTAGGCATTTTTGAACATCTTAAGCCATCCATCTAGTTAAGCTAGTCAGACCATTTTGTAAAGATCCAGACACTTAGCCTGTCTGAGAGTCATTGAGTCTGTATGTAACAATCCATAGGGATTGACAGAGAGGGAAGAGTATATTGTAAGAGGTGCAATATAGAGAAGAGAAGAGATCTAAGAGATAAGGGCTCCAGGCTGTGTGTGGAGTTACCCAGAATATCTCAAGCTACATATGCAGTGTAGCAGAACTGTGTATGCTTCCCCCAATTTATAATAGAGAAAACACAATTCTGTGGACGTAGCTTCCTTCCTAGGAGTGAACCACGTAAAACCTGCGTGTTATGTGATGAATGCATGTGATTGTATTTGTTTATTGTTATCTGTTATTGTATATATGAACTTTTCTTACAGTGCAAGTATGAATGTTTCTGTAGAGTTTTCAACATCGTAGAAAGATAAAAGCAGTGAAGTCCTTAAGTATTTTGTATAAGAGTTTATCGGTGTTTCATCCCAGATAGTTAAGAGTCGCAGAGTAAATAACCTTGAGCATTGAGTCCTGTAAGTCGGACATGGGTTGCACTGACTACGCAAAGCCGCAGCGGTAGGATATCACAAGGAAGCGATATCGCACTAGCAGAGGAGTTGTGGTGCGCTGCGGTTGAGAATCTAGCGTAGGTGGGAGTTACGTGTTGACCGAGGCATGGCGATACGATAAAGGTTAGAGTCTTTATGCATAAGAGAAGGTTACATGTCGCATAGAGTGAGATCTCGCAAGCTAGAAGACCTGCGAGACACCCAGGCTTCCACAGAACCTAGTCGAAGACACTTGAGTCTTCTAGCCAACCCATTAGAGTCACTTCGGGTGAGACTTCAGGCCGCTCTGCGGTCTATCGCCGAAAGGGACAGTGAACTAGGGGTGTTGTTGGTACAATTATAGTAAACCTAGGTCTACCCATAGCGACCAACAAATGGTTCCATTTTCGGTTTTGAACAAATAGAGCACTAATGTTCTGGTGGCGGCCTACGAGAGACTAACTCAACGAGTGGGTTTGGTCTAACCAGAAAGAGTTTTCTGAACGAGAGAACATGAGTCCTAAACTAAGTACAGAGGCCTGGTTACAAAAATATATCATTACAGACATCCACGCGATATTTTTTGCGACCTTTGGAAACGAGCTTTATCACTGGTTATCAAAGTTGACAGATACGAGCATATTCAAGAAGAAAAGAAACATTGTCTAGACACCGGAGGTGATTCAGACCATGGAGAACCTTGATAATCCCATCATGAGGATAGTAGACTTCTGGCTTGCGAGTGTTCTAGAAGGCTTCGTCACAGAGTTTGCAGTCGACCAAAGGAAAAGCTTCAGCGAGGCTGAGCGCTACTTCTTCAAAGGATATCGCGGTAAGTACCTAAGATCTTTAAACTTGTCCATCAAGATGCTATTACATGAAAAAGGAACAATGGATCTAGTTTCAGATGAATAAGTAAAGATAGTAATGTCACAAGACTTTGAAAGTGATTTTGATGACATTGGACGAACACGTAGTGGAAAGAAATACAAAGTAGATTTCAGCTCTCCCATATTTGAAGACGGTTCAGATAATACCAGACAACAGAGTCATAGTACTATAGAAAGAACAGAAGGGGGTATCCTTTACCACCCTTATACCCCACAGAAGTAGACCGAGACCCAGAACAATCCCATAGGAACTCCATCCAGTAGCTCGCAGACAGTACATACTACCACTACATCACCTCCACCTTCACCGCCGAGTGGTAGTAACGTAGCAAATCAACAACCACCACGTAGAAATAGAATGGGGGATGATATGAAGCTACCTACCTTTAAGGGTACAAGAGCAGAGGACCCAGAATAGCATTGGTTTCTATGTGAAGCCATGTGGACCATTAAAGCAATCAATGACGATAATCTTAAACTTGTATAGTTAATCACCACACTGAGAGATAGAGCCTTAACATGGTATATAAAGTATACCACAGTACCCAGAACAATTTTCCAGGTCAAGACCGCCATGATTAAAGAGTTTAAGAAACCTAAGTCTGAGTCATAGTGCATTACAAAGCTCAAAGACATTAAGCAGCTACCTACAGATTCAGTATGGGACTTTGACCAGAAATTCAAAGCCCTTATAGAACAAGTCAGCTTTGATTTTGCGCCAGAGCAGCATAAGGAATGGTTTATTGCAGCACTGCTCCCTCACATCAGACTACTGTTAATGCAGCAGAAACTCCAAACGTGGGATGACGCGTTGGAAATGGCGATGAAACTAGAGGCTTCACCTCTAGCTGAGACTAGCACAGGCATGGCAACGTTACAAAAACAGTTAGCTAATCTCACATTACAGATCCATGAGCTTAAGAAAGGGAAAGAAGTTGCACAAGAAATATGGTGCGTAAGATGTAAAGCACAATGCCATAGTAAAGACGATTGTCCAGTCTTTGTAGAATATATAGCGATAGGGGATCCTAACCCCTTACCACAGACCCACGGGCTGTGGTGTGAAATATGCAAAACGCGAGGACATCTACCTCACCATTGCCCTCTACTTCAGAAGTATGTGCACACACCTAAGAACTTATACTGCGTCTTCTGCAAGTCTGTAGGACATGATGAACACAATTTCCGAGCCTATGATCTCATGGTCGGGAGCAAGCAAGACTTGTACAGAGTCCAATTAGAAACACAGCGTCCAGCAGCAGGACCACAGCATGATCCGGCTTATGATGGCCATGGAGGAGGGTTCAGAGGACGAGGAAGAGGAGAAGGATTTGGCTATGGAGAAGGCTTTGGCTGTGGTCATAGACCGATCACTTGCTACAATTGTGGAGTTGTAGGACACTATGCCAGGGACTATCAGATCCCTACCACCACATGTAACTACTGTAAATCTTACGACCACACCATGGAAGAATGTCCTACCTTGATAGCTAAGATCAGAGAACCTAAGCTAGCAGTACACTAGAACATTCAGCTCATTGCTGCTGAGCAGGAAGAACCAGAGCCAAGAGTCAACATTGTGACTCGTAGCGATGCTTCCACCAGTGGGACATCGCAGGAGACTGAAAAGAACATAGGTCATGAAAGGGTGCATAGAGCTCCTAACAAAGCAACACCACTTGACCTACAGAAGAATAAACAGACATTTCAGGAAGCTAAGACTTTCTTTGATGACCCTATGCAACCAGGATCACAGGTACCGCAGCAAGCACCTTGTGGCGTTAGCCCTGTACAGATACCGCAGGCTACCACATCGGGCACATGCAACGAGGACGAGTTGACAGGAAGTGTACATTCCTTCCTGTGGAGTTGTTTAAAACTCGTGAGAAATGAGCAGGATATCGGAGAACTTCAGTGCATCATAGACCAATATCAGCCATCTTCATCTGTGAATAGTACATAGCATGCTGTTCATAGTATTATGGGACACACAAGAACAGGAAGAGAGATGCGACTGACAGTGCAGGTTGGAGAATTTGAAATGGATGAGGTAATCCTAGATCTAGGATCAGACGTAAATGTTCTGACTAAGCAGACATGGGAACAGATGGGTAGCCCTAAATTATTTAGATCGCCTATCCATCTGAGGTTAGCTAATCAACAGCGAGTATCACCCCTGGGTCGATTATCGCAGGTACTAGTTGACATTGACGGAGTTCGTAGCTCCGCGGAATTTGAAGTTATAGAAATCATTGGCGATAGTAGACCATATCCAGAATTACTAGGCATTGATTGGGCGATCGGTAACATGGCTGTTATCAACCTAAAGAGCAGAAAAATGACCTTTGAGGATGCGCAGATCAAGGTCATCGCAACGTTGGATCCTCTTCAGGGTCCTAGATACATCGAACTGATCAAAGTAGAGGAAGAGGCACGTAACATGGAGATTCTCTATCAGATGACTGCGAACCAGAGCGACTACATCAATCCAACCACAGAAGGGAACATTAGTTGGCAATGCGACAGCTCATGCACATCGGATTCAGATGTTGGTCTAGAGAACTGGCAGAACAGACTTCACGAAGTCTCAGCACGCAGATGTGCGTACTTGACTAAGTCACTGCGATGGATCGACACAGAGATCATCGAGATTCCATCATTTCAGGGTCTAACAGATATCCAGGACTTTCTCATGCAGTTTGAACAACAAATTCCTCACGAGCAGAGGATCACAGCTATGGACCTTGCAGTTCGAGCCACACCTGCAAGATGGTGGTGTTAATTTTTCAACAATTAAGCTAGCATTATGATCTTAGAATCTTTTCACTGAGAGAATAACAAGCACAGCAATAAAACACAAGCACATCACAAGAGACAAGAGACACAAAGATTTTTCCTCGGGGAAACCATAAAGGAGAAATCCCCGCATCTTCCTCTAAGATAGAATCAACACCAAAACAGTAAGAGATCTCCCAAAACAGCAGTAGTCTTCTGTCTTCTGTCTAGTCCCAGTATTTCCTTCTCCAATAGTGCGCCACACTTGAGAGAGCAAGTGATGTATTTCACAAGTGACAAATAGAGAGACTCTCACTCTCTATTTATATTCATCCGTTCACTTGAATTGCACTTTCACACGTAGGCTCGACCTAACATTACTTACCCGATCCTACACCTTAATTAGTGTATAATAACTCAAGTGCCTCAAAACTGTGGGGACTTACCTAATGACTTGACATGACTTGTTTACATTATTAATCTTCCCGATCGGAACATCGGGGCATGATCACATGACTCAAATACATAATAGAAACATCCCGAAATAAACATCGGGTTACAATAGATAAGATACATAGAAGAATACATTCCAAAGTTACATATACATCAACACTCCCTCTTAACTAGGAAGGTATTCTTTCGACACAATTTTCAGCACTGGTCTTCTTCTCTGTATCAGCTGGATCATCTCGTCTTCAAGTCATCTTCGTCTTCAAGTCATCTTCGGATATGGATCATCTCTCGATCTGGATCATCATCAAACATCATCACTGGATCTAGATCATCTCTCGATCTGGATCATCATCACTGGACTGGATCTAGATCATCACTCGATCTGGATCATTACTGCTAGATCATCATTACTAGATCCAGATCATCACTCGATCTGGATCAACACTGGTGCTATCTCATGATTCTTCTCATCATAGGAAGTTCTACAGAGCCAATCCTTTTTCATGCTAGTTGTAGGCCTACCCTCATGTAGGTCTTCGCCCAGCACTTATATCTGACCTGCTCGTCCGAAAGGCACGCCCAGCACTCACATATGATCATGTAGTAAACTACAACCCCATCAGAAAGGCCCAGCACTCACATTCACCAGCATGATAGGACACACCTACTATCATTTGTGAAATGGCTCAGCACTTACAACCACCAGCATGATAGGACACACCTACTATCATCTGTGGAAAGGCACAACGCTCACATCCACCAGCATGGTAGGACACACCTACTACCATCTGTGGAAAGGCTTAGCACTTATAATCACCAGCATGGTAGGACACACCTACTACCATCTGTGAAAAGGCACTGCACTTACAGTCATCAGCATGATAGGACACACCTACTATCATCCGTGAAATGGCATAGCACTTACAGTCACCAACATGATAGGACACACCTACTATCATCTGTGACATGGCACAGCACTTACAGTCATCAGCATGACAGGACACACCTACTATCATCTATGACAAGGATCAGCACTTACATCCATCCAGGCGGGAACACATCCTGCTCACAATGATGGAAGGGCATGCACTCATATCTGATCATGAGGGGAACACATCCCAACAATCATATCAGAATGGCCCCCAGTCCTCCTCGACTGAGCTACCTGGTAACTGACCAGGTGCCTCCATTCTCCTAGAGAATGGCAGTTGCCCTTACATCCGACCTGCTCATCGGAATGGCCAACACTCACATCTGACATGGAAGGAACTTAATCCTTTAGCCATGAGCAGAATGGTTCAGCCCTTACATCTGATCAAGTGGGAACACATCCCTCTATCACATCAGAATGGCTACTCAGTTTTTACACTGAGTGATCCTGGTAATTGACCATGTGCCTCCATTCCTAGAATGGCAACTGCCCTTACATCTGTCCTACTCGACAGAATGGCGAGCACTCATATTTGACATGGAAGGGAGCAACCCTACCACCATGACAGAATGGATCAGCCCTTATATCTGACCTACTCGTCAGAATGGCTATGGATCTTAGCACTCATATTTGACATGGAAGGAACCAATCCTCTCACCATGACAGAATGGCTCAGCCCTTACATCTGACCATGGAAGGAACCAATCCTCTCACCATGTCAGAATGGCTCTGGGTCTCATCACTTTCTCTTGGAAGGAACCTCGATCTCGAGAACACCAAGTCTCTCTCTGAAGTACTCAAACTTCAGCCTAACCAATGGCTTCGTTGATACATCAACTATCTGTTCCTCCGTCGCAACATACAGGAGCTTCACTGCTCCTCTTTGCACCATATCCCTGATATAGTGATACTTGATCTCGATATGCTTCAACTTGTCATGGAATACTGGATTCTCTGACAACTTCACACAACTCTGGTTGTCACAATGTATACAAGTAGCATCCAACTGGAGATCAAATATATCAGACAGTAGCTTCCGCAGCCATACTGCCTCACGACTAGCTGAACAAGTTGCGACATACTCTGCTTCAGTTGTGCTCAGTGCCACACAGGATTGCTTCTTGCTAAACCAAGAGATCACACCTGATCCCATACTGAAGCAACATCTTGAAGTACTCTTCCTGTCGATGGCACTGCCTGCCCAATCTGAATCAACATAACCCTCTAGGTTAATCTTTTGATTCGCATCATACTTGAGCCCATAATCAATTGTACCCTTCAGGTACCTCAGAATATGCTTTGCAGCTGTCAAGTGAACACTTCTCGGATCTGTCAAGTACTGGCTCAAGGTGTTCACAGCAAAGCAAATGTCTGGTCTCATGTTCGTCAGGTACATCAATGAACCAATCATCTGATGATACATCGTAGCATCAACCGTTTCTGATGAAGCATCACTCAATACCTTCAAGTTCGATGCCATGGGTGTAGCCATAGCCTTGCATTCCATCATCCCTGTTAGAATAATCAACCCTTAGTATTGACCCACTTAGACATTATTTCATTTATTTTGTCTTATTTGCCTAGTCCATGAGTCCCACCATGTGCAAGTTGCTAATTGCCTATCCATAGAGGTCAAACTTGCCATCTTTGACTCATGTAGCGCTTGGGGAAGCCTTAGGAATCAAATATGCTTTATTCCTGGCCTCCTAGGCGCCCATCTGCTTTTTCTGCTTTATTCCCTGCTTTTTCAGTGTTTTAAGGCACATAGGAAAGCAAGACTAGGTGAGGTGAATCAGCTTTGTTTCCTCTTCCTCCTCCACTCTTTCCTCAATGCAAAAGCATGTATGAGCTACCATTTGATCACTCTTTAGCTTTCCTATGTGACCTTGCTAATTCGTGGGGTCCTTGATAGATTTGGGATCAGCTTTTTACACCTATGGGGGATTTGCCTATTTTGGGTAAGCCTGCTTTATGCTAGCTTTGGATGCCTCCTTGTGCATTCGACCTATTGATGTATTCTATATATTCAGCAACCTCTGTTATTACAGGGTTGGCTATTGTACACTGAGTTAATATAATTTTGTGTTGCAGCTCCATATTCAGTCTCCATTGTTGATAATTTTGCATGATCAATTGTAATTTGTTGTGAGTGAAATCAATCTATTGCTGGTCTGAATTTCTACATGGTATCAGAGCTATTGTAGGTTGTTACTCTCCTCCAAAAATTGTTTTGCAGGTTCGACATCAAGACTGGGAGCCTTCTACTGATAGCCGGGACATATTTTCTGAAGCTATGGATTCACAGAAAACTATCTTGACTCCCTTCAACTATTTTGAATGGAAAGCAGAGATGGAGATCTTGTTGAGAGCGAAAGGCCTCTACAGGGTGACTATGGCTACAGAAGCAGAGCCCAATGCTGCTGCAGAGAATATCAAATGGCACAATCAGAGAGATGAGGCCTATGGCCTCCTATGTCTCAGTATTTCCCGAGACCTCCTTTTCCATCTCGATGGATTAACTTCACCGGATCAAGTATGGGAGAAGCTGTATGATCTTTTTGGAAAGACAGAAGAGATGAGGGGACATCAGATCGAAAATGAGCTGATTTCTCTAAGT
>LPNX010983420.1:30198-187839 GCA_001517045.1 Pseudotsuga menziesii | reverse complement strand
TTGGGCAGGTGATAGCACTGACAGGAAGTCCACTTTAGGTTATGTGTTCATTCTTGCAGAAGGGCCAATCAGCTGGTCAAGCAAGAAACAGAGTGCCATTGCACTCTCAACTACAGAAGCTGAGTACAGAGGAGTTGTCAATGCAGTAACTCAGTGTTTATGGTTGCAGGGTTTACTTGGAGAGTGTGGTTTCGAACTTGAGTACTCAACTACCATCTACTGTGATAGCCAGAGTACCATTCGAATCTGCAAGGATCCAGTTCAGAAGCAGAGAACCAGACACATTGAGATTCACATGCACTACATCAGAGAGCTTGTGCATGATGGCACCATTCACCTACTCTTCTGCTCATCTTCAGAACAAGTAGCTGACATCTTCACAAAAACATTTTGTGAGAAGACTTTCAGCAATCTCAAATCACTGCTGGGGATTGCTGATCATGCTGTCAAAGCATGAGTGGAGACAAGATTCTACAATTTTGTTTTACAGTTCTTTCAGTCCATGTTTAAGGGAGGATTTTCCCAAGTTGGTTTTGCCTCTTTCCTTGGTTGTATGGACATTGCAGTATGTAAAGGGTGACTAAGCCTTGTTGCTAGGCCCTATATTTTTTATTTATTATGCATAAAGTCAGGCTTAAGGGGGGGTGTTAGAATAATCAACCCATAGTATTTACCCACTTAGACATTATTTCATTTATTTTGTCTTATTTTCCTAGTCCATGAGTCCCACCATGTGCAAGTTGCTAATTTCCTATCCATAGAGGTCAAACTTGCCATCTTTGACTCATGTAGCGCTTGGGGAAGCCTTAGGAATCAAATCTGCTTTATTCCTGGCCTCCTAGGTGCCCATCTGCTTTTTCTGCTTTATTCCCTGCTTTTTCAGTGTTTTAAGGCACATAGGAAAGCAAGAATAGGTGAGGTGAATCAGCTTTGTTGCCTTTTCCTCCTCCACTCTTTCCTCCATGCAAAAGCATGTATGAGCTGCCATTTGACCACTCTTTAGCTTGCCTATGCGCCCTTGCTAATTCGTGGGGTCCTTGATAGATTTGGGATCAGATTTTTACACCTATGGGAGATTTGCCTATTTTGGGTAAGCCTGCTTTATGCTATCTTTGGATGCCTCCTTGTGCATTCGACCTATTGATGTATTCTATATATTCAGCAACCTATGTTATTACAGGGTTGGCTATTGTACACTGAGTTAATATAATTTTGTGTTACAGCTCCATATTCAGTCTCCATTGTTGATAATTTTGCATGATCAATTGTAATTTGTTGTGAGTGAAATCAATCTATTGTTGGTCTGAATTTCTACAATCCCAAACCTCTTCAGGATCTCTACTGCATACTTCCCTTGTCCAAGGAAGATCCCATCTGTACTCTGCCACACCTCCATGCTTAGAACAATAGTGCATCGACACATAACAGGAACATCACTGGTCTTCTGTCTTCAACCTTGAAGCAAAGGTTGGAATCCGCTTTAATCTCAGTAAAGCCTAGAGTCATCAGTAATCTGCCCATCCTGTCGTACCATGTCGAACCTTAGATCTTCTGTAGTCACTCCCTCTGAAGCGAAGCATCATACTCCCTCTGTCTTCTGTGCTCTATGCACTGAAAACATTCTGTACCAGAGTGACAAGTAGCTTCCTATGCTACTAATATTCTATGTGACCATCCCGTGTATAGACTTGCATATTCAACCTTGTATCAAAGGTTAATATCTTCATCAATCTCATCATGTATGTGTTTCAACTCTTACTGGTTGCAAATGTCTCTTCGTAATCTAGGCCTTCCTTTCGTGAGAAGCCTCATGCTACGAATCTTGCTTTGTATCCCATGATGTTTCCATCTACTGCATGATGGAACTATGAACTTCTCTTCAGGTCTCGATATTGCGCCCTGACATCATTCTTCTTGAACTAGTCTTCCCTTTCTTCTTGGTGGCTATAAGGTTCTGCATCAATGATGTCACTGCACTCGTCATATTCTTCTTCATTTTGAAATGTCGTCACTTGCTCTTCAGAACAAGTCTTCATTCTTATTTGCTTGTAGGTGATTATGTATGCGGTCTTTCCTACAAGTCAAATGCAATTGTATGGTTAGAAACATTTCATAAGGAATATTTATACTGGAAAATACTTATGCATAAATATATGATCATGCAACTACTTTATCCAATACAACATTCATCCATATCTCACTAAAACTTTCTAGATGCCTTCCATCTCTACCAGGACAACATTGCGATTGTGCACTAATCCAATATGTCAACAAAGAGGTTTCATTCTAGATAAGTAGCAATGGAGAATTTGTATAGCACCATGAGCTACTTACCCATCACATGCATATTAGTAGTATATTGTCATTAATGCAAACATCCTATCATGCATAATACAATAACTCAATATAAACAAATGCATAACAAAACAATATCATGAAATGACAATTGAATACTTATCTTTATTTGTTTCGTGGGTATACTTCTTCTTGAGCCTTCAGCTTCATCATCTTCTTCATTCATGATAGCATCGTTTCTTATCCAAATGATAAGGAGGATAAGAAGTTCTTCAAGACTTGAGTTCTTCATATTCGTCATTGCTTGAGGGATCTTCTTCTTGAGCTTCTTCATTCATGATTGTATCACGGATCCTGGGTGCTTCTGCTTCTGCTTCTTCAGGTTCTTCAGTAGGTCTCTTTCTAGATTTGTTGTAAGCTGTGTCTTCATCAAATGTTACGTAAATCTTCTTGTATCCTAGGAAGTAGATTCTATAAGCCTTCGAGCTTTCAGAGTAACCCACAAGTATGCCCTTCTTTCCTGAAGGATCTAGTTTTGTTCTCTTCTCTTTTGGAATATGTATGTACACGGGACAACCGAATATTCTGAGATGGATAACTTCTGGTTTCTTGCCGGAGAAGACTTCTTCAGGAGTCTTGTTCTCGAGTACTCTATGTAGAGTATGGTTCTGTACATACACTGTTGTTCTAGCAGCTTCAGCCCAAAGATGCATACGTAGATCTTGATCATGAAGCATAGCTCTTGCAGCTTCCATGATAGTTCTGTTCTTCCGTTCTGCAACCCCATTCTGTTGTGGATTATAAGGAGTTGACAACTCCCTCTTAATCCCTGCTTCTTTGCATAGCTCTTTGAATTCATTTGAAGTGAATTCTCCACCATTATCTGATCGAATGGTCTTGATCTTCTTTTCAGTATGGTTCTCGATCAAGGCTTTTAATTCCTTGAACTTGCTGAACACTTCATCTTTGTTTTTCATAAAGTAAATCCATGTCTTTCTAGAAAAATCATCAATAAAAGAAACATAGTATGCATACTCGCTTAGTGAGTTTGATGACATTGGACTGCATACATCAGAGTGGATGATTTCTAGAATGCCTTTGGCTTTGCTTTTGCTGCTAGGAAATGTCTTCTTTGTATTCTTCCCTTTCGCACATCCTTTGCAAACTCCATCATGCTTTGCTTGGAATGCTGGAAGTCCTTCAACAGCTTTGCTTGCAATAGGTAGTGCTCTGTAGTGCACATGTGCAAGCCTTCTATGCCAAAGCTCATTTGGCTCTACCGTATCATGGATCAAGGCTTGTTCTGAATGACCCTTAAATTTGTACAAGCCTCCTTCTTGTTCTCCAATCACTACCGCGTCATCGATAGTCTTTCCTTTTGGCCACATGATGACTTGACCATCTATAAATGCAACCCACATTCCTCTTGCATCAATGCTGAAATGGAGAGAAGGTTCTTCTTGAATCCTGGAACAAACAATACTTCTTTCATTTTTAGAGACTTACCAGAGTCTAGCTTGTATGAAGATTCCCCACTACCTTTTATTGGATATTGGTAGTCATCTCCTAGTTTCACCTTGTGAGGTGATTCATGTTTTGACAGTCTTACAAAGGATTCCTTGAATCCCTTCATATGTTTGGAAGCCCCACTGTCTATAAGCCAATCATCACTTCCATGAGTAATGTTACCTGTGAGAGCTGATATCAGAAAATATTCATCCTCACTTAAAGAATCTTCACTTTCATATCTGGATCTTTTTCTGGATGGTTCATCATCCTCTGCAGCGCGATGTCTTCTTTGGCCTTGACCAAGTTCTTCTTGTGAAAGGCTTCTAACCTCGTCTCCCTCTGAAACTGGAACCTCTATACTCATGTGGGTGTCCAATCCATTTTCTTCAGAGAGATCATATACTTATAGGATTGGAATTTGTCAACTTCCCCAAGCTTTTCACCAAGCTAATGTGATATATCATATTGAAATGAGAACCTCAAATGAAAATAGCAAAGGATTAGATCTTACCGATTTGAGGTGTCCGTCCTTGTCCCGGAGTTCACTGATCTAGGGTTTGTCATAGAAACCATAATTTTAAAAACTTGGAATCTTTTAGATATTATTGGATAAACAGATAGATCTCTTCAAATGGAGCTGTAAAATGTACTCCTTTTCTGAAAACAGTGGAGGGAAGCTCCCGGAACAGGAATCCCTAATTTTCCAATTTCTTCTACATAAATGCTTGTTACTATTTCTGTGATATCTCCATAATTTCTAATCCTCTGTGTCTGAAATTTTGCACTGAGGTAACCTCACATGTCCCTGATCTAACACAATAGGTTTCATCAGAATTGGTTTCACCATTTGGGATTTATGTACCTTTTCCCAAGGTGACCTGTTATAGGACTGTTCAGAACAGCAAAGTTGTACGGCCTTCCACATGTCACCGGTTCATCTTTTCAGTCTGATATTTGGACCACTGAAAGTAAAGTCTATGCCCTTTTTGGAAAATCTTCAGGAATTCCATTTGGACCTCTGTAGCCCAAGATATTGCAATTCCCCCCAGGTGTCCTGTTTAAGGATGAATTCTGGAAGAGGCTAGAACCCTAACTTGGAGAGATCATATCTCCCAGAATATAGTGAATCTGAGGCTGATTTTTGGACACAGTGTTCATCAGGATTTTATCTTCGGCCCCTGAAATTTTTATCTTTTGAGACTTCACCAAACTCAGAATATAGTGACTGTACCAAAACGTAGCAGTTTTAGTATTTAGGGTTTCTCCTAGCTCAGGGTCAAACTAGAGTTTGACTTTCCTGGAGTTTCACCCAACCAAATTTCTTGATCCAGGTCTCTAAAATTCGGTTTTGATGAGGAGAATAATCCTATGCTGGTCTCACTCAAAAATTCCTCTTCTGTAGAAAGCCCTAATTTCCACATCGAAGACTGAAAATGCTCGAAATCAAATTCCGCTTCGACAGAAAGATGTGCCCTAAGGAGGAGAGTTGTTCCACCTTACTTTTGCTGAAAATCTGTGGAGGAAGGTCCATAAACTAGGAAGCCCTAGTTCCCGCAGCTACACAATGTCTTCTTCTCAGGTTAGCTCTAATACCATGTTAATTTTTCAACAATTAAGCTAGCATTATGATCTTAGAATCTTTTCACTGAGAGAATAACAAGCACAGCAATAAAACACAAGCACATCACAAGAGACAAGAGACACAAAGATTTTTCCTTGGGGAAACCATAAAGGAGAAAACCCCACAACTTCCTCTAAGATAGAATCAACACCAAAACAATAAGAGATCTCCCAAAACAACAGTAGTCTTCTATCTTCTGCCTAGTCCCAGTATTTCCTTTTCCAATAGTGCGCCACACTTGAGAGAGCAAGTGATGTATTTCACAAGTGACAAATAGAGAGACTCTCACTCTCTATTTATATTCATCCGTTCACTTGAATTGCAATTTCACACATAGGCTCAACCTAACATTACTTACCCGAGCCTACACCTTAATTAGTGTATAATAACTCAAGTTCCCCGAAACTATGGGGACTTACCTAATGACTTGACATGACTTGTTTACATTATTAATATTCCCAATCGGAACATTGGGGCATGATCACATGACTCAAATACATAATAGAAACATCCTGGAATAAACATCGAGTTACAATAGATAATATACATAGAAGAATACATTCCGAAATTACATATACATCAACAGGTGGTATGCGCATAAAGAGAATATCGCATCATGGGATGATCTTAAGAGACTGATGGCGATCAGATTCTCTATTGACAGAGAGTATGCCTAGTAGAAATACACAAGAGAAAGTGACCCCATGTCACACATTCAGACATGCGAACAGAATTGGTCGAACATTCCTGAGGATGAATGGGTCCACCAATTCATTCATACGTTAGACACAGTCCCAAGGAACTAGTACACAGAGACTGAATTGCGCAAGGGAACGACTACATGGTCACTTATGATAGACAACTTTCTACTCACCTTCGCTTTCAAACCTGAGTATTCAAGTGTCGATCAGGCCCTAGATGTAATAAAGACTAAGATATTTGAGGATTGTAGCCTATCAGTACATACTCCTCCAGAGTGGGCCATCCAGTTAGAAGATGCGCTTGAGTGCTATAAATTCGCAGCAGAACCAGAGGAGGAGGATGAAGATCCTCGCAACATCAACATTCTGGAGTCAGAGGGAGCTCGTGATGTTGAGGGACCGCAGCTAGAAATTCCAGCAATCACAGAGCCCATCAAGACTAAAAATATCAATATTGGCATAGACACAGAACCAAAGTTTGCCTCTATTAGAGACTATTGGGACGATAAAATAGTTGGACAGATTGCAGACTTGCTACATGACTACCAGGACCTATTTCCCACCAAGTTCACAGAGATGAAGGGAATAGTTGGCGACCTAGGAGTAATGAGGATACCATTAAAGGAGGATGCCATACCAGTCAAGCAGCATCCTTACAGATTAAATCCACTCTATAAAGAAAAATTTAAGGATGAGATCGACAAGATGCTAGCAGCAGGCATCATTGAACCTGTAGAGGAGAGAGAATGGGTTAGTCCCATGGTCGTGCAAGAAAAGAAAACCAAAGGAGACATCAGGATCTATGTCGACCTGCGCAAGCTCAATGACGCATTGCTTCATGATCCATTCCTGACACCTTTCACAAATGAAGTGTTAGACAATGTAGGAGGACAGGAGGTCTACTCCTTCACTGATGGCTTTTCAGGCTATCATCATATCAGAATCCATCCAGAAGATCGATCTAAGACAAATTTTGCAACAGAATGGAGCTCATTCCAGTATATGGTAATGCCCTTTGGTCTTAAGAATGCACCAGCTATCTTTTCTAGAGTAGTAGTTGCTGTATTTAAAGAATACATTCATAAATTCCTAGAATTTTACTTCGATGATTGGACTGTATTTGGATTGACTGACAAGCACATAGGAGATTTAAGGCTGATGCTAGAGAAATGTAGATAGTACCAAATTTCTCTAAACTTGAAAAAATGTATATTCTGTGCGCCATTCGGTATTTTGTTGGGTCACATTGTTTGCAGGAAAGGCTTGATGGTAGATCCCGCAAAGATTTCCATCATCGTAAATCTCCCAGCACCCAACTCAGTCAAACAATTGAGGACAGTACTTGGTCATAAAGGGTACTACAGAAAATTCATCAAAGGCTATGCAAAGATTACACCGCCGATGGAAAAACTGTTAAAGAAAGATGTAAAATTCATATGGAATGAGGAATGCTAGCAGAGTCTAGATACACTTAAAGAGAAAATGGTTACAGCGCCCATCTTAGTATTTCCAAACTGGACTAAGCCGTTTCATGTACATGTGGATGCATCTGGCATCGCATTAGGGATTGTGTTAACGCAACCAGGAGAAGGAGGTATCGATCACCCTATCGCATACTCCAGCAGAAAGCTATTGACGGCAGAAAAGAACTACACCACGATAGAAAGAGGAGGCCTAGATATGGTGTACGCGCTACAAAAGTTCAGGCACTACCTGTTGGGTGCCTCGTTCAATATGTTTACTGACCATTCCGCGTTGAAGTATCTGGTCAATAAGCCAGTGTTAGGGGGAAGAATCTGCAGATGGTTACTCCTGTTTCAGGAGTATGATTTTGAAATCATTGGAAACCAGGAAAATTGAACATCAGACCTAACCATCTGTCGTGGATAGATTCAAGAGAAGAGCCAAGTAACCTAGAGGACAATTTCCCAGATGCGCAGTTGTTTTCTATTCAGATCGCAGATGACTACTATGCTGATATCATTCAGTTTCTCACTACAAGGTTGGCACCTGTTGAGTTTACGAAGCATCAAAAGAAGCAGTTGGTTGTTAAAGCAACAGACTTCACTCTGATCGCAGGCCAGTTATACAAGTTAGGTCCAGATGAAGTCATGCGCAGATGTGTGATGTCACATGAAAAAGAGGCTATTATCAGAGAGGCACACTCAGGTACTGCAGGAGGTCATTTCGCAGGAAAGCCGACTGCGCAGAAAATCCTAGCTGCAGGATTATGGTGGCCTACGTTGCACAAAGACGCTAAGGACTTTTGCGGATGCTGCGATATCTGCCAGAGGGTGGGAAAACCTTCGCGACGCAATGAAATGCCGCTGCGACCACAGATTTCACTGTGCGCATTTGATAAGTGGGCTATAGACTTTGTGGGTCCTATCAACCCACCAGGAAAATGGACTGGCGCAAGATATATCATCACTGGAACAGAATACCTCACCAGGTGGGCAGAGGCCAAAGCAGTAAGAAATTGTGATGCTGCTACAGCCGCAGAATTCCTTTTTGAAAATATCATCAGTAGATTTGGATGCCTAGTAATTTTGATGAGTGATCAAGGCACACATTTCTTGAATCACACCATTGAAGCCTTGACAGAAGAATTCCAGATACAGCACTATAAGAGCACACCCTACCATCCACAAGATAATGGTACGGTGGAGGCCTTTAACAAGATTCTAGAAAATGCCCTTACAAAGATCTGCAACAGTCAAAGGAATGATTGGGACCTCAGAGTTAATGCTGTATTATGGGCTTACAGGACTACATGCAAGAAGCTTACAGGACACACACCTTTCAGCTTGGTGTATGGACAGGAGGCTGTTATGCCTATGGAGTATATTCTTCCCAGTTTAAGAATTGCTCAGATCACTAGGATGACTGATACAGACACAGTCAATGAAAGGCTAGCACAGTTGCTTGCCCTAGAGGAAGACAGATTCATCGCAGGCTTTCATCAGAAAGTGCAGAAGGCACGAGAAAAATCTTGGCATGACAGGCACATTAAGAGTAAAACTTTCCAGATCAGAGATCTAGTACTCCTTTATGACAGTAAGTTCATTAAGTTTCTAGGGAAGTTTAAGACGCATTGGCTAGAGCCATATCAGATATAGCTAATTACAGAGGGAGGTGTCGTTCAGCTCAGCAAAACTGAATGGAGAGCTTCTTCCCACATTGATTAATGGCAGTAGGCTTAAGCTCTATAGTGATAGCCATTCCACCTCTCAGACCTATCTTATACAATGTATGACATTGCAGATGTACAGTGTAGTTGAAAGGAGGCATCGCACCGGGAATTAGTCTACACCGGCAGGTATTCTAAGTATGAGGAATTGCATAAGGACGGTTCATTTTGTGCAAGTCATAAGCGGCTTGCGGGAAAAAAAAAAGAGCGCTTAAGTTTTTATGAGCAAGTGATGCGGTGTTGCATCGCAGCAATGCGATGTTTCTCCGTGCCACGTATCCAGTTTTGTAGCCGACAGAGGGCCAGTCAAGTCACCTTCTGACAGGTAGTTAATGAAGAAATGACCGGTATACCTTACCGTAGATTTGGCAATAGCATAATTAAGTTTCCAAATTTGGCAAATCTTCGACGAGACCGGTGCCTGTACACACATGATTTGAGGGAAACATGATCGGATCTCAACATTAATTAAGGATCGACATGATGGGTATGGTCTGGTCCATGCAATTATTACGACCGACGGGTTCAGCCAAGATGACCGTTGCGTCTGGGATTATCACCTTCGGCATAAAAACAGAAATTATTTGTTTAGGAGGGTTACATTTGCAAAGAGCTGAGAGCTATAGAGAGCATTGATAAGTTTCCCCTATGTAGAGCTAATTCCGTTACAGAGTGCTGTGAGTTCCAGACTTCGAAGCCATTGCCCATCCAGGGTATTCAACCAAGTGGGTTCTGTCTGAGGACGAACCTATAGAAGCCATTTTGAGAAGGTTTGAGCGTGGTGGCCTTGCAGCTGCCATGGCGAAACCGCCCAAGGTTGTGAAATTAGGTTCATCACAGGTCAGACAGCCGCCATGGATGAAGAATCAAGCGCAAGATGTCGAAGACATCATCAAAAGCTCTGCCATAGAGAGGAAGAATAATGAGTCGATCACTGAAGATAAGAAAGCAGAGCAGAAGAATGATGAGAAGAAATCTCCCGCCAAGAAGAAAGTAAAAATGAGAAAAATACGGCAACGGGAGAAGGAAGATACCCTATCTGATCAGCTAAGAGAAGAACAAGAGATTTCCAGGCAAAGAATCGACAATCTACAGACCATAGGCATCATGACCACCTGGAGCGATTTGCTGAGAAGAAAAGTGAAACAGAAAAGCAAATCCAGCAAGCCGAACTCCAGCATGCAGACAAAGGCTTGTTCTTGGAATGGAATTCATGGTTTGTATCGTGCGCATATGAAATATTTTAGACTGAGTGACATATTTTGAGAAGGCAGGAAGATACAGATTTATATCTTCCTTATAGCACGAGCTCCAGTATAGAGAGGGAGGAGTTCTCATGATACCAGGGATTTGAATCCTTATAGTACCAGACGAGATAGCAAGCCCTGCAAGTGATGGAATTGCGAACATAACAAGACAAAAAGGCCAGAGAGACCTACGAACTAAGTTAAACAGAGGAATCCTGTATTAGTCAAGCTTTTCTTGACTCGGCACGACAGTGTGTCGAAGCGATGCAGAACGAAGTCGCAGGACTTTGAGAAGAGTTGCAACGGACTTTGCAGGAAGCCAAGGAGAAGCTACAGCAGGAGAAGCCCGCTGGTAGTGGCTCGAGGACAAGCCACAAGTAAGTGTTAGGGGACTGTTGGAGTAGGGTCCCACAGCTACAGAAGAAGCTGCTATCTTGGCGGATAGACAGTTTTAGCGGAGATATAAGAGATAAAGATATGACGACTGTAGCATGTTTCTAGCTACAGATCAGAGCCGAAAACCGTGACTATTGGGACAGAGAAGTCAAGGAAGATGATGGTACCTGAGTGGCAGAGAAGAGAGAGCTCACCCACTGCATTGAAGGTAGCGATGGAGACAAGAGGGTTCAGCTACCCTTATAAAGGAAAAGGAGCGACGAGGCCGAGGTATTGAAGACAAAGGACAGAAGACAGGAAGTAGCGCCAGTACCCATGGTCAGTGCTGGGAATCATGGAAGACAGCAGGAAGCTGTGGTGAAGAGAAGCGGTGCATAGTACCCATGGTCAGTGCTGGGAAGCATGGAAGACTACAGAGGAGCTGTGGTGTGACGGAAAGCAGCTACTCCAAGTATAGTTATGCCGACTATCACTAGTTAGGGTTTGGGGTTTACTGTTGGGACAGGCCCACAGTGTTGTAATGGCGAGACCTTTGGGCCGCCTATAAAGGGAGGTATTTTGTATTGTAAAGGGTTGGATTGGTAGGAATTTTAGGCATTTTTGAACATCTTAAGCCATCCAGCTAGTTAAGCTAGTCAGATCATTTTGTAAAGATCCAGACACTTAGCCTGTCTGAGAGTCATTGAGTCTGTATGTAACAATCCGCAGGGATTGACAGAGAGGGAAGAGTATATTGTAAGAGGTGCAATATAGAGAAGAGAAGAGATCTAAGAGAGAAGGGCTCCAGGCTATGTGCGAAGTTACCTAGAAGATCTCAAGCTGCATATGCAGTGCAGCAGAACTGTGTATGCTTCCCCCAAGTTATAATAGAGAAAACACAGTTCTGTGGATGTAGCTTCCATCTTGGGAGTGAACCACGTAAAACCTGCGTGTTATGTGATGAATGCATGTGATTGTATTTTTTTATTGTTATCTGTTATTGTGTATATGAACTTTGCTTACAGTGCAAGTATGAATGTTTCTGTAGAGTTTTTAGCATCGTAGAAAGATAAAAGCAACGAAGTCCTTAAGTATTTTGTATAAGAGTTTATCGGTGTTTCATCCTAGATAGTTAAGAGTCGCATAGTAAATAACCTTGAGCGTTGAGTCCTGTAAGTCAGACACGGGTAGCATTGACTACGCAGAGCCGCAGTGGTAGGATATCGCAAGGAGGAAATCTCGCACCAACAGAGGAGCTGTGGTGCGCTGCGGTTGAGAATCTAGCGTAAGCGGGAGTTACGTGTTGACCAAGGCGTGGCGATACGATAAAGGTTAGAGTCATCGTGCATAAGAGAAGGTTATGCGCCACAGAGAGTGAGATCTTGCAGGCTAGAAGAGCTGTGAGACACCTAGGCTGCCATAGAACCTAGTCGAAGACACTTGAGTCTTATGGCCAACCCATTAGATTCACTTCAGGTGAGACTTTAGGCCGCTCTGCGGTCTGTCACCGAAAGGGCCAGTGAACTAGGGGTGTTGTTGGTATAATTATAGTAAACTCGGGTCTGCCCATAGTGACCAACACATATGATCATGTAGGAACCAATTCTATAATCATATCAGAAAGGCACGCCCAACACTCACATCTAACCATGTGGTAACCAATCCCACAACCCTATCAGAAAGGCCCAGCACTCACATTTGACACATGCGAGGAACCAATCCAACATACATGTTCAAAAAGGCTCAGCACTTATATTTGACACATGCGAGGAACCAATCCAACATACATGTTCAAAAAGGCTCAGCACTTATATTTGACACATGCGAGGAACCAATCCAACATACATGTTCAAAAAGGCTCTGCACTTACATCCGACACATGTGAGGAACCAATCCAACATGCATGTTTGAAAAGGCTCTGCACTTACATCCGACACATGCAAGGAACCAATCCAACATGCATGTTTGAAAGGGATCTACACTTACATCCGACACATGTGAGGAACCAATCCAACATGCATGTTTGAAAGGGATCTGCACTTACATCCGACATATGCGAGGAACCAATTCAACATGCATGTTCAAAAGGGCTCTGCACTTACATCTGACACATGCAAGGAACCAAATCCAACATGCATGTTCGAAAGGGCTCTTCACTTACATTTGACACATGCGAGGAACCAATCCAACATGCATGTTCAAAAGGGTATGCACTCACATCTGATCAAGTAGGAACCAATCCTACAGTCATATCAGAATGTCCCCTAGTCCCAGAATGAGCTACCTGGTAACTGACCAGGTGCCTCCATTCCAAGAATGGCATTCAGCGCTTACTTTTGATCATGTAGGAACCAATCCTACAGTCACATCAGAATGGCTCAGCACTCATATCTGACATGGAAGGAACCAATCCTCACCATGACAGAATGGATTAACCCTTACATCTGACCATGGAAGGAACCAATCCTCTCACCATGTCAGAATGACTATAGGTCTCATCACATTCCCCTTGGAGGAAACCTCAATCTGGAGAACACCAAGCTTCTCCCTAAAGTACTCAAACTTCACCCTAGCCAATGCTATATAGCTTCACTTCTCCCCTATGCACCATATCCCTGATATAGTGATACTTGATCTCAATATGCTTCGACTTGTCATGGAACGCTGGATTCTCTGACAACTTCACGCAACTCTAGTTGTCACAATGTATACAAGTAGCATCCATCTGGAGATCAAATAAATTTGACAGTAGCTTCTTCAACCATACGACCTCACAACTAGCTGAACAAGTTGTGACATACTCTACTTCGGCTGTACTCAGTGCCACACAGGATTGCCTCCTGCTAAACCAAGAGATCACACCTGATGCCATACTGAAACAACACCCTAAAGTGCTCTTCCTATCAATGGCACTTCTTGCCCAATCTGAATCAACATAACCTTCCAGGTTAATCTTCTGATTCACCTCGTACTTGATCCCATAATCAATTGTACCCCTAAGGTACCTCAGAATATGCTTTGCAGCAATCAAGTGAACATGTCTTGGATCTGTCAAGAACTAGCTCAAGGTGTTCACAACAAAGCAAATATCTGGTCTTGTGTTCATCAGATACATCAAGGACCCAATCATCTGACGATACACTATAGCATCAACCATCTCTAATGAAGAATCAGTCAATAGCTTCAGGTTCGATGCCATAGGTGTGGTCATGGCCTTGTAGTCCATCATCCCAAACCTCTTTAGGATCTCTACTGCATACTTCCCTTGTCTGAGGGAGATTCCATCCGCATTCTGCCACACCTCCATACCTAGAAAATAATGCATCATACCCAAGTCCTTCATTTCAAACTCGGCAGCAAGCTTTCTCTTCGTATCAGCAATCAACCCATCCATACCTGTTACAAACAGATCATCTACATATAGTAGAAGCATCACTGGGTTTACATCTTCAACCTTATAGTAAAGGTTGTAATCTTCTTTACTCATGGTAAAGCCCAAACTGGATAGAAAGCTATCAATTTTGTCATACCATGTCCTGGGTGCCTATTTCAAACCATACAAGGCTTTCTTCAATATACACACATGAGACTTCCTTTCATGTGTCTCAAAACCGAGTGGTTGTTCTACATACACTTACTCTTCCACTACACCATTCAAGAAAGAAGTCTTGACATCCATTTGGTGTATCTTCCATTTCATTACTACAGCCAAAGCAAGTACCGATCTGATGGAATTGTATCTGGCTACAGGTGCAAAGGTTTCTTCATAATCTATTCCTTCTTTTTGTGAGAAGCCACAAGCCACAAATCTTGCCTTATATTTCTCTATGCTACCATCTGCAGCATGCTTGATCTTGTAGATCCATTTGGAAGTCACAACCGACTTCCTTTTTAGTCTTGGGACAACATCCCAAACATCATTCTTCATGAGCGATTGATACTCTTTGATCATAGCATCCTTCCTTTCTTTCCATTCTGTCGCTTCTTCATAGTTGGAAGGTTCTTTATTAATAACATCACGTAGTAAGGATACATATCCAGATCAGGATCTAGTTCTCTTTCTTTCTCTGTGATTCTCTTCTAGAGCCCCAAATATTTCTGCACCTTGGATAATTTCTCGTACCCAAGTAGGTTTCCTCTTGTGAGGATTCTTCTCTTGAGGTGGATCTGCAGGTCTTTATGGTTCTTCAAATTATTGATCTTCTTCTTGAGTTTCTTCATTCATGGTTATATCATGAATTATGGGTGCTTCTTCTTCTTCAGGTTCTTCAACGGTTCTCTTTCTAGATTTGTTGTAAGTTGTGGCTTTATCAAATGTTACATCCCTTCTGATGTTGATCTTCTTGAATCCTGGGAAGTATATTTTGTAAGCCTTTGAACTTTCAGAGTATCCCACAAATATACCCTTCTTTCCTGAAGGATCTAATTTTGTTATCTTCTCTTTTGGAATGTGTATGTACACTGGACAGCCGAATATTCTGAGATGGCTGACTTCTGGTTTCTTGCCGGAGAAGACTTCTTCAGGAGTCTTGTTCTCAAGTACTCTGTGTGGAGTATGATTCTATACATGCACCGTTGTTCTGGCTGCTTCTACCCATAGATGCATGGGAAGATATTGATCATGGAGTATTGCTCTTGTAGCTTCCATGATAGTTCTATTCTTCCTTTTTGCAACCCCATTCTGTTGTGGATTATAAGGAGTGGACAACTCCCTCTTAATCCCTGATTCTTTGCATAATTATTTTAATTCATTTGATGTGAATTCTCTGCCATTATCTGATCGAAAGGTCTTGATCTTCTTTTCTATGTGGTTCTCAATCAAGGATTTGAATTCCTTCAACTAGATGAAAACTTCATCTTTGTTCTTCATGAATTAAATCCATGTCTTCCTAGAAAATTAATCAATGAAAGAAACATAGTATACATACCCTCTTAGTGAACTTGATGACATTGGTCCGCATACATCAAAGTGGATGATTTCCAAGATTCCTTTTGCCTTGCTCTCACTAATTGGAAATGTCTTCTTTGTATTCTTTCCTTTCGCCCATCCTTTGCAGACCCCTTTATGTTTTGCTTGAATTTCTAGAATGCCTTCAACAACTTTGCTTGCAAGTGGTAGTTCTCTGTAATGCACATGTGCAAGCCTTATGTGCCATAGTTCATTTGTCTCTACTATGTCATGGACCAAAGCTTGTTCTAGATTTCCCATCAATTTGTATAAACCTCCTTCTTGTTCTCCAATTAATATTGCATCGTCAATAGTCTTTCCTCTTGGCCACATGAGGACTTAGCCATCTACAAATCCAATCGTCATGCCTTTTGCATCCAATGCCGATATGGATAGAATATTCTTCTTTAGTCTTGGTACAAACAAGGCATCCTTCATTTTCATGGACTTTCCAGAGTCTAGCTTGTAGGAGGATTCACCACTACCTTTTATCGGATATTGGTAGTCATCCCCAAGTTTCACCTTATGGGGTGAATTATGTTTGGATAGTTTCTCAAAGGATTCCTTGAAACCTATCATGTGTTTGGAAGCCCCACAGTCAATAATCCAATCTTTGCTTCCATGAGTGACAGTTCCTGTGAGAGCGGAGATCAGAACATTTTCATCTTCACTTAAAGAATCTTCACTTTCTTGTTTTACTCTCTTTCTAGGAGGATCATCATGCTCAGCAGTGTGAGCATGATGTCTTATTTTGGATTTCCTCTTCTTCTTGGGTCCATTCTTATTCATGGGACAATTTCTAGCAAAGTGTCCTATTTAATCGCATGTATAACATCTGAGTTTGGATGAACCTTTATGATGAGGATGATTACCTTGGTGATGATGCTTTTCCCTTCTTCCTTTCTTGGAGTGTGCTGTGAGAGCTTGATCTTCACTTCCCATGTTTTCTTCTTGAGCTTCTATTCAAGCTTCTTATTTAGAACATTCTTCGCACAGTCTACTGAACTTGACTAACTTCTTCCTAGCACAGATTCCTTGGATGAAAGAATCCCATGATCTAGGGAGGCCATTCAAAGTTGTCATCACAATTTCTGCATTCTCCACTTCTTCATCTACTTCTTCCAGTTTTTCTTTGATCTAGGAGACCCTTGTGAAGTATGACTGGATGGTCTCCTCATTTTGGATCTTTACATTCTTCAACTGGTTCCTTAGATTCATCTTCCGATTGATGTTCTTCCCTTCAAACAGTTTGGTTAGGGAATCAAACATAGCTTTAGGTGTCTTGAGGGAGGACACCTGTGGTATGAGGTGATCCTTGATAGAATTAGCAATGATCCTCTTTGCCATAACCAGCTTTTTCTTTTGTAAGGCCTTGGCCTCATCTCCCTCTGGAACTGGAACCTCCTCACTGATATAGGAGTCCAACTCATTTTCTTCCAGGACCAGGGAGATCCTATACTTCCAGGCTAGGAAGTTATTATCTCCCTCAAGATTTTCATCAATATTGGTATGATCAGACATATTAACTGAGAACCTCAAATGGAAATACAAAAGATTTAGAACTTACTAAGTCAAGATGTTGTATCTAGATTTGGAGCCAAAATCCTGCAGTGCTGGTTCAAGAGTAGATTAAGGTTTTGTTTTTCCAGAGTTCTGTTCAACCAAATGCTTTGAATTTGATCCCTAACTTTTATTTTGGGAAGGAGATCAATCCAGGCCTGGGCTCACTGAAAAATTCCACTTCTGTGAAAAGCCCTAATTTTCGGCAATAGTGTTGGGTCCAAAACTAAAAAACCTCAAAATTGGATTCTGCTTCGACAGAAAGATGCGCAATAGGGAGGAGAGTTATTCCACCCTACTTTTGCTGAAAATATGTGGAGAGAGATCCACAAAATAGGAATCCCTAGTTCCCACAGCTGCATAGTGTCTTCTTCTCAAGTTAGCTCTGATTCCATGTTATATTTTTAACATTAAGCTAGCATAATATTAGGATCTTTAAGCTGAGAGAACAACAACCATAGCAATCAAACACAAGAGACAATGAACACACTGTTTTTCCTTGGGGAAACCATAAATGGAGAAAACCACACAACATCCTCAAAGATAGAATCAGCACCAAATTGAAACCCAAAACAGTAAGATGATCTCCCGACATCATTAACCTCTTTCTTCCTTGCCCCAGTGTCTTTCTCTTCCTCAGCCATGCACTACAACTAAGTGTGAGTGAGTGTGTGTTAAATAGAGAGGTCACCTCTCTATTTATACTAATTCCTAACATGACTAAAACCCTATCAGGGCCAACCTCTCTAGGAGATTCTAATAACCCTAGTGCCCTGGAACTGCAGGGACTTTAACCCTTAGACAATAGGAGGGCTACCCACAATGACTTGACATGACTTGTTTACATTATAGATCCTCCTGATAGGAACATCAGGGCATGACATGACACAAGTACATCCTGAAATAAAAATTGGGTTACAATAGATAAGAAATATAAGTGAATACATTCTGAAGTTACAATTACATCAACACATGGGAGAGGAAGAGAGAAATGGGGTTTTCATGGACATTTGGCTAGATTCCCCTTACATTTATGACATCTATGACACCAATGATAGAGATTCTATGACAATTATGACACAATTCAGATATGAAGGCTGAAATAATGACATACTAACATTTTGGGCCTGAATAGAGCATCTTAGGGGTCAAATTTGGGATTTGGAGAAGGCCAAGAGGCTCCTACTCCAATTTGGGAGAAGAGGGAAGGTGAAGAGAGAGGCCACATGGCATAGAATGAGCAGCCACACCAATTCGACTTGAATTTGGTTGATGGATGGATTTGGAACCTTTGAATACAAATAATTTTTATTAAATACAGGGATCATCCATGAGAAGAACCTTTTTGATCATTTGTGAAATTTTCTATTGAGAAGAGAGAGAGCTAGTGGAAGACTAGTTCATGCCTTAGCCAATTTCAAGGGTGAAAGATTCCCATCCTAGTTGTTGTTTGGAGAGGCCACCCAGGTATTTCAATGAGCTTCAATGGATTCATAATTTATAGGTGCAAGCTACAGCAGCTCATGGAAACGTCATTTTCTGCTTGTTCTTCCTTCCATCTCAAGTTTCCTCACCATATTTCAGCTCTATGGAGTCAGGCACACTTGGTGAGCTATTCACCTCTTTGAGGGAGCTTCTATTGCTTAATTATTTTGTATTATGATTTATATTCTATTTTATTTAATTTCATAAATATATCATGTCTAAAGGCCAAGAAATATCATGTATTATTGCTCAATAATGAAGAAACGGTGCCATTTTCCCACTACCTTGTTGTAAACTCTTGTACTCTTGATGGATTCGAATGGATGTATGAACTATTGATTATTTATAAATGAATGGAATGTAATTAAAGTATATTATGGGTTTTATTTTCATTAACTGATCATTTTTGTCCATTCGGTCGAATTTCATATCATTTGGGGCAAACTACACCTCATTTCCCCAAGGGTCCAAAACTAGTTTTTACATCTGATTGAAAGAAGTGATAATAGACATGAGAATTGGATTGTTTATGCATGAGTCTCTGATAATGTATTATACACATACCATTATTCAATTTAATAATTTTAGTGTGTTTCTGCACATTTGGGAAGCCATTTCTATCACTTACCCTGGGGGGGATTTGAACCTAAAATTGCTAGTAAAATCATCTTTCTTGTTCAGAATTTAGTACAGACTTTCAGAACTTATTGAATGGCCATAATACATCTCTGAACATAATAATTAAGTTATTATATCATTCATACACCTTCTCTAAAAATTTGGGAGCAATTGGGCTGATTTGGAGACCAAGACACTAAAACTAGTCAAGAGCCAAAATTGAAAAAATTGGAAAATTTGGCATTTTGGTAAAAATTTAAAAAAGGGATATTACAAGTGTTATCAGAGCATGATATTGGAACCTTATGTTAGTAACAAGGATTCAAATCAATAAACCACCACCCTTAGATCCTGAAGTTGAAGGTGTTTTTCTTGAAGAAGAAGAAGTAGAAGAGGAACATTTTGCTGAAACTATGACTAGTGAGGGGAAGGGACCCACAGATCATGAAAATCTTGAATATATTAAACTAATACAACCTCTATTTCATGATATAACCAAGAAAATGAACCATCAGCTTATTAAAGGATTCGAATTGCTGGTTAGCCAATTTAGAAGCAAATTAGGAGTAATAGGAGACAGCAGTGGTTTACACTTAGAAGAAAAGAAGGCAATGGGTGAGCATATCTTCTCAAGAATGGGACCCCATAATAGACCCCATAAATTTCAGATCACACCAAGGCCTAATACACCTAAATTTATTATTCCCAAAGAAGAGATAACATTCAATTTGAAAGTGATACAATGACACAAGAATGGGCTAAATTGGATGAAGAGTGTAGGAGAAGTATAACAAAAGTATAACATTTGAGCAATATTTCACCATGGAAAACAAACTTAAAAAGAAGGAGGACAATAAGTCTCTACATAAAAACAAATAATTGAATTGTTCCATAGGTAAAGTTCCACTTCCTACTTTTCACGGTTCACCTCAAGGTTCTGCTAACACTTGGGTGCAAAAATTGGATGTGTATTTTCAGCTGAATCTAATGGTGGAAGAAGATGCTTTAAAAATGCCTATTTTGCACTTGGATGAAGATGCCAATGAATGGTGGTTCCATGGACTGAAAAAATTGGTTCATGATCAGGTTAAAACATATGGGGAATTTATTGACAGGTTGTTATAAAGGTTTGAGCAAAAATATCTAGAATTGTCTTTCAAAGAACTAGCACAATTGAAGCAAGTAGGGACGCCTATTGAGTATATATTGAAATTCCAAATATTATCAGATAAGGTGGCTAATGTATCTATGGGAAGTTTAGTATTTTTTTTCACTGAAGGTTGGAATATCCCTTAAAAGGTTTTTTCAAATCCCACAAGCCTACTAACTTAAATGATGCAATGAGCTTCACTAGAGATCTTCAAAATGTGCTTCCTAGAACACGATTTCCTCCCAAGCCTAATTTCAAATTTGAAAGAAAGCCTTGGAAAAAGGATGCACCTGATAGGAATTTTTGTCAAAAGGATACATTTGAAAATATAAATAAATAAGGAAAAAACAAGGAGGAACTTTGAAGGAAAATATTGTGCTTCACATGCTTCCAACCATGGACACCGGGACATAAATGTGCTAGAAGAAAGGCTCAATACATAGAAGTAGTTTCTGATAATGATGGGTATGAATGGGGTATCAATGAAGAGGAGCACACTTCAGATCAAGAGGAGGCATATGAGACAGCATCTTAATAATAAAAACAAGAATACAATCAGCCTTCACCGACAAAGCAAAAATGGCAGTACTTTCAACAGTGCCTCGCTATCACACTATTTGATGCAAGGGTGTGGTATTGAGACAAATAGCTTCAGTTTTGGTAGATGGAGGAGCTACAAATAATTTCATTGATGCATATGTGTTGAAGAAAATAAATATATCAAGTGAACTATTCGATGGTTTCACAGTTGTCATTCCATGTCACAACACAATGCAATGCAACATATGGGTTCCCAAGCTGCAAGTCACCATAAATAACTATAATTTTGTTGATAGTTTTTATGTGGTCGATGTTTCTGGTACTAATTTAGTATTGGGAGTGAAATGGATGTTTTATATAGGATAGCATTCAGTAAATTATCAAATTCTTGAAATGAAATTGCAAGATTCAGTAGGGGTACTAAGGGTTGTGAGAGGGCAACACACTTCCCCAAAACAAGTAGTAAATTGCAATAGTATGAGATATATATTAAGGCATGGGGACATAGAATTGGATGATGAATGTTATATCACCTCTTCAAAGCCAAAAATAAGAGTTTTTAAACACCCAAAAGAGATAGAGACACTTTTTCACAAATATGAAAAAGTTTTCAAAGATCTTCCACATGGTAGACCACCTGATAGGGGGGTTGAGCATAACATTGTCTTGGATGAGGGTACTTCACCCATTCAGATACCACCTTATAGACATCCCAATAAGTTCAGAGATGAGATTGAGAATACCATTCAAGAACTCTTATATTTGGGACTCATTAGACAAAGTTCTAGCCCTTATGGTTCTTCAGTAGTATTGGTAAAGAAAAAAGATGGAACTTTGAGGATGTGTATAGACTTTAGAGCTTTGAACGAGAAGACAAGAAATAATAGATATCATATTCCTAGGATTTATGAGATCATGGATGAGCTATTTGGAGCTAATTACTTTTCCAAAATTGACCTTAGATCTGGTTATCACCAAATTCGGATGAAGGAGCAAGATGTGCAAAAGACTGCTTTTCAATGTCATTATGGTCACTTTGAGTTTCTTGTTATGCAATTTGGGTTGACTAATGCTCCAGCTACTTTTAAAGCATGTATGAATAGAATATTTTGCAAGAAGCTTAGAAGGTTTGTTTTATTCTTCTTTGATGATTATCTCATTTAGAGTAAAACTTGGGAAGAGCACTTGCAACACCTAGAGATTGTGTTGAAAACTTTGCAAGAATAGTCTTTGTATGCTAAGATGTCTAAATGTGAATTTGGGATGAAAGAGATATTATATCTTGGGAAAATTATTAGGAAATATGGAGTTAAAGTGCACATGGAAAATATATTGGCTATCTTAGAATGGCCACCAAAAAACATCACAGAATTAAGAGGCTTCATTGGAATATGTACATACTATAGGAAGTTTGTGAAAGGATTCTCCAAGTTGACTTCTCCACTCACTGATTTGACGAAGAAGGATGCTTTCAAGTGGAATGAAGAGGCTGAAAATGCCTTCCAAAAAATGAAATAGGTAATGAGTATTTGTCCCATACTTGCATTACCTGATTTTTCAAATCCTTTTGTTGTTGAATGTGATGCCTTAGGTGAAGGATTAGTGGTTGTCCTAAAGCAAGGCCAACACCCTATATCCTTTGAGAGAATAAATTTGCATACTCATGAAAATATTTACTCCATATATGACAAAGAGATGTTGGCCATCATGCATGCCTTGGCCAAATTCCAACAATACTTGGTAGGCAACAAGTTTGTGGTGAAAACTGACCACAATAGTCTAAGACACTTCCTTACCCAAACGGATCTAAATGAAAGGAAACAAAAGTGGGTAAGAAAAATCCAAGATTATGATTTTGATATTGAATATGTGAAAGGAAATAATAACATTGTATCAGATTCATTATCTCGAATACCTTATTTTTCTCTTATGGACATTGCTAAAAATTGGAAAGACATGCTACTAGTTGAATATGCCAAAGATAAGTTTGCTTGTGATGTATTAGATGGAATCATGGGAGATGATAAGTATAGAATTTTGAGTGGGCTGATATATTATAAGCGAATAATTTATTTGGTTTCAGATTCAAATCTTAAGTACAAATTTTTGCAGGAAGCACATGATTCCCCACTAGCAGGTCATCCGGGGATCTTCAAAACCTATAGGAAACTAATGAAAAGGTTCTATTGGAAGGGGATGAAGGAATATGTTTAGAAATATGTGAATGAATGTAAGGTATGTCAGCAAAACAAATCAGAACTCACACACCTTGCTAGTTTATTACAACCATTGCCCATTCCGGAACAAAAATGGGACAGTATATCGATGGATTTCATCACCGGTTTGCCCAAATATTTGGCAAAGGATTGCATATATGTGGTAGTGGATAGATTGAATAAATTTTCTCATTTATTTTCTATTACATCCTATTTTAGTTCTGCACAAGTGGCTGGTCTTTTTTTCAAACAAATATTCAGATTGCATGGGCTCCCCAAGAGCATTGTGAGTGATAGAGATGGTAGATTCATGAGTTATTTTTGGAAAGAACTTTTCAAATTGGTAGGCACGCAATTGAATCCAAGTAAAATATACTATTAGGATTATTAATCCTCCATTTTCCAATTTTGTCATATGTATAAATCAGGATTCATGTCTAAATCGGGAGTTCGTCTAGTCTATTTTTAGTCACTAGCACCATTGGGTCCACTTGGCCTAATTGGGGCACATGTTCTAGTTACTAAAGTGTGGGGAACACTAATTGAGGTCTACTACCACTAATTGAACTTGCATGCATCAATTTAGGAGCCTCCTAGACCAATCCCTACAATTTAGGATCCACTGGGAGTGCCGATACCAACCTTCATTAGTTGAGTTCAGTTAGTGACCAGTCAAGCTGAGTTAGGAATTAGCTACATTCAATTCTAGTCCTCTATATTTAGTTAGCACTAGGTGTTCATGGATTCATGTAGGAGAGGCACATTTCTCACCTACCACGGTCAGTTATCCTCAGTTAACTCTGAAGTAGACACTTGAGTTGTGTTTTAGAACTCCGTTGAACTCTGGTAATGGTTTAGACAAGGTCAGTTAACTATTGAGTCCTCCAACAGTGATTTAGACAAGGTCTTAGTTACCTATAGTCAAGTAGAGTCTAATCAATTCAAATTTCCTCATGTGGATTCGAATTTCATGTGGCTATTTAAGCCATTTTACTTCATTGTAATTATTACCTAATTACTCTTTGATTAATGAAAAGCATTCACAGTTGCAAGCCATTTTTGCACTGTTTCATTCTTCAATAACTGAGTAAATTGTGTGATCTATCTTGTGAATTGTGTGTTTTTCCACAGATCTATGTGCTCAATTTAATATGGTATCAGAGCCTCAATGGACAAGGCACTTCTCCTCCTCAGATATCCTATTGGATCATTTTTTTATCAAAATTGCTCCTTTTAGCTCTGCACCAGAAGCAGAAGTTTTACCACTTAATACCCCAAGTTAAGGAATTGTTGATCAAGCTTGCTTGATCAACTATGTTGGGTGTGATGAAAACCTAAAATGTGTAGGTCGTTTTACATTATGGTGCCCCTTTTGTGTTTTTGCAGGTACAACTTCGAAATGGATTCATCAGTTCCTCTTCTCACCCTATTCACAAACTATTCATATGGGGTGTCTATTGGAATCAATGAAGAGTGTTTTAGTGAGAATTATTGGCTAAATAAATGTGATGAATCTTTTGAAACAATAGCATTGGGTCTTTCTCCTAGCTTGCGCTACCTCAGTAGATCTATTGAAGACCCAAAGGAACTCTGGACAAGATTGGAAAGAACCTTTGGAATGATTGATGAGGATCATAATAGATTTTTGGAGAGAACATCTAGTACCATAAGAATCCTTGATCCAAAAATCTCAGCCTCCACAGTCTCTGATGAATTTTTTCAAAATGAAGAAGAAGCAAAATCTTCTACACAGTCAATTTGAAATTGAAGATAGTCTCCTTGCAGTGACTCCTTCTCCTGATGATCTGGAAGTTCATGAGATATCTGATATCTCATCTCCTAATATTGCTGAAATAGAAGAATAAATTCAAATCTATGATATTTAATAAAAACACTGTTGCACTTCCATGCAAACATTCATCAGTGATTTTTCTTTGAATTCTGTGCAAAATTTGCCAGTAAATGCTTCCAAAAGTGAAGAGAAGTTTGATTTTTCTCCGTCTAATGTTGATGCTGGTGTGCAAATATGTAATAAATTGGATATTTTGGAAGAAATATCAGATTACTATAATGATCCATTCGATCCCCATGATCTATATTTTCCAGCAAATTCTTACAGGATTGCATGTACCAAAATTCAGAATTTTGAAGAATAAGAAAGTTGTGCATCCACCGTCTCGATTGACCATTTCTTTGGATCTGATATGAAAATTACTAGATATGATATGATATTATTTGGATATGATCTTATATTTATTTGTTTAATATTTCAAATTCATAATATTTCAGTACGGCTTGTAGTTGTTCTCATCAATGGTGTGAAGAAACAAGTACCCCAAGTCTCCTACAAAACCGGTACTAGGGATTTGATTTCATTTCATAGTTTTGGATATGTTATGAACCTATTTAGATATGATTTAATTTCTTATCTGATATTATTTTTTTCATATTTTAATATCCAAGATATTTCAGTCATGCTTGTAGATTCTCTCACCAATTCCGGTGTGAAAAATCAAGTACCATAATTTCTCTTCAAAACTGTTGCTAGGGATTTTGTGTTAGTTTCCTATTATGAGGTTGCTGATATTTTATTATGTGATTAATTATCTATTTAAGAAGCTATATAAGACTATGGATCTCAATAGTCCCAATGCTTCTCTACCATTGATCACATCCTCATCTCCTCACAGAACTAGTAAAGAGGAAGGCATTCTGCATCCTCCTGAACACTTGCTCCTAACAATTGGGGCTGATTTTACCACTTATGGTTTGCTTTTCATGGCTGAAAAATATTAGTTTCTTGAGTGTTCCTCACATGTTCTAAATCCTCAAGAACCATTTCTCACTTATCAGTTGACTTTAGTTGCTCTACATGGGTCCATTCTTCATCCAACAAATGTCCATATTTCTGATTTAGTTGAGCATGTCATTCTTCTTCCAAAGAGGAATATTCCTCCAGACATAATGATGGAGAGGTTCACATTCTAGGCCCTAGGATACCTGTGCATAGAAGAACCAGATTGATCCTGATTCCACCTGCTTAATTAGAGGAGGAGCGTTTTTCCCATGTGGTTTTTCCCCAGCTCCTTGTATTGAGTAGTTACTTTACTTTACTTGATGTAATGGGTGACCTATGGTCTTAGTTACTAGGGCCCATATATTTTCCAAGCTAGCATTCAGGGGGGTGTTAGGATTATTAATCCTCCCTTGCAATTTGGCCATATGCCTAAATCAGGAGTCATGTCTAAATAGGGAGTCCATCCAGTCTATTTTTAGTCACTAGCACCTCTGGGCCCACTTGGCCTAATTGGGGCACATATTCCAGTTACTAAAGTGTGGGGAACACTAATTAAGGTCTACTTCCACTGATTGCACTTGCATGCATTAGTTTAGGATCCTCCTAGACCAATCCCTACAATTTAGGAGCCACTGGGAGTGTCGATACCAACCTTCATCAGTTGAGTTCATTTAGTGACTAGTCAAGCTAAGTTAGGAGTCGGTTACATTCAGTTCTAATCCTCTACATCCATTAGTGCCAGGTTTGCATGGATGCATGCAGGAGAGGTGCATTTCTCACCTACCATAGTCAGTTAGCCTCAGTCAACACTGAAGTAGACACTTGATTTGTGTTTTAGAACTCTGTTGAACTCCGGTAATGGTTTAGACAAGGTCAGTTAACTATTGAGTCCTCTGACAGTGATTTAGACAAGGTCTTAGTTACCTACAGTCTAGTAGAGTCTAATCAATTCAAATTTCCTCATGTGGATTCAAATTGCATGTGGCTATTTAAGCCATTGTACTTGATTGTAATTATTATCTAATTACTCTTTGATTAATGAAAAGCATTCACACTTGCAAGCCATTTTTGCACTGTTTCATTCTTCAATAACTGAGTAAATTGTGCGATCTATCTTGTGAATTGTGTGTTTGTCCACAGATATATGTGCTAAATTTAATAGCTACCATCCACAAACTGATGGACAAATAGAGAGGGTTAATAAATGGTTGGAAGGGCCTCTGAAACTATGTGGGAGAACAACAAAAAGCTTGGACCAAATGGATACACTTGGGTGATTTTTGCTACAACACCACCTTTCACATGTCAATAGGGATGTCTCCTTTCAGAGAATTGTATGGTCATGATGCCCTTACATTTGATGATATTATATTTGGTGATATTATAGCTCCAAAATCTAAATATTGGGTGGAAGGAAGCCAGGAAATTTTAAAGCTTTTAAAAGACAATTTGCAAGTTTCCCAAAATCAGCAAAAAAAATAAGGTCAATAAAAATAGAGAGGAAAAGACCTTTTAGGTTGATGATTTAGTGTATTTTAGGTTGCACCCATACAAAAAAACATCCCTCAAAATTAAATGGAGAAGAAAATCTAAATCCAAGATACTATGGGCCCTGCAAGGTAATCCGGAAAATTGGAGAAGTAGCATATGAGTTGGAACTTCTGGAAGGGAGTAAAATTCATAATGTATTTCATGTTTCTTGTCTCAAGAAATATATTGGTCAGAAAATTGTCATTTAAGATACACTCCCTCCTTTGGATGATGAAGGACAACTCACACTTATTTCGGAAAAAAATTTGAAGACAAGGGAGAGAAGATTGAGGAGCAGAACAATCAAAGAATACTTGGTGCAATGGAAGGATCTACCAAGTGAAGATGCCACATGAGAAGAGGAGGATATTTTTAAGAATCCAAATCTTAAATTTCTTGAGGACAAGCAATATTGGGTGGGGAGGAGTGTAATGTCCCCATTCAAATAATTACATAGTGGGAAAATTCCATCAATCCTACTAGTTCCCTAGGTTGGGTGGAAACATTGGGGAGTTAATAAGAGAGTTAATAAATGGTGTTTAGACATTAGAAGGAATAAATATTTATTTAATGGATTTAATTAAATGAATTCAAGTGAAAAATGAAATGGCTATGGAAAATGGAGACACATGGAGACTATGGGGCCCACTCAAGCTAGAATTCCTATGTTAAATGGCATCCTACTCTTGTAATTTTGAATCTATGGAAAGCCTAATGTTTTGGGATGGATTATGAGGTTAATATAATTTTCCATATAATTCATAGGTTGAATTTGGGATGAATTGTAGCTTACATGGGAGAGGAAGATCCAAATGGGAGTTTCATGGACATTTGGCTAGATTCCCCTTACATTTATGACATCGATGACAACCATGATGGAGATTCTATGTCAGTTATGACACAAGTCAGATATGAAGGATGAAATACTGACATATTGAAATGTTAGGCCTGAATAGAGAATATTAGGGGTCAAATTTGGGAGTGGTAGAAGGCCAAGAGGCTCCTACTCCAATTTGGGAGAAGAGGGAAGGTGAAGAGAGAGGCCACATGGCATAGCATGAGCAGCCACACCAATTCGACTTGGCTTTGGTTTATGGATGGATTTGGAACCTTATAAGAAAAATAATTTTTATAAGATACAAGGATCATCCATGACAATAATTTTTTTTATCATTTGTGAAATTTTCTATTGAGAAGAGAGAGAGCTAGTGGAATACTAGTTCATGCCTTAGCCAATTTCAAGGGTGAAATATTCCCATCCTAGTTGGTGTTTGGAGAGGAAAAAAAGGTGTTTAAAGGAGATTCATTGGATTCATAAAGTACAGGTGCAAGCTGCAGCAGCTCGTGGACACATCAATTTCAGCTTGTTCCTCCTTCCATCTAAAGTTTTCTCACCATATTTCAGCTCTATGGAGTGAGGCACACTTGGTGAGATTTTCACCCTTTGAGGGAGCTTCTATTGCTTCAGTATTTTGTATTTCAGAAATATATCAGGTCGAAAGGCCAATAAATCTCATGTATTATTGCTCAATAATGAAAAAACAATGCCATTTTCCCACTACCTTGTTGTAAACTCTTGTAATCTTGATGGATTCGAATGGATGTATCAACTATTGATTATTTATGAAAGAATGGAATTTCATTAAATCATATTATGGGTTTCATGTTCAGTAGTAGAGAATTTTTGTCCATTGGGTCGAATTTCATAGCATTTGGGGAAAACTACACCTCATTTCCCCAAGGGTCCAAAACTAGTTTATTACATCTGATTGAAAGAAGTGATAATAGACATGAGAATTCGATTGGTATACATATGAGTCTATGATAATGTATTATACGCATCCCCTACTTCAATTTAATAATTTGAGTGGGTTGCTGCACATTTGGGAAGCCATTTCTATCACTTACCCCAGGGGGATTTGAACCCAAAATTGCTAGTAAAATCATCTATCTTGTTCAGAATTTAGTAAAGAATTTTAGAAATTATTGGAGAGCCATAATATATCCATTAACCTAATAATTAAATTTATTATATTAGTCATACAACTTCTCTAAATATTTGGGAGCAATCGGGCTGATTTGGAGACAAAGACACTAAAACTAGTCAAGAGCCAAAATTGGAAAATTGGGCATTTTGGTAAAAAATTAAAAAAGGGACATTACACTCCATACCCATTTAACCTATGTTCTTCTCTCACAAAGTTCCAAAAATACCCTTAAAGGTCTTAAAAACTTACAAAAGAGCTCAAAAAGCTAAAAAAGGAGCTAAAAAGCTCAATAAAGGGGTTTAAGCCCCAAAAGGGGCCTAAATACCCTCAAAGGGATTAAAACCTAAAAAGAAGATAAGAAACAAGAGAAAAGGGATTAAAATCCTAGGTAGGGCCCAAAACCCTAACCAGGGGCTAAAAACCCTAAAAGCTGAGAAAAATATAAATAGAGGGGTGGGGGTCCCCATCACACACATGATCCCTCCTTCCTGTCGTTATTATGCCCGCATGAGTACCTTGAGAGACCTCCACTCTCAAGCTATTCATCCTCACAAATTCATTTTCCTCCATTTGCTCATTCCCTTGGTGTGTTGAGTCGAAAATCCACCTGATCCCATCCTGTGGAGAGGCATTTTCTAAGTTTTGGCATGGTGCCTCCCTTTTAAACCAGATCGAAAGATATATTGTCCCATTTTTTTTCTTTTTAGTTTCTAGATGGAAGGGAGGTGCATCTACACGTAGCTAGGGTTTTTCCTTGGATACACTGGGTTTGAAATACTTAAGGATATTGTCACTGACCATGGAAATCACTTCCACAACAAGATGATGACAGAATTGACCACTATGTTAGGTCTTAGGCAAGAACACTCGTCTTCCTTTTACTCGCAAGCGGATGGACAAGTAGAATCAGCTAATAAAAAATTCAAAACCATTGTCAAGTGAAATATTAATGCTAGTAGGTCAAAATGGCACATTATATCATATCCGTCACTTTGGGCATACCAAACCAATGTGAAGACTGCCACAACTTTCTCACCTTTCAAGCTCGTTCATGGGGTGGAAGCAATCGTGCCAATTGAGTGCGAGATACCATCCTTGAAATTTGTTATTCATGTACTTCCCGGCACTATTGATATTGAGGAAATTTTTATACATTTAGAGCATCTAGATGAATAGTGCAGAGATGTGCTCACTACAAATGAATCACACACGAACTAGGTGAAAAATCAATATGACAAATCCATAAAACCAAGGGTTTTCTCTAAAGGGGAGCTTGTTTTGGTATGGGACAAGGACAAGGAAGCCATGGGGCATGCAAATTTAAATCTATGTGGTTAGTACCGTATGTTGTGTCAAAATTTATGAAGAAGGGACCATACAAGTTAATCAATTATGATGGTAATAAGCTGTCAGAGCCCTGAAACAAGATCTACCTGAAAAGGTATTACACGTAGGAACTATGATTTTTCTTGTATTATTATTGTATAATTATGTAAATGGTCATTACTGGTTAGTGTTCCTTATGTAGTCTGGCGTTGTTTCAGATGTATTTGGATTGGTTTGTAGGGTTCACTGATGGCGACAACCATCACACTTGTAATATGGCTTCAGTCGCTTGGGTCATTTATACACCCACAGGACAACTAGTTTCCCCAGGAGGCGCTCGCTTGGGTCCTGAAACTAACAATGTTGCGGAGTACAGTGTTTTCTTTGAGATTCTTTTGGGTGCTATTTCGCATGGTATTACTGCCTAGAAGTCATGCTTGACTCCTAGTTAGTGGTCTCTCATTTAAATGGGGTCTACCAGGTGAGACACCCTACTCTTCTACATCATTTTTTAAGAATTAGGTTACTTGAAATAAGTTTGAAATAAGTTTTGAACACATTACATATCATCATATTTCAAGAAATCAAAATACTCTTACTGATTCATTTTTAAACTACATATTAGGTTGGCATTTGTCGCACACTTTGTAAAATTAAAATACACAGATACATTTGAGACACATGTAAATAAACAATATATATATATAAATATGTCCATATATATCAAGTTTATGGTCCAAAGATCCAGTCAATAAGTACATATCAAAATACAAAAGCATGATCAAATTCCTTCATATGCTAGAAAATTAAGGATGCTCCTCAGCCTCCTTGGCTATTGCTGCCTCCACAGATTCCTGATAACACAACACATCCCATGTCACCCTTCATAGAAAGCGTAACCATGATGGAGGTAATCCTACAACATGTTGCTATATAGCCATTGGAATCCTCTCCATCCTCAGTGTAGGAACATCATGGGTTAGCCTGACCAGCTTTCCCTCTACAACATGAAGAATAGCTTCGGCTCCACCACCCTCCACTGGTCAAACGAAGGTCCTCAGAAGTCCATATGGTCGGACAAGTCCTATATATGTATATCATTAAAAATGTATCAGACTCAAATACATAAGAATATACAACTTAATGAACAAAATTTCATAAAAATTAAATATTTCAAAAAAAAGTAAAAGACTTACCCATATCTCCCCATGCTTCCCTAGGAGGGAGAGAGAGCTCAATATTTCCACGGAATTCTAATCTTGCATATGGAAATTGCTCCAGTGCAGACACTTGTCGGCTCCAACAAGAATAAAAATCATCATCATAACCATTGTGTAACTCACCACCACCTTGACAAAGAAATATATCACCCCACCGCGTAAGTCTAGGCTCGTGCAGTGGGGAGGGTGATGGTGTAACTGCGGGGCTCAGGGAAAGAACCCTCTCGAAGAAGAATGCTACTAAGATACTCGTGTAACCAAAGTTCTTCTTCCTTCCTCTCCTCCAGCAGATAGTTGTGCCTTCATGATCGGGACTAATATCGAGCACCAGTCAAACATAGTACCCCATAAACACTCCACTGTTTGATGCATGTGGATCCATGTAGGCAAGTGTAAAGTGGACGACCCCACAAATCTGATAATTGTGTTCACAAGCACTTTTAGTGGGAAATTAGTAATCTGTGAGATTGGAATTTAAGTCCCCAATCTTTGAGTTTTAGGTATGCAATAGGCGTTAATATAGTCCTATACACTAAGGGGATCACCACCTCACCCGGTGTCTCCCAAGTTCACAGGTGCCCCTCTATGCGAAAAAACCGTGATAAAATACACATCCTCTGTGGTAAGCTCCAAGCTCTCTCCCTTGAGTTCAAACATGCCTAGTTCATGGTCCCATAGGTGTACCAATGTTTCTAGTAACCGAACTTGTGCCCTCATGTTTGATGTGTGGTAGAATTTGAGTAATCCGCACCTTCATAGAGAATTTAGAGTCATGGTATCCCCCATAGCAAGAAATTCCATGTCTTCATGCTCTCTCTGACGCCATTCTAGCACCATTTTTAGCTACTCATACATCAATTTTTCTATTAGTTTTTGTTAAAACACCCTATGCATAGAAATCACGACTCTCCTTTGAGGACAACGTGAAGCATTCACGGGTTCCTCATGGACAACCTGCGGTTATATTGCAAAATTGCAACTTTAAAATGGGCTACCCATGGTTACTGGGCAGTTCCCTTAAGATAGGTTAAAAACCCAAAATATGGCATAATTTGGATCCACCATTCTAATACATACATGTCCTTGTTTCATGTACTATATGATGTAAATGAATCTTGTAAAGGAGCTAGTGTTTTGCATTATTGAACATGACATCCTGAGAAATGATTTTTTAAATGATCTTATGATTGTTTGTTTCAGGTACTTCTCTATGATCTTGATACTGATTCTCTCCATGATTAAATATTTGTAATGTATTTCAGCCATCGCTTCCCTCTAACCTCATAGATTAGGGGGGAATTTTTATACTATGAAATGACACTTCTCCACCTGAGTACAGGCAAAAAATATGTCGGTACACAAAAGGAAAATGTGGATTGAAGTTTCCCAAACAATATAGATGAAGAGAAACGTTAATACACACTTCTTCCTTCATTATTTCCCATATTTATAAATAAGTTTGTCTTGTGTTCACGAATTTGCTTCTGACAAGTCACGGGTCACTCACGGGTATCCTAATATGGGTCAACTATGAAATGTTTCATTCGTGATTTTCCTTCATAAGAGTTGTGAATAATTCGCGAGTTTCCTATCTATGCACCCATGAATACCTTAAGAAAAAATTTAAAAAATAATTCATGATTAGTTAAGGGTAGTTGGGCTTGAAATCATAACTCACCAAACTCCCTTAACCATCCTAGACCTCGTAAATCCTCCTCATAACCAAGTATAAATAGAGGGAATGGGTAGAGGATAGGGGAATCAAGTTAAAGAGAAAGGTTATGCTAGAGGAATCCATTGGAGAGAGGAGCAAGAGAACTTAGTATCTTGGTCAACAAAGAGGCTTATCCGAGATAGGGTTGTAATGTTCCCTACAACTTCTGAATAAAGAGTGAATTTCTTCCATACTCTCTTTCTATATGTCCTTATTGTCATGAATTATGGAATGTATTGCTATTAATTACTTTATGCAATTATAATATTTTCATCTTTCTTTGTATAACAATCAGGATTTGTGTGGAAGAACACTAAACCCTTTTACAGGTATAGAAGGTCAGGAGCTTGAAGAGCATTGGAGAAAAAAGGTACACATTCCTTTCATCCTATTTCTCTCATTTATGTTTCTGTAACCCCTTATGTCTGCAAGCCAAAACCTAGTACGTTGGTGACCCTAGGACCCTAAGTCATAAGTTAGATATCCCTCACAACACTTACAAAGAATATGCATCCAACAACAATATACTTAACAAAGTAAAGAGAAGAGTTGACATGGGTTCCTTAACAAGAAACTATTTTCGATCTAGGCTCTCAAGTTAACTTAATTTTATAATCATTTGTTAAAAAATTAGGCTTAGAGACCAGCCCTCATCCCAAGCCCTATCCTCTTATTTGGTTATTTTATAATGCCAATATTAATATCACCAAATAGTGTAGGGACAAATTTTCTATTGCATCAAACCTGGATGATGAGGTTGAGATGGATGTTGTACCTCTTGACATTTGTGGCATAGTTTTGGGAAGCCCTTACCTTTATGATCAAAAACAGTATTCTTTAGGCATGATAACAAATACCATCTCACAAAATATGGGGTGGAATACACTGTGAGAGCTCATGGAATGAATGATAGCTCATCACTTGTCACTATAGGTTGAATGAAAAGAGTTGGGAATGCCAACAAGAACCTTGTTCTTACAGTTGTTGAAGAGAAAGATCCTAATAAGTCTCATGATGGTTTTGATCCTTGTTTTATGAATGAAGTGTTTGATATGGTGAAAGCATATCAAAAGGGAGGAAAGAAACAAAAATATTTCAATGTCTCCTAAGAGAAGATCAATCTAGCCACAACATTATCCTTGTCATATCTTCAACAACCATACAAGGTAAATAAATTTGGTTTGCAGGACCAACTACTGTATCTCTTCATTATTCTTTGTATTTTTCCCTTCTATAATGTACAAGTGTATAATTCTCATGTAATTTGGGTATTTTTGGATTGTAGTGCATTTTATTGGATGGGAATCATGAATGTAAAGGGGTGCATGATGTGCTTTTGTAATCCCGCTAATACAAAATTTGGGTTATGCACACCATTTCCTATTTTGTCTCATCCTTGGGATAGTTTCTTCATGGATTTTTTTAAGAGGATTAACTATGTCAAAAGTGGTCCATGTCATCTGGAATATTCAGCAGGTACACCAAGCGTTCTAGGAGCATTACAAATCCATGTGGATCGAGAAAGAAGTAAAGGAGAAATCCCCTCACATATATGTTGATTGATAATGCTTTTGGAGGCCCAAAAGATTCTCAATGGGGAGGAGTGATCCAAAGGATATATAAAAGTAAAATTTTGAACTCAGCAAATCTAAAAAATGGGCATGGTTGCGAAGATATTGTCGATATGATTCCAATGACTCTAATTTCTCCTCAAATGAAGTTCGAACGAGGAAACTACAACATTCCGAAGTTTCAACAAAATAGGCATTTCATTGACAAGATTGGAAAAAAAAAGGGTGACATGTGTCCTTATAGTGGTTACATGGAAATATCACAAGGAAACATCCGGCGTGGCACTTATGAGTTGGCAGGTGATTTGGCACTCTACTGGGCATGACATGGACTAGTTATTGGCTGATATATGGCATCAATATTTTATGAATGGACCAATGAGAAACTTTCGTGTGGAAAGCTCGCATTGGTTCGCATGACTATTGGTTTGGAAAAAATGTGGATAGCATGATGGGGATTGAACCCTTGACTTATAGGAAAACATTACAATGAATTAGCACTAGTCCAAGCGAATCACTTTGTGATTATGGATTGGATCCTTCTCGCATTGTAGGTCTTCTTGCAATGACAAGGTCTCCAAGTAGGCTAGGATTCATGTCGCTCATTCTTATTCTATGCACTTAGTAGTATGACACGCTACCTATATTATGGAGAACCTAAAGCTAAGACGATAAACAATCGCAGTCTAAGGAAAGTGCAAGTACTTACTCTATAGATTACAACGGAGTTCAAGCTTACAAGTAGTAAAGAAAGATGGAGATGGAAAAATAATATGTTTGAGGTTTGATGTGGCAGAGTTAACAAAAAGGCGGAGCAGGTGTCCACGGGTTTGACCCTCGGTCTCCCGCCCACACATCACATATTTCAACGGCCGTCCATATATTTTAACGACCAACAACAATATGTTATATATATTGTAACTCCAACAATGCGCCACATTTAATGTGAGGTTATAACCATACCACATATGACCTGCCATGTCACAAAAATATATAGCATGTGGTATGTGCCATCCATATGGAACAAAACAAATTTGGTTATGTTGACCAATGAATGTGCCACCATATATCACATGTCAATTAACAAACTTTGGATTTTGTTTAAAACTTGGGTATTGTTATATACTAAAATAATTATTATTTTAATGTTTTGGATTTATTCCCAAAGAAGGGGACACCCCACCATACGGTTGTTATAACCATGTTATCCATGCCATATATAAAAGGTTGTTGTAACCAATTCCAACTAATATGAAAGGGTATGGCATATAGTTATGTAATGGTCATAACAAATGGGAAAAAACAAACCTATGGTTTTAACCAAAATCCCAATAACCATGCCACATTTATAAATTGGTTGTAACTTATGCCAACTAAGGGGGCTAAGTATGGCTCATGTGAAATATGCCAAGGGGGGTGTTAGCACAGTTTAGATACACAATAGCTAAGAGGGGCTTAAGGAGAGATCAAGGGATCATGTATCTTGGAGTGTAGCAATATGATCGTGGAGTTGAAAGTCGGGTGATCAAGAAGACACCAAAATATACCTTTTTCCTGTAAAACCACGGGTCCGAAGACAGAAGGTGACTAAGGAAAGGTAAACAATGCTTATTATATTTGATGAAAGGATTGATGGTCCATATCTTAGCAATGGAAAGATTGATGACGTAAAGTGAATCTGCCGGAGGGAATTCCCATGGTGGATGAGAGGGTAAGTGATCGACGAAATGACCATTGGGAAGGATTAAATGTAGGATGTCAATGACAGGTAATTAAAGGTTAAATAGATCAACAATGGATGATTGTTTCACGCCATCAACATGGATGATGAGAAGATTAGTCACAGGCCATCGAAATTTTACTGCCTTCCAGGTGTTGTGGAGTGGCATTCCGCTAGGTGAAGGAGGTAGGGGGAAATCGACTCCCATGATTATGAAACTGCTTATGGGAATATGATAAAACAAAAAAGGTCATGTGCATGCATGATTATTTGTCTTTTGTGCATTGGAAGGAATGTGCCTACACCTGTGGAAGACAAATTAGACATACCTTTCTATCCGTCAATTTTCCAAGTAGGCCACGTAGCTAAACCGCCAAATTATTTTTAAAATGGAGGGTGGAAGTGAAATTGAAACACATGGCCGTGAATTTAGAAAGGTGGGACAAATTTTCAAAGATAGGTATGGTGATGTTTTTGATACTGTTCTCTCTTTTGGTATGGTCCATGAACTTAAAAACATTAGAGGAATAAGGAATTGACTTGCATGTTGTCCACAAGTATCATTTTCTACATTTTTAACCAGACCAAACCCTTAGTTTCCAAGATTTTGTAGCCTAGTGTGCATCAAACTATTCCCGTATGAACGAGTCATAATGGATTCAAATAGGTCTAAGATACATTTCCCTATTAATTCCTTAGTTTTGAGTGATTCATTGGAAGTGCCCCAGTATTCTACTAAGAACATGGAATATTTCACCTAAGAAAACCTGGTTGAGCAAATTAGACATGCTATAGTTGAAGAAAAACAAGTCTGTTATTATAAGAGCCTCAAACCCGATACTTCTGCTACAACTGAACCCCTTCCCCTTGACATTAACCTATTCAATGAAGAGTCCTAGTGGGTTATATCCTTGATAAGTTAGTTTTTAGGTATGGATACTGATAAATTTGTCCCAGAGGTCCTTTTGAGTCCGATTTTTAGGTTAAGCATGCATCAATATGAGTTAGAGTCTAGTAATTCACCGTGCCTTAAATTTGATGACATCCTAGCTAAGAATATTCATTCTCAACTAGTGAATTTTCTCACAATGAGACTGTAGCAGGGATTTCTCCTTGCTATAGGGGCAAAAATGGCTCCCTTCTGTCTATAGGACAGAAGGGTAGGTTCCTGCGTGTGGAAATGAAGAAAAGAAAAGCGGAACAGAAAGGAATAAAAGATGGAGAAGAAACAGTCGTGAGCCCCTCTACAAACAAGGTTAGGGCTTCGCTCCGAGAACCTACAAACAACTATTAGAAACAATAAACCTGCAAAAACATGTTAGAAATCAAACCTGTAAGCAAATATGGGTCTGAAAATAACTAAGCTAACAAAGCAAATACATAAGAAAAACTAGGTTATACCTCTCCTTTGGTGAAATGGGCCACCATGCCCTGGCTAGAAGAAGCACCTCGCTATCTCACTCAGCAATGGAGGAGCTATGGCTCAATGGGGAAGATGAGTGGAAGAGAGGGGGATGTGGGTGGATTGAGAGACAAAGGGGTCTCAAGGCATCCATGGGCAGCATAACAGTATGCAAGGGAAGAGTTGTTTGAGAGTGACCCCCCACCCTTCTTTTATAGTTTTTTGGGGGATTTTTAGGGTTTTAAGCCCTTGGTTTGGGCTTTAGCCCCTTTTTTGGGCTTTTAGCCCCTTTTGCCATAACTTTAGCTCCTTTTAGGGTTTTAGGCTCCTTTGAGGGGTTTTAGCCCCTTTTTGGAGGCTTTAGCCCCTAGGAGAGTTATGTAGGCTCCTTTTTGGGGTTTTTAAGCCGTTTTCTTCATTCTTAAGCCTTTTTGAGGGTGTGGGGATCTAATGGAGTGATATGAGGGTCGTGCATGGGTGTCCTTGGGTGGTGTGGGCCATGTAGAGCTGAGTGAGGGATTTTTCGGGTTAACAGATTGCCCCCTGATGTGTGAGGGAAGGAGCTCGTCGTATGGCCGACGGACATCATAGGATTTGTTGTGGAGAGGTGGTGATTTCAGGGCTGGGGCATGGTGGCTTTTGGTTTTTGTATTAATCTGGTTCCCATCAATGGGTGAGATACAAATAATGTGTGACATGTATATGGACGAGGTGGGAATTCCCATGCTCGTGACAATGTCAAAAGAATAATGCGATCTATGCTCTAAAATGCAAGATCCGATCATATATAGCTGATAATACAATAATGGTTGCCTCAATTAGAGGCTGAATACAATGTTGATCTGAAGCACTGCTACATTGGACCCATGGCATTCTCATGGAATGCTATATCTTCATGGCTGATAGGCTGTTGGATATGGAATAGTACATAGCTGTATGGACTCACTTATGGAGAGTTGGAGTCTCTGTGGTACAAGTATGTTGCACCAATCATGAATCTATATAGAAGCGTTGCTGGGGCTTCTAAACACTGTCTCCAACGCAACCCAAAAATCACAAGGGACATGAACCTATTTAGGTCCCTCGAGTAGACTCATCAATGTGCTAGATTCAAGTGACATCTGGGGTCTTCAACCAAGTACTATGTGAACCAAACCCTATACAAATCTCAGGACCACCATAGGAATGATCCTTTCTGATTCCTCAATTGACTCTATTATTCTAACATCCAGCATTCTATCGAGATCAGATTTGAACCTCTCATTGTATCTCAGATTCAAGTGATACGACCTCTACATTACTGGTTTCATATCTGGCTTCAATGGGATCTTAATCTCTCCTTAATTTCCCAGTATTCCCTTCATCTCAAAAAACTTCATAGGGAACAAATCTTGGAATTCATGCAACATATCTGTGATCTTCACCATGGTTTCTTCCTCCTAGTAGTCCCCAACATTAGCAAAATTTGGGTTCTCCTCCGTCCCAATGTTGGCCTTCCTAATTTTCAATGGTTGATTAATTTTATCCGTCGGTACGTTAGGTGCTAGGACATCCTGATTCCCTTCTGTTTTCGGGCTACTGATGGTCTGCGGATCATCACCATCCTTGGGTCCTCCCATCACATTATAGCATTCCATCATCGACTGCATCAGACATTTCTCATGCGGATCCATGGAATATGCAACTGGAACTACTTTCAAAACAACGTTGTGGATGTGTCGCAGTGTATTATGAATATTTGGATTGGTATTCATGAAACTGAAGGTGTGATTAAAGCAAACCATCAACTCGTCCCAAGTAGTTATCTCGTTGTGCAACTTGGCTGATACATACCATGACCGCAGCATCTCATCCAATGTGTGGATAAAATCATGGACCCACTCATCCTTTGGTCGTGATGACCATAAGGTCTAACACTCGTTTAGATGACCACTAGGGTCATTCCGTCCATTTTACCTTCCGGTATGGTACTCTTCTACATCACCAAAGTGAACGATCATCAATATTTGACACTGTGACCACCCATTGATCAACTTCTTATAGGTTTCACACCAACATGCCGGAGTAGCCTTCAACGCTTCATCCAACGCCAACAATTGTTGTGGCTCTGATACCTTATCTTCAAATGCCAATATAAATTCAGACAACTCAGGCAATCCTTCGTACATTGGTAATTCAACAGTATCAGTTGCGACTCGACACAACGACTGCATAATCAAGCCACACTTCCATAGCGATACCTAATGCATTCGATTATGCCAGTTCTCTAAAGCATCATCAGAATCGAAAGACGCAGAGAAAGAGCTGTGCCAACCGAGTTCTCCATCGACAGTCAGATGGATGTAATCCTCTGAGATGTTATATGCGTGATCCCATCCTCGTACAACTTCATCCTTCACCGGTTCAATGTACCTTCTCCTTTCGGTTGGATCCATTGGAGCTATGACTATGATGATCACATGCTTCTTAAAATTACTCATTGCCAAGCTTTCATTGGCCCATCCAATCCCAAAAAATGTGGGATAGGAGCCTCCACCATCAACAATGTCAATAACATCAAAATCAGCATAAGTATTCATCCCTTCAACTTCCACAGCAAGGCACAAAACTCACCCAATCGATGTTACTTTGGCCTCGCTAGGCGGTTGCATCTATACAGGGGACCAAACCAACTACAGTCTCCCCATCTTTTGTCATGTCTGCCTTATTAGAATATTGACGCCTAAGCCTATATCCAAGATGAATGAATCTACCTCATAGTCCCCAATCTGAATATTCATGCGCATCTCTTTTCATGTCTTCTTCTTATGTAGCGAGTTCACCGCGGACTCTTTCTGTCCCTTGGTTGGTCGATGTAACAGAATCTTAATCTTGACAAGAGCATTTGGGTCTCTTACCAATGAAAAGAAACTTTCAAATAAGTTCTGCAAAGTACCATGCTATCTCAATGGCCCTGCTACCGAAGTTGAATCAAAAGCAGTTGGCATTTCACAAACAGGTAACTTCCCAGGATTTCTTCCTATCGTGTCATGTGCTTCAAATAATGTATCTTTCTCCGCATAGACATCAAAATACACCTTCTTCTTCCCAACCAACTGGATTTCTGGAAATGGACTATCTTCTCCCGTCGTTGCACCTCCACGAGTGATGACAGCATGATCAACATCCTGCATCCTGATTTCTATTGAGATTGTTGCAACCGTCGGCTTTTCATTCTGGTTCAATGGCAGATTCACAGGTTGGTTCACGTTCTAATTTGCAGGTTGGTTCTGATTCTGAATCTGGTTTTGGTTCTGGTTTTGCTACTAGTTATGGTTATGGTTTTGCAACTGCAACTGTGGAACGTTTCCTGCCTGCCAACTCACGATCAGTTGTGGACAATTCTCAACGGTGGGGTCAAAAATGATACAATAAGTACACTATGCTTGCAATTGCGAGCAATCTCTTTGATAATGTCCCAACACTCTGCAATTATAACATTGCACTGGTTCGTGACCTCGACCAAAGCCTCCACCCCGTCCTCCTCGAAATCCTCCGTGGAATCCTCCTTGTTGTTGAAACTATGGTTGATTGAATTGTTGTTGCGGGGCATTCGACTACTGTTGAACATACAACATTGGTTGAACATACTATGGCTGTTGCAGAGCCATCTGCATCTGATTATACTGTGGTTGTGGCACAAACTTCGGTTGTAGTTGCGGCTGTGGTACAAATTGCATCTGCAGTATGAACTGCGATTGAGGTGGCAGTTGTACCACCTCCTGTTGCGGTTGCGGTTGAGGTTGTTGTAATGTTCGAAGGTCCTCTCCCTTCACATAGTACATGTGCATTGTTCTGTCCTAGAGTATATCATATGTGTGACAATCCTTATCTTCATGCGCAATAGACCGACAGAATGTGCAATATAAATTCGTCGGCTCCGTGACCATCTTCTGCATATATCCACAATCTTCTTGTCGATGTCCATAAACTTGGCAGATACGGAACCATGGCATATTGCCACAATTCAATGGGTTTGGTTCTCCCAACAATAGGTAGTTTCAGAAATCCAGGAAATTATCCTTAGTATGTCCCTATGCGTGACATTGAGTACACCATACTTCCTCATGATGCTCCTTTCCTTTCTTGATATCTTGCAATTGGAGGGTCATATTCGCCAGCTGTGTCTAAATCTAGTTAATATTGACCACATTCCCACTAACAAGTAAAGCTTCTAACTTCATTGCAATCTCTAGAGCCTTGCTCTGTGTCACAATCTGTTGTTGAATCAGCGGTAATCTAATATGAGATAGTAACGCCATGATGAACCATTCCTTATGTTGAATATCTCTCATCTCAAAGCTGACCCTTGCCATTAGCGCCTTAAACCTTTGATCAAAATCCCAAACAGTTTCATTTAGATACTACTTAATCTCCTTCAATTTTTTGATGTATTGCACTTTAGATTGATTTTATGAATTCTTCAATCAATCCTTTTCTAACTTCAGCCAATGCTTTCGTTGGAGCCCTCGTAGGGACTTGTACAAATTTCATGAACCAATCCAGTGCTTGACCTTGAAGAGTCATCTACAATTGACCTTTCTTGACCTCATCATTCGTAGTTCGTTTGACAGTCCATCCAACCCTCGTCTATGTGATACCCACAACCTTCATACACCAGGGTTCTACTACTCGAGGTGCATCTTTAATATGCCTTTTTCGCAAATGAGCATCTTAATAGACAGTTGCAAAGATAACAGGAACCTACCTCTTGGTTCGTTGAAGAAATCCTCTTCTACTTCACTATAGGATTTAGTTGTGTTAACCACGAACTCAGTGATATATCCCTCCAAGATACTATGAAGCCATACTTCAACAGCCCTTGATGCTTTCTTGTCTACCTCTTGCAACTCCTGTATCAATTCTAGGGTCCGGAACGTTGGTTCACCTCCTTGGAAGTTTGTCTTGCAATAGGTCAATCGCACCAACCACTCATACAAGATGATATGAAATTTAGAGAAAAAGTACTTGTGTGGACCATCGTGCATATACTCTGCCAACAACTTATCTGTCGTCAGTCCAGGGTTCTAAGTCTCTTTCTCAGCAAACTCCTGTATCTTTTTGTCAAACCAATCTTGGATTTTCAGTCTAGTCGAATGCCACATGTCCCCCCTCCCTTCGCACTAAGGTCCCAACAACGGAACCATTTGTTGACACAAAATCAATCGACAAGGGTTCGCTCTCTGTCGACACCCAAACCACCGCGATCTCCCTGAGCACTGACCCAGACAGATTTTACCCCGTCTGACAACACCTGCAAAGTAGATGAAGTCTCACCTGAGATGTTCGAGGGAGAACTGACGGAACCAAGTTTTCGCAGTATGAAGGAGGATCATGTGTCTACTTATTAACCTAGCGCAACATTATTCCATGGATCTAATCATTCAGATTATGCATTTAACATAACCGTATCGCCATTTAATAGATTGCATTAACATGTGCAACCGGATCTAACAGTATCTCATCATTTAAAGCAGAGAAACATCGAATCATTCACAGATCCATATCGCAGATGCACATTACATTCACATTTGGATCGTAGAAAATATGAAAACAAGAAAACAAGAAAAGACACAATGACTCTGCACAATCTCCATCATGTCATATTAACCTTCACAACAAAACACAGATTCTCCAAAATAGTTCTTCAGTCACATACATAAGATAAAAGGTTGTTGCTCTCAAAACCCAGAAGAAGCTCTCAGAAGTTCAATAAAGCTCACAAGTATTCGGAAGAAGCTAACCCAAGAAGAAGCAGAAGACTTAACACTTGCAATTCTACATCTACTTATAGACTTCCGCCTTTACATTCATGGTCCACTTAACCAAATTCCTAACTACTTCTTAATAGAATCTACAAAATAAAGACCACAATCCACATGACATGATCCAAATATACAAAATATGACCAAAATACATAAAATATTGTAATTCCAACTTGCGCGTTGTTTTCCACATTGCGCGACATCTTTGACCTTGCGTAGCATCCGTGATGTTGTGCAACTCACTTACCCCAAAACTGCCTACCAACAAGTAGGAGCATCATCTAAATGCTTCTTGTTGCTATCAAACTCTGATCTACAAACACAATCTCAAATGGAAAATAGATCTATGCATACTCCTTCCCAAAGAGTACAAAAATTAAGACAATTTGTTACACACTCAATTCCCTGAATAACTGCAAAATTGTGATGTGAATCACATGTCAATATTCCAGTCTGATGTAGCACCTTTCTAGATATGATATGAGGCTGATAAAACTGATATATACAAAACATTAGCATATGGAATAGCAAGGACAAAGGCTTCTGTGACTCCTTGAGGATACAGGGCTAGACTAGGAAAACTATAAGCAACTGGGAAAAACTGATCGGTGTAAAAATCTAAACGATGGATGGACTTGAGATATGAACCATAAGTGTTTAGAACATATCCAAACATGTTTAATATCATTCCAAATATGATTAAGGTCATGGATAACGAACCACTGAAATATAGGAAAGACTTCAAACCATGTAAGATAAGTAACACTGCCTAAGAGACCAACGAGGAATCAACTAGTGAACTTGGGATTTGTATAGTCTTAGGATTATTCAGAGGTATAGTAGATGGTATGGATGGTGGTATGTTTTGTGTCATGACATACATATCATATTGCAAACAATCTTCTAAATCAGATATATAATATTGTGAGGAAGAGCTGCTCAAAGACAAGTCTGTATCTATTGAAAATTCACAATTTTTGGGAGATGAATCTAGTAAACTGAGAGGAGTATTATCAAAGAAAGTATCTGATATTCTGATTCTGATATATCATAGACTAAATCTATATCATAGACATGAGAAAATGATTTAACTCTGGAACTCAAAGCATAAGTTATATCACCTTGGAACTGCGCACTATGACAATGTTCTGAGGAATCAACATGCGAGTCTAGTTCATTTGGAACTTCGATCTTGTGCTTCTCAAGAAGCTGAGACATGATGTCCATCTTATTCTTGAAACACTTATTCTTTGAATGAAAACCCTTGTTGCAATAAGAACACTTGGATGTGCTCCCTTTATTCTTACCCTTCTTTACTGAATCTTCATCAGTAGGCTTCAAACTTTCATCTTCAATTTTTGACTTTGGCTTCTTCACAATTTGCTTCTCTTTTGATTTGACATTCTTGCTTCCTTGAACCATGAAAGCATGATCCTTTCCCTTGGAAGAATTAAGGAAACCCATATGGATAAATTTATCTTGCTCCTTTGTTAGTGAATCAAGAAAATTATTTAAATAAGGCATTTTCCACTTAGGAACATCAAGCCTAGTAGCATGAAAAGTAGACACAAAAACTGAGTAATCAAGACCCAATTTAGAAAGAATTGAAAGGATTAATTAATGATCTTCCTTCTCAATCCCATAGTTCTTGATAATTATAACAAGTGACTTGAACTTGGTGAAGAAACCCTTAAGAGAATCGAAACTGCTTGGCCTCAGTGAGAATAACTCGCTCTCCAATTGATGTGGTCTTAGCTCATCTTGAACTCCAAAGAGAGAATCCAATTGAGTCCACACTTGGTTTGGAGTGGTTAGACCATCTAGATGAAAGATTAGATCAAGAGAAATAGAGAGACAAAGAAATCCATAGGATTCATCCAAACTATTATGCCACTTAGCTTTCTCAATAACAACATTGGGCTCATTCTCCAAAGCTAGAGTAACTCTGTATAGTCCTCCACTGCGCAATAGAATGCCAATTTTGGATTTCCATTCATGGTAGTTCAAGGGGGTAAGAATTATAGCCGAGGAAGAATCCATATTGTTGAGATGATGCATTCAAGAAGAAACTCTCTGCAACCAGCAAAACAAAACTAGGAGAAAATCTTGTAAGCTAGACAAGCTCTTTTTCAGAGAGGGATAAGAGAATGGACGCGCTCTTCTGGAGAGAACAGATTGCTCCTCAAATCTATAGAACTTGATCAAACTTGCACTCTGATACCATGTAGAAATAATAGCTCCAATGACATGAGAAAATATGATAAGAAGAAGCACACGAAATAGATCTTGCTACTAAGATAATTCTCACAAGCATACACAAGAAAAATAGAGAGAAGAAAAGAGACTAAATCACATGAATGAAGAGATAAATATTGGAGTGTATCCTTTCATTGAATAATAGTGTACATAAATAGTACATCCCTCATAGGAAAATTGAGTTGTATGGATACAACTCATAAATCTCAGAAAGGTTGACTTACCAAATATGATAAACCCCTATATGTGGCTAAAGCACATCCCAAACTAGTCAAGGACCTCACGAATTAGCAAAAACACGAGTGAGTTGTCAAGAGTGATGGATAAACATGCTAATCCTAGAAAATGGAGAGAAAATCATGGAAGATGGGTTGGCAACAAAAGATACCAATTTCCTAGTTAACTAGCTTTACCTTATCCACATAAAAGCTAGATAAAGCAAAATAAAGTTGTAGCGGTAAAATCCGCTTTTTAGGTAAAAACCCAACGTAGATAGAACCAGCGTAGATCCAAATCCTAGGCTCTATCAAGCACCGAGATGGATCAAATCTATCGAGGTGCAAACCTCTTCTTAGGTATCCATTGATTTGATTCAAACCAAAAGACGCATCTTTTTATTTAAGGTCCACATATAATTTTATTATTAATAATATTTAATATTATTTATGGCCAACATATAATATTTTTTATTATTTTTTATTTTGTTAGGAACAAACTTTGCATCATTTCCCCACACATGGTTTTAAAACCATATGCAAGGCCCTCCTACAATCATGGGTTGTTTAGGAGGCCTTGCACATGGTCTTAAAACCATTTGCAAGGCCCTCTTAAACCATGTACAATAAAACCATGGGTTGTTTAGGAGGCCTTGCACATGGTTTAAAAACCATGTGCAAAGCCTCCTAAACCATGTACAATAAAATCATGGGTTGTTTAGAATGCATTGCACATGGTTTTAAAACCATGTGTAAAGCCAACATTTTTTTGAGGATAATTCAATTTTGTGTTTTTTTCTTGACCCACATATTTTTTTTTACGGATAATTAAATTTTTACTTTTTTATTGTTTTGTTAGGTAGGAAGATTACAACATCTCCCCCATATTAGATTGTTTTTGTGGCGACATTTATTTTGGCCTATTAGGAAATTTATTTTTTATTAATAAAAATAATGTTACGAAAGTGATATTATTTTTTATTTTGTGTTACAAAATCTCTCCCATAATATTCACTATCATTATTATTTTTTGCCAACATGTTACAAACGTTAGATCACGTTACAAGATCTCTCCTATAATATTCACTATCGCTATTTTTTTTTTCCGACATGTTACAAACGTTGCTAACGTTACATCACGTTACAAGATCTCTCCCATAATATTCACTATCACTATTATTTTTTGCCGACATGTTACTAACATTACATCACGTTACAAGATCTCCCCCATACTGGGCTGTAGAGTGCCTCTTGGCGTAATAAGTAATCCATAAATGGATAAGTAAGAATAAATGATAATATGTAATATGATTAATAATTACAATTGCTTGGGATTATATACGCTTGTCTAGCACCTTTTCACCAAAGGGCATGACTATTGACTTTAACTATTATTTACTAATAATAAATTAATATTAATTATATTTAATATTAATTTATTGTTACATTGCCTTCCCCTTAAGGGAAAGTTTGTACTCAAAAGCTTATTTGACAACAGTGATTACATCTATTTTTTTACTTGTAATGGTATCTCTCGATCTTTTGTGTTTAGTCATTGCGACATTTGATGAAACAAAGCGATATGAGTTACGAATTCCCCAGAAGAACTGTCGCATCGTCTCTGATGTGGTCCATCCCAAATCTATTTTTATCGAATCTATTTGATCATTTTGTGAGATGGGTCTTCTTGTTTGTTGTTTTGTATTTTGATTTTGTGTTCCTACTTTTCTGACATCATCTCTCATCTCTGTGTGTTCATTTTGACCCTGTCGTTGGTCAAAAGGACGTTTATAATTGGGGTGTTGATAAGGAGTTTTTGTTGTTTGTTCTTCTGCTAGATTGACTTCTTTTTTAACTAAATTGATGATTGGATTTGTATTTGCTTCTTTTTCCTCAACTTGTTTTTTTGAGCCCAAAGGTTTCGATGTCTTTTCCTGAATATTCGCCAACTTGCTTTCGAGTAAATCTTTATCATTCTTAAGATTCCTGATCGTTTCTTCTTGCGATTTCACATTGTCTTTAAACTCTAATAGTTTCTTTTACAGATCTCGATTTTCCTCCTCTATCTTTTGATGGTGATGTGCTCTCACTGTGCTCTATCTTTCGCCTTCTTGACTTGAAGGAGCAACTTCTGATTATGATCTCTTAAATGAGAGATCTCTTCTTCTTTGTCTATGATGACTTTATCAATTTCATTATGCATCTTCTATATCGATTTTCGATCTTCTTGTGAAAACACCTTCGAGATGTCTTTAAAGTCTTCAGTCAAAACAATTCATGAACTTGACTTCATTATAACATCCTGGAATATGACTTTCTTATTTTCTAAAGAAATGTCAAGAACTTTTTCCTTGTGTTGAACATGAAGGTACCCGATGTATCTAACCAAGCTCACCCTAGAAGTATATCAACCTTGTCTTGCTTCTTAGTAGCAATTATTATGTACTTTTAGATTTTTTTCCCCTTAAGTTTTGTAAAATGGTGTAGATTAGGTGGTTGGAGGAATGAGAGTTACCTTCCCCACCCAGGTTCAAATCTCTTTTTTTGTTTATTGTTTGGAGAATAAACCCAAAGCCACTTATTAAGAAACCACGTGTGGTTTTACTTTTACCTTTTTTCTTTTCTTTTTAGGACAAGGTCTTATTTTTTAGGGAAACCTTAATATAATGATTAAAAACCCAAATTGTAACTTTGCTCTGAAACCACTGTAGCGGTAAAATCCACTTTTTAGGTAAAAACCCAATGTAGATAGAATTAATATTAATTTATTATTATTTTATTGTTACAGTCTTCATATGAGGTATGAGGGTTGGTCGCACACATGACCCCTTGCTTGAATAACTTGTGTCACTTTTTGGGGATGCCCAACTGATGGATGTTGCTCTGACGATCATTTTGCCTACCTAGTCGAACGACAGATGTGGTATTGCTAGGATTGCTAAACATCTTGATCGTTTCTTTATGGAAGAATCCCTTTGCAGTCAGTTGGGTAAATACCGATCCTGGAACTATTCCTTTGGTGTCTCTGATCATAAAGCTATCATTTTACAACTGGATTTTGATCGTGGTTATGTGTCTTATCCTTTTAGATTAAATTTGACTTGGTTGCTTGAGTAACTCTATGATAGTGGAACAATGGGGCATTTTATCATCAAAAGTTCCACCACATCTCCATCCGATGCAGTCTTTGATTTACACATTGAATAAGCTTCACCCCTTGGTTATTAGTTAGGAAAAGGAGATGGAATTGAAAGCTGACAACTCCTTGTGTGAGGTTGAAAATGCTACTCGAGGAGGATTTTGGTGATGATAACTTTTCTGACGAACGATCTTCAGCTCTTAAGGAGTTATTTAATGAGAAGCAAAGGTTACTCTCTCATAAGGAGGAAACACTTAGGCAGAAAAGTCATGCCATTTGGTTGAAGGCTGGTGATAACAATACTATATACTTCCATAACTTTGCAAATAGGAGAAGTCTTACAAGCTCGATATGGGAAGCTTTGGGCGACTAGGACTCTTTGGTATCCGATCAAAGATTTATCAAACTGGTGGCAAACAAGTACTTCTCTAATATGTATAAGGACCCACAATATTCTATTATTTGTGATCAACTGAATATCTTAAAGCTTTATCCTACTTTCTTTAACTGTTTTGATTGCGAAGTTATTGGGGGTCCAATCACGTTGGGTTAGGTGTTGAAGACATTGAAAGGGTTTACTAAGGACAAGATTCCATGGCATGATGGTTGGATGGTGGAATTCTATCTACATTTCTTTGATTTGATGGGTTTGGAATTGGTGCAGGCCATTGAGGACTCCAAATGCTCGGGGGTTATTCCTGATAACTTGAATACCACCTATCTTACTCTTATACTGAAGATGGACAGACATGTCAACTTTGCTAACTACAGGTCGATAGCTTTATGTAACCTCTTGTATAGGCTTGTTACTAAGATTATTGCTGCAAGATTAAAACCTATCCTTGGAAGGTTCATTTTGGTTGAACAATTTGGGTTTCTTCTGAATCGCCAAATTCTGTATGCTGTTGGGATTGTTCAAGAAGTATTACACTTGGTTAAGTCGAAGAGGTTATCTGCATTTATATTAAAACTGGATTTAGAGAAGGCTTATGATAAGGTTGACTAGTCTTTCCTCAGGTTGATACTCCTTCAGGTAGGACTCTCCATGGAGCTTACCCAATGGATTATGTCCCGTGTCTCTTCTGCTAGTTATGCTGTGTTAATTAATGGATCTCCTTCGACATTTTTTAGAGGATCTTGTGGCATTCGAAAAGGATGTCCCCTTTTGCCATATTTCTTTCTATTAGTCATTGAAGGCCCTAGTAGGCTCCTTATTCAGGCAAAGGAATCAAATATGATCAAAGGTATTAAAGTGGTGGGATCCATATTTCGTATTCATACTCTTTTTATGGATGATGTGTTGATTTTCGGCACCGTCACCTTTTTTGAATGGATATACATTAAGTCTCTGGTCGATCTCTTTTGTGGGGCATCAGACATGTCCATAAGTCCACATAAGTCATGTTTTAGCCATTTTGGTATTGATCAAGGGATTATTGATGATATTGCTCTTTTTTATACTTTCAAACTAAAGCATCTCGATGTTGGATTTACATATCTTGCTTTTCACCTTAAGCCCAATAATTACTTGCAGGAGGACTGGTCTTAGCTTCTTAAGAAATTTCAAAGGTGTATAAATCGGTGGACATCGAGGTGGCTATCTCTCAGGGGTAGAATCACTTTGGTCACTTCGGTTCTACAGTGTATTCATGTATACTGGTTTTCACTATTTCGGGTCCCAGAGGAGGTCCTTGTGTCCCTTTGTCGTATGATGTTTCGTTTTTTATGGGCAGGCACATAGGATATTTCTAAGTTTCATCTGTCTGGCTAAGAATCACTGTCAAAGCCAAAGTCTTGGGGTGGCTGGGAGATCAAGCAACTTAGCTTTTTCAATCTGTCTTTGTGTGCAAAAAGTCTTTGGAGAGGGCTGTTAGTTCTTGGTTTATGGGGGAATATTTTAAAATCCAAATATATGAGACGTTTACCATTGGAATTATGGCTACGGGCAGCAAACTTCAAGTTTTCTTCCCTATTGACCATTTGGCACAGTCTGTTGCCATCCCTGCCCCTCATACTTCAGGACATATGCTAGAAAGTTGGGAGAGGCAATATTATTTACATCATGATTGATCCGATTGTAGGTCTACAACATTATACTTTATCTCATGCTCTCATTGCACAACTTCATCTTAGAAATATGGTTGTTTTAAAGCAGGTATATGTCGCAGATGTGGAATCAGAATCGGGATGGCTATCTTCAGGGGATCTTGATCTTTTTGGGGACTTGGCTATGGAATGGGACACATTCACACATCATCTTCATGCAACTGGTATAGTTCTTTTGAAGGAATGTGATCAATTGGTTTGGTCTCTAAACAAACAGGCTGGCGTTGGATCGACCAAATTAGCCTACCACTCATTGATCAAGCAGCGTTGGGAGCATGAGCCTGTGTGGTGGTTTACTGCTCTATGGAAAGTCAAGATTCCATGTAAGATCAAATATTTTATTTGGCTTTGTCTTAGGCACAAAATCTTGACTTGGGCCTCTATGCAACTTTGTGGCTATTCAGGACCTGGTAGATGTGTGTTTTGTTTCTTTTCCATGGAGACGGTTGAACATATGTTTGGTGAGTGCACTTTCTTCCAGAAGATTTGGCAGTTTTCTTGCATCTGTTTAAACTGTTCTTGGCATTGGGATGCTAGTAGTATTGTTGACAATATGAAGCTATGGTCATTAAACTCTCAGTTGCCACTTGCTTTTCCAATGATTCTCATATGGGAAGTATGGAGAGCCATAAATTCTTTCATTTTTCAACAGGTTCTAGTGGATATCAGATGTATTGCTCATAAGGCCTGTTCCACTATTGAGGATTCTGCAGATCTTATGGTCAAGGCTAAGTCCATGAATATTTGTTACCCTCCATTACTGGATAATGCTTTGGTTGTTTTTTTTGATGGGGCAGAAAATGATGGAAATTGTGGGGCTAGCATGGTTCTAAGGATGGACATTAATCATATGTTCTGTCTTCGTATGGATGCGGGCCGAGGTACGAATACTAAAGCTGAACTCTTGGCCCTATGGGGATTATTATATTTTGCCAGAAAAAAACACATTTCAAGGCTGCATGTGATGGGGGACTCCAAGGTTGTTATTGATTGGGAAATGGAGGTACACTCTATCCAATCTGTGGATTTATATCACTGGCTTGGTCGCGTAAAGAGGCTACTTGGTCTTTTCAACAACCCTTCCTTTTACCACATCTACATGGAATTTAATACATTGGTTGATGACCTTTCCAAGCAGGCCATTGGTCTTTGGGGAGGTTCGATTGCTTGGGAAGAACTATTTGATGGATGTCTTATAGATTCAGGCCTATTAAGTCTATACTAATCTACTTTGTGTCTCTCTTGGCTGTAGTTATCAAAGGACTAAGATATGTGTCCTCATGTTATTGTCATTATGATTTTGTTTTTACGATAGATAGTTTTTATGCTCTTAGCTTATGAGTGGTTTATCGGTCATAATTCATAACAATTCTGAACTATATGATACTGAAGTTTTTTTTCAATTGTCATTTGTCCATATGTAAAATCTAGATAGTTTTTACGCTCTTAGCTTATGAGTGGTTTATCGGTCATAATTCATAACAATTCTGAACTATATGATGGTATAAACTGAAGTTTTTTTTCAGTTGTCATTTGTCCATATGTAAAATCTTGCTGTATTATGACACAACTTTTCCAATATGAAGTTATCCTTTTTATTGTGAAAAAATAAAAAATGGTCATATTAACATTTGTTTGCCAAACTGTTTGCTTACCTGTAAAATAATTAAAAAAAAAGAAGGGAAAGAAACGCTACGGCGAAATGAATCGAAAATCATTTAAAAATAAACCAATATAATTTAGAATGTCCGAAATATTAGATTAAAGTATAACTGAAGGAATTGATCAAATTTAAATGGTCATTTGAATGATGGGATATAGTCGAAAGCATCAACTGCATCTCTATACAGTTAGAGTTTTCTATGATATTCCTGCATTATGATTTTATCATCCCATCCAGTCGAGAGGTTTGAGTTTCTTTTCGAGTACAATTATTAGGATTTTGTTTTTCGCTATTTTTAAATATTTATAATTGAAATCTGGTCCATATTGTTAGAATTGAAGATATTTTTGAAATTATATAATTTAAATGTTTTAATTTTAGAAGATGATGAATTAATTCTATTATCAAAAATAGAATTTAAACAATACAAATATTAAATGTTAATTTGTCCAAACATTTTATTACCGCATTCAGACAAAACTGACCCAAAAAAAAAATAAATTTAAATACCTGTGTCTTTTTTAGCCTGGACATGTAACGATAACCCACGATCCTGTCGTAATCATGGACCCTATTAATTAATCTCAGATCATAAAAAAAAAATACATCAAAACAACCATCCATCTAAATTAACTTCGACATTCTATTTTCCCGGTTCGTTATTTTGTTTTCCGATACTTTATTGTTATTAAAAACACGGTCAGCAAACGCGAACACGGCATTTGATGCCAAATTCAAAAGCTCCAATAAGAGCACGATACTGCTGTTCTCACCATTGATAAAGATATCCTCTTCCGTATCAACAAAACGCAGCTGCTGACAGGAAATTTGACCGTAGTTTTCCCGTCTATCCAACAATGGCACTCTCTGGCAGATCCGTCAGCATGACAGAAATCCACTGCAACTTCCCGCAGAATCCATTCCGCAGAATTTCCCGGCAAATTTCGCAGTTTCGGGCAGTTTTCCCGGCCAAAAAACCCGTAGCGGCCGCCCTCGAAGAGCAGGATGAATTAACCGGTAGTGTATCCGCAGGAATTCAGCGGCCGGACAAGCAGCTGCCAGAGATCATCGGTTCCGATAGAGAACTGATGTCTCAATTGACGACCTTGGGGCGTCCTTACCGGCACTTTCCATTAATGGGAAACCGGCACGTGGAGACTATATTCGCTTCCTTCTTCAGATCTCTGCCGGTCGTCAAGTTCAGGAGGGAGTGTCTTAGAATGGCAGATGGCGGTACTGTGGCATTGGACTGGCCCTTTGAAGGGGAAAATGTCGAGCTTTGGAACCGAGAGTTGCCGGTCAACAGTCCCATTCTTATATTACTGGTTGGCGTTCTTATATTTTTTTATTACATTCTTAGAATTTAAAAAAAAATGCCATTTGATTCGTTATGATTGTTATTTTTTTTCAATTTCTGAAAAACAAATTAAATAAAGGGAGAATATTATTTTGTTAATTTACTCCATTTACCCCGAGTTAAAAGACAGAGAAAGGAACAGTAAAATGCTAGATCGGAAAGAAAATCCGCGAAGTTAGGATAGTTCGGCCTAATTATTTGATAAACTAGAAAAAGGTTCGCCACGTAATGTCACTTAAAAAATAAGTCAATAACTAATTACCATATTCTAAAATAAAATTAGTTTAAAACTAGGTTTAACTAGTTTAACCTTAGATCTTTAACTAATTACCATATTCTAAAATAAAATTAGTTTAAAACTAGGTTTAACTAGTTTAACCTTAGATCTTTAAGTAGGAAGAGTTTTATAGCTTTATTATTATTCTTGGGTTGAATAAAATTAGTTTAAAACTAGGTTTAACTAGTTTAACCTTAGATCTTTAAGTAGGAAGAGTTTTATAGCCTTATTATTATTCTTGGGATATGTTACCGGAAACGAGAAACGGGAAACGAGAAGTTTCCAGGTTTCAACGAGGAGAGAGAAAAACAAAAATTGAATTAATTAAAATATATAAATTAAATATTGTAACAATTTATAGATTTTAGTACTAACTGGACTTAGTTAGGCATTTCAAACTCTAAGCTCCAACCAGCTTCACCCAGTTAATTTTAGCTTCAGAGACTAACAAACTCCAGGTTTGTCCAACCCCGAATTGAAGAATGGAAACCATTTCACTGTAGGTTTAAAGCAGAAAAACAGAGTAGGAAGAAATCATAAATTTACTTATTATTATTATGGCTGATTTGTTTACCTTACCTGATTTGGGCCATTGTGAATTCTCAGATTCAAGAAAACATTTAAGGGATTCACGGTAGGTTTGCACAGCCATGTTCCTCTCTATTTATTGCTTTGAGCTTTTCATTATTTCCATATGCGTTATAAAAGCGTTCTTTTTATACATTAATGTAATTTGCTGGACGGAGCCCTCTATATTCAAATATTGACAATTTATTGCTTTGAGTTTCTCATTATTTCTATATATGTTCTTTGTATACATTATTGTAATTTGCAGGACAGAGCCTTCTATACAAATATTGACAAAGGCCAAATCGTGTAACAATTTTCTTTTGTCATTTCTGTCTTTGTGTAAAGTACTTATGCAAATACAAGGTACTGTGTAAGAATTTCCGAAACTGACTCTTTTATGTACCTTTAATATATGAGATTAAATTTGTTGGTTTGATTACTTTAATTAGGTGTCATATTGTTGGATTCATTATTTTAATGCCTAGTAATTCATTTACATGTCAAGGATGATTCAAGACTTTCACAAACTCTTAGGGTGCCCCTAATGCTTCTTCATCTTAGGCAACAATAATTTCCTTACTCATTACCACAACAAAGATTTATATGCTCTTCTTAACTTCTTTTGCACCTACCATTTTTAGTTATTGTGCTATACACACCGAGACTCCAGTGCCCAATGGAAAGGCTTTCAGTATGAAGGTTTTACTGCGATTTTATTCCAGTCAGCTATGCCTTACCTTCAACCTTTATTTCTATTTTTATTTATCTAAATCTGACATTCTTTCCAATAAATGTTGTGATTTGAGTTGCTTCTGTATTGACAGTGAGTAGCCAACTCTTTGAGAATCACTGAAGGTTACCCCCTCTGGCCCAAGAGATAACTTGAGGCCTGAAGCGGGTCCTAGATGCCTTAGCATAGTTTCTAAGTAGCCAGGAACATATCGAGAAACAATCGAGGGCATAATTTCAAAGTGGGTTTCTCTTCTCACTACTTCGGTTTCCCACTATAATAGACATGTTCAGCTATTGTGATTCTCACTTTGTTTTTATTTATTGTGTTATGATATCACTAAAAACTATGACAATCTTTAAGTGGCTCATTCTTTTAGAAATCTATATACAATTATGAGACAAAAGAACAATATTAAAGTTTATTTTTTATCATCTTTGTTCTTTTTTATTTATATTAATTATCTATTTAAGATAAATCTTTCATGTTGGACATATAGTTTTCAACATGTTCTTGTTAAAGACCATGTTAATGGTATGCTACATAACAGGGATTTTAGCTTATTTGGATATCCTTTTTTATGTGTTTCCATGCCTGGGCAATTCATTTTGGGTGTCATTCTAGTAGGTTTTTCGTGTCTTCTTTTTCCAGACATAAAATTTCAGTTATTTGCTTAGTGGTGGTAACTTGATATGCACACGCCATTTATTAAATATAACTTTAAAAAAAAAAGCTACTTCAAATGTGTTGGACAATTGGGAAATGAAATTTGAACAATGGTGGTTTGAAGTTTCAATATGTGAGGTTTAAGGTTCTGATGGTAAGTTCAAGTTCCACTGATAACTATTTATGAAACATCCAACTTCCATTTAGGCTCTTCAACAATGACAAAAACCCTCAACAAGGATTGTCCCCCAAATTATTAAAAATAAAAATATTCAGCATGAAAAATAATCATACTAAAATCTGAAATCTCTATACATATAATTGTGAATTTGTGGGTTCTTACAATTCAAAATTCTCTGATAAACTGACATATTTTGTAAGCTAAATACTTCAATGGATGGAAGATAGCCCAAGACCTAGAGAGCAAAAACAATTCCATATTTTTAGTGCTCATGGTGAATTCAAGGGCCTGGTAACAAGTATGAGTGGGTTTTTGAGCTCTTGATGTTCACTGCAAAGTCTGAATTTAAGCCCTAGGGTACATGCAACAGGTTGGCATTATGAAAATTAAGATGGCCAAGTACCCACAAGTTCAATGCTTCAAGTCTTCAAGCAGATATGCTTATGACAAACAGGTTTTTGCTAAGAAAATAGGACACACATATAAACAAAATGTCTAATTTAATATTTTCAAAAATAAACAGAGATCCTTGGATTTCAACCAGTCTGCAAGCAACAACATAGTAGCAAGCCCAAGGAGTCTTAAACTATAAAAATTAAGCCACAAGTGTTGATTCCATTTTGGCTTCAAACCCACTCAATTCATTTATTGAATCCATCTGGAATTAATTCCTTCATGTTGTCCAAAACACAGCTTTCACAGATGTTTCAAACTCAATCAAGGGAGAAGAGTTTCCTTGAAGTAGGCAATATCATGCAACCCAACAAGGATCAAGGATATTACAATTGAAAATTGAAAATAAAAAATAATACTCTTAATCATCCATCTTCAACGCATCCAGTGGTCAGTACATTCCTATTACTTTTCAACACCTTATACATGAAACTTAATAAGTACAGCTTCTAAAATGATAATGAGGCTCTTTCAAATTCAACCAGACTAACAGTGTCTCTGTAATAGGCCTTCAAAATGCTCATTGACAGGCAGTGCAGATTAAGACTAGGATGCATTCTTCACAGTTATATTAACATAAAATTTCACCATGCTGCTAGTGACATTAATCTTAGCATAACCAAATGCCGGCAATGAAATCTAAGGGGTCTGTATCAATAAAGCCCTCCAGAGTCAGTCTAGAAGGAGAGTATATTAAATTGCAGTAACCCATAACCAAAAGAAATCCAAAAAAGGAAAAGGACAACGAGTCAAACCTTAGGTTGAAGCTCTGGTCCTGGTTCGCCTGCTATAACCTTCTCCTTCTTCTTTGGCTAGCTTGCAATATAGGGTGGAGAAGAATTTTGAGGCACATATACATAACCAAACCTTATATAGCACAACAAAATTCAAATTGGTTGAATCGTTGAGTTGAGTAAAATCAAGCCAAATTACACTGTAACTGAAAATTTTAAAAATAAACAGGGAAACAAGGTGGGTTGAAGCTTGGAAAATGGATTTGCAATATTTTATTTGGAAAAAGAAGAAAGGGGACTAGATGTGGAGAAGCTTTTCCTCCGTTTTTACCTGAGTTCATGCCATATCAAACTGCACACAGGCTTCCCTCTACACATCGATCCCCACAGAACTGCAGTCGGCTCTTCTTTTACAACAACAAGCAACTCCTCTGCACACGGAGAACAATAGCAGAGCCTCTCCTCCTTTGTGCAGTGGCTTCTCCAAGTATCACAAAGTGTTTCTCTCCTTATCAGTGGCACTGGCCCCACATCCTCACTGTTCTCAGAGCAGTGATTTCTCTCCCACGCTGCTATAACGTCGACGTCGAGCCCATGAACAATTTAAGCCACTAAAGTCTGAAACTGAACTGTGAAAGGAAAAAACTAATAAGGCAATACTCAAAATTCAAAGTTGAGCAGAATTCGGACCGGCAGTGGGCGGCAGAGAGCAGGCTTCCTTCCCGAACATTCCATCCGTCATTTAATTCAGCATTTACTTCATCTGATTTACCACTCAGCAAGTCAGCTTGAGACAAATTACGATTTGCACAAGAAACGGTCAGCAACAGACCACTTTCTAAGAAAAACGGCAAAACGATTTTGCTAAAACCATTGTCCGGAACGGATCGTTATGTAAGAAACGGTTTCTCCATTTTAGAAACGGAAATGGTCATAAGAAACCGCGGTTTTCATTTCGTTTCTGTTTCTACTTCGTTCTCCTAGAGAAACGCATAGACCCGTCACGTTTCTAGTAACATAGTTCTTGGGTTGGTAAGCAAAAGTTAGATTGTTGGTACCTTGTAAGCAAAAGTGAGATTGTTGGTACCTTGTCAGCCCCTATCAACAATCAGCTCATGAAAAGGTCAAACAATAATTGATTCAGGAAGAGTAAACATGTCACAAGTTGGATTTGAACTGAGGCTGAGAGGATACCAATTTTTCCTCTAGGCTACTTGTGCCAGTCCTAATGGACTAAAACTTATGGCTTCTATTAGAATTGGCTTTGATTTTGTATCCTAGGTGACTGCTGTCCTTATGTTCTCAACTAAACAAGTCTGCTATTTAGTTGCAGAAAATAAACTTCTTCACATAGAAATAATCACATAGATATCTGGAAAGTAAATAGTGAAAAAGTGAAACAATTACACACATACAGAAGGAATTTCTCCTTCAAATCAGCCCATCATCCAACTAATCGAAGTTTCCAAGGCAACCTCTACAGCTGCTTAAAACTAGCAGCTGCATGGTAAACAAAATCACCCAACCTGAGGTGCATGGCTTGTTGAAGAGAGTATGGCTTGCACGGAAAATGAGGAATAATTGTACGGCCCTGTATCCCTATTGTATGTCATTGTAGGTTTGTCTGTATGACTGTACAATATGGCTATGTTTGTATGACTATACGAATCTGTACAAATCTGTCTGTACGACTATACAGATCTGCTGCTATACTGCCCTTCTTTGACTTGCAACCATTGTTGGTTTATCTTCTTTCTCTTGTCTTTGCTTTCTCTCTTCTCTTCCAGTCATTGTCCTTGTCCTAGTCCGACAAAACTGTGTCTGAAATCTCTAGCTTGACGTATCTTTACACTTGAGTTAAAACTCTGATCTCTCAGTGAGATATACAGCTGAGATAAATCCTAGTCTAAATCATTAATGTAGGAAATGCACTTATTAGACTCAAACTAAATATAAGTTTCACTTTTTCCCAGTGAATTACAAAATAGAATTATATTGAACTATTTTTGGCACATTCAGATTGAACCTGTGTGAAAGTTCTTGTTCAAGCTACAATCTTTAATAATCCCTCTTAGCGAGGAAGGAATTTTGCTCCAATTCAAGTTTGTCTTTGAATGTTTCAAATTCCCTGAGGGCTTCGTCAAAATATTATCAACCCATTGATTTGTGGGAATACACTGGAGCTTTACCACTCCCTTTTGAATCCTATCTCATATGAAGTCATATTTGATCTCTATGTGCTTGGACTTGTCATGAAACATTGGATTCTCGAAGAGTTTGATACAACTCTGATTATCACAGTAAATCACTGTGGGATTCAATTCTTGATCAAACAATCTTGCAAACAACTTGCGAAGCTAGATAGTCTCACAACTAGCAGTACTAGTTGCCATAAACTGTGCCTTTGTGGAGCTAAGTCCCATTAAAGTCTACTTCTTGTTGAACCAGGATATCATCATTGATCTCAAGTTGAAGCAACAGCTTGAGGTGCTCTTCTTATCTAATGCACTATTTGCCCAATCTGAGTTTGTATATCCCCGCAGCTTCACTTCACCATCTCCAAGATATCTTAGACCATGTTCCATTGTGCCCCTCAAGTATCTGAGCACATTTTTTGCTGCTACGGTGCTACCCAATGCTCCTACCTTGACTCCACCATGAATTGACTCAAGGCATTCATCGCAAAATATATATTCGGCCTAGTGTTGACTAGATACATCAAGGAACCTATTAGCTACTTGTACAACGTAGGGTCCACCATCTTCGAAACTAAAGTTGTTACCTTCTTCAAATTAGTGATCAAAGGTGTGGCCATAGGTTTTGAGTCCTCCATCTGGAACCTCTTCAGGATCTCAATTGCATATTTACATTACCCAAGGAAAATCTCCTTTGGTCTCTGTCAAACTTCCAACCCCAAGAAGTAATGCATCATGCTAATGACCTTCATCTCGAACTCAATTGCCATATGTGCTTTGTACCATGCAAATGAGCTTCCTTGAACCTGTAAGAAACAAGTCATTTGCATATAGCACCAAAACTAACATATCAGTTCCAACAAATATCTAATATAAGTTAGGATTTGCTTCACTTTTGGTGAAGCCCATACTTTACAAATACCTATTTATCCTGGAATACCATGGTTCGGTAACTACTCGACTCCATACAAGTCCTTTTTTAGTCCGCAAACATGGGATTCCTTCCCATTTATCTCAAAGCCTAGAGGTTGTTCTATGTACACTTCTTCCTCAATTTTCTTAATGATGAAAGTTGTTTTCACCAATGTTGCAAACATCGTGACAGCGAAAATATTGTTGAGAGTCCATAAAACAATTTATCGACAACATTGGCAAAAATATCGACGAACTTCAAAAAAATGCAAACATATTCATTTTTTTCAAAATTTTAAACATCTCATGGAACCCCCTCCCTCTAGCCCTTTTATGGGAAAATGTAACAGTGAATAACCCCTTTGTTCTCAAAGCCCTAGTTCTCCTCTTCAAATTGAGCAAAAAATTCCCCCAAAGCCAAAAAATATCTTGACTCTGCTGATGTTTTGCTGAATTTTTCCGATATTTTAGCTTGGAGATATTATCGCTAGAAAAAATTACGATTTTGAAAATATCGGCAAAAATGAACAAATTCTCCACATGATGTTGACGATATATCGTTGATGTCTGCAACACTGGTTTTCATGTCCATTTGATGTAACCTCCATCCCATAGCAAAAACTAAAGACATAACTGCTCTAATGGAAGTGTATTTGGGGAATGGAGCAAAAGTCTCCTCGTAGTCCACTCCCTCTTTCTGGGAGAACTATCTTGCCACAAACTTCGCTTTATACTTCTCTATGTTTCCATTTGATACATGCTTGATCTTGTAGAGCCACTTGAAACTTACTATTGACTTCTTCTCCTGTCTTCAGACTATGTCCCATACATCATTCTTCATGACGAAAGTGTACTCCACAATGGCATCCCTCCAAACATATTGGTTTGTTGCCTCCTGAGAAGTAGAAGGATTAGAATCTATGATGCTGCTCATCAATGCCATGTAGTTTGGAAAGTTCTTCGGAGGTTTTCTCTCCCTTAATGTGATCCTAGGAACCTCAACATGCTCTTGAGCATCCCTTAATTTTTGAGTGAACCATCAAGATCTCTTGATAGAACTAGTAGGGCTGGTGACTCCTCCTTTGCACCTAAAGGTTGTTGCCGTGAACTAGAAGTCATTAGTGATCCTAGATCAACCTTCAGAGCTTCTTGCTCCACATCCTTTGTCACTAGAATAGGCTCATGATATTTTTTGGATGCAAAGTCTACCTCAAACTTTACATCCCTTCTTACAACTATCTTTCTCTACTTTGGAATAAAGACCCTATAGGCCTTTGAAGTATCACTGTAAACAACAAACAAACCCTTCTTGTTGGAAGGATCCAACTTTGTCCTTTTCTCTACTAGCACATGGATATAAACTGGACAATTGAAGATGTGAAAAGGACTCACCTCTAGCTTCACACCAGTGAACGTCTCCTTTGGTGTCTTGTCCTCCAATATCTTGTGAGGACACTTAACATCATCACCAAGCTCGACCTAAACTATTGATTTGTGTTCTTTTAGACTTGAAAAAAACTCTTGAGATGATGTCATATACCTAGACGTTCCAGTGTCCACATGCCAAGCATTCTGTTGCCGCCTTTCACACACCTGGGGGGGACGTGGCAGAAATCTTCAAGCCACTAGGTGTGTTTTTGGGGGCAAGTCTCGAGTCAAGGCTGTCGCCTTGTTCTTGACTCCTTCGTTTAGGCTCAACTCCTAATGAAACCAAGGGGGGTAGACCCTATTAAGTTACTAAGGCAAATTACTTTAGTATGATGATGTTAAATTGAGATAGTTGCTTAGGAGTTTGAAATTAACCATAAATAATCATAGATGACAAGATGAAAAATGAGGACAATAAAGCACAATGTTGAGACACAATATATATATCAAAAGATTTAAACACAGAACCAGTGCCTTAAAGATGTAGTCATAAAATAATCAAAGTACTTGCATGTGCTTGGAGTGAATGTTTTGCGATTGCCTCTTGGTACGTTTTAAGTTAATGTGAAATATGAGTGGATTAAAATTAGGCGAGGGGGGACTCCAGATATACACAAGGGGTACTTGGAGTATGTCCAAAAATAAACCTTCACATCTACCTGCAAGGAAAGTGTGGGATGAATGGAGTCTCTGAGACTGTGTTCATAATACACCTGAAGGTGTAGCAGAGATCGGCGCCCCGAGGTCACTGTACAGGAGTTCCCACTTCCTTTGGGTATTTTGCCACTGTTTATGGTTTGATTGAGACGTTGGATTTTCGCCTAATGGTGGTTAATTGGGGAAGGTGAAGACTAATTAATCTAGTCACTCACGTTGCTTTTGATGCAGCTTGACTGATCGGACGAACTGCAACCAAGTGCAGAGTATACACACTGGAGTTTTGTCAATTTTAGTAAATTTTACAGGATGAGTTTTTTTAGAAAGAAAAACCTTCCAGGAACCTCTTTTGGTCCAAGTGGATCTCAATTGGGGAATCAAGGAAGGGGTTGATTTTAAAAGATTGTTTGCATGGATTAATAATAAGTAGCGAAAAAGAAGCAAACCACAAGTTTTCTAATTAGTCCTACCACGCCTCTCTTTCCCCTTTCGGGTCAATCGGGAAGTCGTGGGGTAAGTATTAAAGTTACTTTGATACTGTAATATGGAATATATGATAAAGTAATCAAAGCATGTTATTCTGCATCAATGAAACTAATCTAGAGCAAGAAAAAATAAGAAATTGCAAAAAACGACAAAAAAGACGCGAATCCCCCAAGGGGGATGGGGAATGGGCTCGAAAGAGCCTATTTGGAGAAATTTTTTATTATCTGCTGTTACAATATTAGTAAACTTATCTGAATCTTCTTGGTTCTTATACAGGATGAAACCAAGATCTTACAAATTGCCCAAAATTAAAATTACAGTCCAAAGGGAGATCCCTGGGAAGATTCGAATGATCCAAAAGCCACTTTTGAACAACAGATTCTCCTCTTTTTGTTATCCCTGCTAAAAGACAATGAGCTTATTAGAATGAAAGATGCACAAAAGCACTTTGAAAGTACCTTTGGGTCAGCCTACTTTAAACAAAAAAAACCTAAGTTAAAACTAGTTAAAACGGTAAAAAAGGAACCAAGGAAAGCAAGCTTTCCTTTGGATTTTGATTTGCTGTTTGGGAAGCCAATGAGATGTGCATTGATTGCTGGATTTTATCTTTTAAAAACAGAAACAGAAATCTAATGCATGCAAACTCTGGATTCTCTTTAAATTGCCATGCTAAACAGACGATTTCCCTAAACTAGATCTAGAATGCTTTATGAAACTTTTTAGGAATGAGATCTAGATTATGATCCTTGAAATAATAGATCTATGTAAGTTTTACTTTAAGATAATAGGTTTGAATAATGACAAAGCTTGTAAACAAAGTAACCAGATAAAAAATTTGATTTTTGAAGGAGGAAGAGAGAGAAAGAGTGCTGGAAGCCTGGGAATGTTGGGCTTTGGAGTCTGCTTTGGTGGAACACCGAGGGACTATGTCCTCCAAAATATCCTGAAGATGAGGAAGATGCAAACCAGCTCAACCCCTTCTACAAGTGAGATCACCTGCAACTTAGAAATCCTTGCACAAACAGATGGTTAAAACATAGGTGCTGCTGGAAAAAGATAATTGAAAAACATTCAATTAAACTTAAAATACATGCAACTCCAAGAGATCTGAAACAAGCGAACAGTAAGAGCATAAATCAAACTAGAATAATCTCTTACCCCAACAGGAGGGAGCTCTCTCCTTCAAGGCCAACAATTAACCAGCAGAAAGCAAAGATAAATAACACAGATTATACCTCATAAGCACTTAACAATCACCATCCACACATGAAGAGCATTACACCATAGATCTTGCCTCCAAAGCTTCTTTATTCCAAAATAATAAACAATACAATACAATAGCAACAACTTCTCAATCCAGCTCTCACTAGCTTGGAAGAGAAAAACTGAGCTTTATTTATAGCAAAAACATGAAATCTAGCCTAGGGGGGTGCAATTCCCAAGGAGAGAGAGACTGCAGCTGCATGTGGAGTCAATCTGAGCTTGATCTGTGTCTAACTGAGCCTGATCTGAGTTTCACTGAGTGCAACTATCAATCGAAGAGCTGATCTGACTGACACCTCAACCTGCTAACTGAAGCATCCACCAAAACTCATCCAGATGAGCCCACACGTGTGGAGGAGAGAGAGAGGGCGCAACTCCCAAGATTGCATGCAATAATGTACTCTCTGTTTAGCCCAGATCAACTCCTTCTGTCAAAGAATGGTCAGATCTAGTCAATCCCAAGCCGATGAGATTGATTTCAGTCAAATCGGAGCAAATCCCAATGATTTAGGATTTTGAATTTTCTCCATTATTTAATTAATTTATCAATTAAATAATCAATATTTGATTTTTAGGGATTTTTGACCTGAGTGATGGACAAATCACTCAAAACTTAGAAAAAGTGGGTCTATGGGTTAACATGGCGCTCTGAGCTTGAAAATGAGCACCCCCATGACTGAAACTGATTTCCGAGCCCACTTTTATTACAAAACCAATTTTTCCAATTAGACTATTAAAAAATAGCCTAAGTTTTGTGGAAAAATTAAAATTAAAAAAACTTTAAAAATTAAAAAAACTTTAAAAACTAAAAAAATTAAAAACCTAGGGGGACTTAGACATGTTCATATTTCTCAACCATAATGCGTAGCATGTTTATACATTGACACATAGACTCTAATAACCTCAAAAGGCCTAAATTCCAAGCCGACCACTCCAACTTTGGAGGTATTGAGTGAAAAACTCAGAAATTATCAGTCGTTTATTCAACAACCAATAATAACCAAGGGAAAAAACACCCTGGGCTGATCGGATTGACAAATAAAGTCTAAGAGACCGAGTCTTTTATAGACACTATCATGCTAGAACATTTTATTACAACTCCCCTATGGGGTATGAACATGTGATATAGTACAACAAGCACATCCCAGAAGCAATTCAGAAGGTCTTCTGAAGTTCGAACAAATCATTTTTGTCCGGTTCACCAGGCTCACTTGATAAAAAACCACTAAGTACAACTTAAGTGGTAACACATTCCTTGAAACCATGCCGGTAGAAGTGAAAGATACCATCAAGAAATACTTCTTCAACTTGGAGGCAAACTCATACATATGAGTTTCAACAGAGGTTGCTACTTTATTTTGTTGTTGCTTCCCTTTACTCTTCTTCTTTTTCGAACAATGTGATGCATAATGTCCGTGCTTATGACATACGAAACACTTAATTTTACTCAAGTCCTTTCTTAGCTGTGAGGTTGACTCCTCACTCTTTGCTTTAACCTTGCTGGGTCCTTTATCGTTGCCTTAATTTGTTTGACCAAATAGGGCATGGTCACTACCACCTCCTTATTTGCTAGCCTTTTTGACTCCATCCGAGTCTCCTCCTAGATATAGTCATCCCACAATCTTTCAATGGAGTAAAGATTCTCTTGAGCACAAACACCTTGGCCAAATATTCCCCATTGAGACAAGAACCCATTTATTGCCTAATTCATTAGCTCTTTGTCTTCAACCTTCTCCCCAACTGTTGCAAGTTGATTAGGAATTTCGTGACCTTCATCAGGGAACTAGTAATTGTGTCTGATCTAGTCATCTCTACAGATCTAAGTTTGTTATGCAATATCATCTTCCTATTTATGTTCTTGCTTTGATTAAGGTTAACCATGGCGACATCAAACATATCCTTCATCGTCTTCTTCTCAAATATATGAGGGACCAAATGATCCTTTATAGCTTTCATAATCATTCATTTGACTTTCAACTCCTTGTGAACTGCTAAACATTGTAGTTTGGATGATATCCTAAAGATCATTCTCTCCCAATAGGAGAGTTATCTTGATTTTCCACGATAGGAAATTCAACGCACCTTCCAATCTACTCTTGAACCTGAGGCTAGTTGATGACATATTTGACTTCTAACATAGACAAACTCCAAAATCTGATAGGTAAGTAAGCACTACCTCTAAAACCCTTTAACTGCTGGTCTTGGTTCCTAGCAGTTGGTTCTAGTAGTTGATCTAGTGCCACAAACTCTTTAGATCCTCAATTAGAGAAGCTCTAATACCATGTGAAAATTCGAAACCTTAGGTAACTGCTGTCCTTATGTTCTCAACTAAGCAAGTATGTTATTTATGTAGAAAATTAACTTCTTCACATAGCAACAGTCACAAATAGTTGGAAAGTAAATAGCGGAAGCGTAAAACAATTACACATACACGGGAATTTAATCCTTCAAATCAACTTATCACTCAACTAACCAAATCTCGCAAGGCAACCTCCACAACTACTTAAAACCAATAGCTGCACGATAAACAAAACTATCCCAACTTGAGGTGTACACTTGTCGAAGAGAGTTTCGCTTACACGAAAAACAATGAATTGTAGGGCCTTGTAACACTGTTGTACAACACTTTGCGGTTTTGTCCATACGACTGTATAGACTAAATTGTACAACTTTGTCCATAATTGTACAGATCTGTTTTTGTATTGCTTTTCTTTGACCTACAATCACTGATGGTAGATCCTCTTCATCTTGACTATGCTTTCTCTATTCTCTTTCCGTCGTTGTCCATGTTCGACAAAACTGTTTGGACTGTCTATATTGAATTATCTCTCTACTTGAGATGAAACTCTAATCTAACAAAACCCTAATCTCTTAGTGAGTTGTACGATTGAGATTGATCCTAGTCTAAATCATTGATGTAGTAAATACACTTTATTAGACTTGTTACCCCTCATATTGTGTGAGGGTAATCCAATAGATCATGATGTTGACTTTGTTGCTGCTTAATTCGCACCATGGGTCATGTGGCAGAAATCTTCAAGCCACTAGGTGCGAATTAAGCGGCAAGCTAATTTGCACCTTGGGTCATGTGGCAGAAATCTTCAAGACAAGCTTGTTGTAGTGTCTAAGACAACTACTTCCAACAAAAAACACCTCAAAATTACATATATATGAGAGTTGCACTCTCAGTACTTAAAAAAACCAGTTTCTTTAACAGTCCCCGACCAGCAAAAAATACAGTCCAAAAGACCCGTTTATAAAAAATTCTTTCAATGGCTGGTTGGAGAGTGCTCTCCTTGGATTCTTGTTCAAGGTACTCTCTTGCAAGGACAAAGTCTCTTTAGATAAACGATCTTCCTGTATATTAAATTCACGATATACACGAGAGAAGTAAATAGAATCAAAGGAAGCCTTAACTCTTGGACCCATTTCATGATTGCAAGAAGGTCCAAATTTCTTATGCAGCATTGATGATCTGCACAGTAAATCAGATTCTTGGAATCTCCAAAGACCTGAAGGATATTTAGGCCTTGTTTTTCTGCTCCTTTTAGTAGAATCCAAAGAGCATAGAATTCAGTTTGGCTAGTGGAGCCTTGGCCAGCTAATTTGCTATAACTTACAATTACTGGTTATAACCTTACATTTGATGCAAGATGTGTCAAATTAAATTGTTAAGATTGAAAACATGTTAGACCATCATTTTTTATTGAAACATGTTAATATTATTATTATTTTTTGAACGAAAACCTCTTGAAATCTGCCAACCACAATTTTTGGGCAAATGGTTCAACTGATTGAGCTAACCCTTGGCACTTTTAAAAGATTTTAATATATGTGCATGTGATTTTGTTTTTTTATGTTTTAAATTTCAATAGAAAAGAATCTTGATGGATTTTTATGAATTTGATAAAAATGATTGCCTAATTGAATATGTTTGCCATTGGATTTGGCACTGCTCAAGATTTGGTGAATTTCTTTTTTTTTGAAAAAACATTGAATATGGTGTCTAAGCTTAATTCCATGCTTATTAGGCACCCTTGTGAGGTCTCCATTGACCTTTTACGTTTTCTCACTCATCACAATTTGTATTGCTTACTGTTTCATTTGTGGTTTGTTATCTTAGGGTACTCTTCTAATCACACTCCCTAGAAATTCTTTAAGAAACTTGAGAGGGAGAGTGAACTATTCATAATCTTTGCGTATATATGAAGTTTTACCAACGTCTTTTGAAGGGAAACAACTTTAAATATATTATGGCTCTCCTATAGGCTATATAAAGTCTATTCTTATAGTGTTAAAGGCAATGTTACAAATATCGTGTCGGCGAATATATCGCCGAGGGTCCAAAAAGAAATCATCGGCAAAAATGTTGGCAAACATAGACAAACTTAAAAAATACAAAAATGCAAAAACTACAAGATGTTAAAAAAAATCGTGATATATTAAAAAAACCGGTAAATATTGCGAAAAAATCGGGAAAAAGTCGCCAAAAAATTGGGGAAAATATCGGGGCGATATATTGCCGATATATCACCAGTGAGTTCGGCAGTATTTGTAACAGAGGTTAAAGGCATGGCATACATACATTCAAAATATAACTTGTGAGTGATAGGAAGAAGTTACTAAGAAAGGTGAAGAAATCTTGGCTATATAAAGTTGGTTCTTATAGTGGTAAAGGCATGGGATACACACATTCAAAATATAACTTGTGAGTGACAGGAAGAGGTTACTAAGGAATTCACTAAGAGCAACCTCATTTCAACTTTGAAGAAATGCTATCTGAATCTACAATAGACAGGGAACCATCCCTTGTCTAATCACTATTGAAAAAAATCAACATTTGATCAACCCAATCTCAAGAGAAGTTTTTGACAAACAATTTTTTTATCTTTAGTATGGAGAAAACAAAGTCCCAGGGCTAGATTGTGACTTCTTTAAAAAGTCCACTAGGTAGTATGCTTGGTAGAGGGTTGAAGAATATCTAGGTTTCAAGAAAATGTTTTATGCTGTCACCTAAACTTTCATGACATTGATAAGAAATAAAGGCAGAGTCTTAAAGTTGGTAAACCTTTAGACCAATTTTGCTTTGCAACTCTACTTATAGAATCATTTCCAAGTTAATGGTTAACATGCTAAAGAAAGCCCTATTTCTTCATAGCATGGAGGTTTTGTTGTTGCTGACAAATCGTAGATGACATTTCCATTATTGAAGCAAAATTATAACTTAACTACAAGTAGAAAAAAGGTATGGTAATAAAGCTAGACCTGTCAACAGCCTTTAATGGATTACATTGGTGTTATCCTGTTTAGATCTTGGAGGCTTTTGGGTTTGCAAGAGTGGATAGACTAGGTAAAATCTTGTCTTGCCACTCTCTCACCATTGGTGTTATCCTGTTTAGATCTTGGAGGCTTTTGGGTTTGCAAGAGTGAATAAACTAGGCAAAAGCTTGTCTGGTCACTCTCTCACCATTGGTGTTACCCTGTTTAGATCTTGAAGGCTTTTGGGGTTGCAAGGGTGGATAGACTAGGTAAAAGCTTGTCTTGTCACTCTCTCTCTCAGTGTTGGTTAATACCTCCTACAAGTCCATTCTCCTCAATAAAAGGGCTTTGCCAGTGAGACTCCTTATTCCCTTTTCTTTTCATAGTTTTGTAGAAGGTTTAGGAAAATTTATTAGACTCAACTTGGAGAATGCCTTGGCAAGGTTGAAGAGTAGGAATTGACTTGGACTCCATAAAACTTGGGATTTGATTTGGGAAATTATAAAAAAGAAAAATACCCTAAATTTTAAGAAGAAAGATATTTTCCAGTAATATGAGAGTTTACTCTATCCATTTAATGCAAATTTTCAATAATAACTCGTTTTATATTGCATAGATGATACTACATACTAGAGAATGCTATATATCTAAGATGATTGAGATTTGAAAGGCCTTGCTAGTTGTTTGCTATGAAATTGTGCTAGAAAAACAAGCAAAACAAATGTTTTTTTAATTTTTTTTGTGCATGTTATAGAAAAATGATGAATTTGAGTTGCAATATCTGTGAGCTCTGCTGCGTGGGAGTGACCCCCACCCCCTCACTCCCACTCCTAAAGCTCGCTCCCTTCGAGAGCTCGCTTTCGAGGCGCTCCCTACCTCTCCTATACTAAAAGCTCCTATACTAGGTTGATCATTTGATGACAATGTTATGGACCATGGTACCTCCTTTCTTTGACAAGCTCCTATAAAAATTGTTATGGTTGACCATTTGATGACAATGTTATAAGTTATGACTACTAAATGACTAATATTATGTGGTTTAATCCGTGTTTTCTATAGCTAATTCAACATCCTACATGTTTTTTAGACATAAATCATTCAAAATATAGTAAAATATATACTATATAAAAAACGCTCCCAAAATGCTCCCAAAATGGGAGCTTTTGAAAATTTTGCTTTTCACTTTGCTCTCACTCCTTGCTCCTCGCTCCCAACAACGTAGCTTGTTAGAAAGATTCTTTGAGTCAATTTGAATTGCGTTGATTTGTGAGTTTGAGACATAGTTGAGAGTTGAATTTGTGAGCATGACTTGAGGCTAAGTTAAACTTGGAGGTATTGCTGATTTGAATTGGATCACTATATAATGTCATCTATTTTGGTGCTCTTTAGGTGGAACAATTGGATGAATTGGCTTGTAGGGCCCATTTTAGGGGCAGGTCTTACTTTGTAGATTTGGGGTCCGAAACCTTTTGAGGTCCGTTTGAGTGCTTAAACGATGTTTTTTGGGGTCAAAAGTATGCACACATAGCTGTCACCCCTTCGATGTTGTTCACACTTCGAGACCTTTCCAACAGTGCAAGAATTGCCACAATCGGAGTCCATATGAGGAAGTTATGCCTCACACAAGTTGACTTATCTAGTTGACCATCGTGATACTAAGTGGATTCCATGTCAACTGTCATCACATGTAGATCTAGTCATGTGTGGACTTTCAAGAACATTCTAGAGGGTCTAAAACCTTAACCCTAGTTAAGAGTTGAGGTATGCACAAACCCTAAAACTAACCTTGCACAAACCCTAAAACTAGGCTTAGACAACTATTGAGCTATGTTAAGTACTAGGCCATTAGGAGGATAAGGGGTTCCATTTTTGATGATGTTATTGTATTGTTCCATAGTTGAGCAACAATAAGGGAATGGATATTAGAGCATAACAGAGGAAGTAGGAGATCTCATAGTAGTCATGTAGGCCATGGTGTCAGAGGTAACTATGTCAAAATTAACTCCATAGTGAGTACCACTTTCTTCGTATTTGCATAGCATTTTGGAGAAAAAAAGAGCAAGGCATAGTCCTCACTTTCGATTGGGTTTTCCTAGGGCATACCTTATGTTATTTATGTGGATGTGTTATTTGCTCTAGTTATTTTCCTTTTAGTTCTAATTTATTTACCATTCTGTGGAATTAATCTAACATAGTGAATTAAGTTGTAAGATCTCTTGTGACTGTTTGTTCCAGTGGAATATCCATGGTAGTTTATGGATTGTCCCAAACCTAGAAGATCATCAAGCATACCTTGTAAAAGAAATCCATGATGAAGATCAAGCCCTTCGAAGGCTTTCTTCAAGAAACCATTGATCAAGATCTTGTCAGTAACATTTTAGGCCTTATGTCAGAAGAAGGTACTCCTGAAGACGAAGATGATGAGGATTAGAAAAATGAAGATGAAGAAGGCTTGATTGAAGAAATTGCAGAACACAAGAAAATGGTGAGTTCTCCTTACCCTTATTTCGAAAAATCTTATGATATCTTGGGCCTCTTGGAAGAAAATGGCAGGATTTTGGAAAATGATGATTATTGGAAGTTTCTTGGTCCTCAGATCTACAATTTTGCAAGGCCTAGCAATATTATATTAGAAAATTTAGAAAAATCTACGAATCTTTCATGCCATTCAGAAGAGAAGAAGGAATCAGTCTAGATCAGGTCAAGCCTTAATTTTCATACATGTGTCAAACAATATGAAGAAGTCTTTGTCGAAGAATTACTTCTAGCTAAGAAAGATAATGAAGATATGGTTGATGAAGGCGTGCTGAATGCTTCTCCTTGTCCTTTTGGTGATGACAGTTTGGTGAACCTTCCTTTCTCTTTCTCCCATAAAGACAGATCTTTTAAAGATGAGAGGTTTGAGGACATTTCAGTTGAAGAAGATGGTTTCCACGGATATAATGATTCACATTTATCTTTTGACGATATTGATGTGAGTATGGATTGTTGCAAATTGGTTAAGAACCCATACATGATTCCTCCAGTAAGGGAAGTCTAAATTTTGAAGACCTCGAAAAACCTACCTTTGAGATCCCTTATGATTTGGTTCGATCATCCTTGTTCACTAATGGTGATGCCATGAGGTTGGGTATGGAGGACTCTATTCTAGATCATGAGCATTAAGGTTTACCCACTCCTAGGGTGGATCTCACTCATCAATTTCAGCCATGTCTCTAAAAAATTGATGCAAGATTTGGACAATAAGTAGGTGGTTTTATCACAGGGTTAGAGTAGCAAGGTGTACCCTCTCCTAGGGAAGATTTGAGCCCTCTTTCCCAGTCATATCTCTTAGGGCTTCTTGTTGATTTGAAGGTTGTTTAGGGAAAATAGATTCTAGAAAACAAGTATATGATCGAGGAAGTTTCTACTTGAGTCCGATTTAGGCATAGATAGAAAAACCTTGTGAAGGTGATCCTTCCATGTGGCAAGAGCTTGACGACTTGTAGGTTCCCAAAATTGTCCATCATTCCAACACCATTCTAATAGAGGTAGTACCATCTATTCAACTCATCACTGATGTGGTTTTGTCTTTGATTGTTTCCAAAGACAAGGAAGAAACCTTGGCATGAATAAAATGCTTGGTTGCATTGGCGGTATGATTTCACTTGACCCATCTCAGTTATTATAATTAGGGTAAGTAGGTATAATTTTATTTGATTTCATCATTTACTTTTACCCCTGCATTGCATTTGTTGTGTCTTTGATTTTTATTATGTTTCATTTTGAACAAGGCTAGACGAAAGTGTTTGCCTCCGATGCATTTAATGTTTTTGTTGTTAGATGTGTCTATAGATCTACAGGTACCTAGGAGATTCTAAGGGGTTCTCATACACTCCCGAGAAGATTGCATGTCCCGCAGTTGGAGCCAATTGTTACTCTTCAAAGTGTGTGAAGCGTTCCTTTCAGATGTACCAGAGTGTGGGGTTTCTTTTTTCTTTTGTAAAAGCTAAGTTCTGAGGCTATATTGCGTATAGTGTTGATTTTGGGGCTAAATACCTCTAGTCAGGTCATGGCAAGACCCCTTGGTTTCCACTTCAAGGAGGTGTTGGTTTTGTGGCCCCTTTGGGTGGGTGTCCGGTGCCCTTAAGACATATTGGGACACATGGTCACTCATATTTTGCTTTGTAGAGGTGATTTCTTGTGTAAGAATTGTCATATCTGTCTTAGCACACCTTTTTTTCCCCACTTGGACCTATTGTTTTGATATAAAACCCGTCCTCCTTGTCTCCAGACCCATAAACTTCATTCCTTAAAGAAGAAGCCTACATTGTTAAAAAGGAGGGCATTGAGGGAAAAGCATCTATTGGGGTTAGTTGGGGCATGATGTCCTCCTTTTTGGTTCACCCTTCACTTGGTGGAGCCTAATTGCACATTTTTATTGTTATTTTATATTATTATGTGGTTTAGTCCCCAACATGTGGGTGTACAAACATAATTTGATAATTTGTCATTAACTTTGTAGGCATGAATTTGTAAAAGGTTGGGGGTTGTCTCATATAAATAAGACAACCTCACCTCATTTGAAAAACATGGGTAGGGGTTCAAAATTCAAATATGAGATCTTTTCTTTTTCTCTTTGTATATTGGAGTACTTGAGCTATGCGCACCTCTCTTGGGATTTTTTTTCTTGTTCGAAAGATGAATGGAATGTCGTCTATGGTTTAATTTTGCACATGACAAGTTGATGCTAAGACTAGTTGTAATAACCAGTGTTCCACCAAGTTTCCGGGACGTAGGAGTGTGGGAGCGGGGAAACGCACATTGAGGAGTGTAGAGAGACCCCAAAATTTTGGGGTATTTTTGAGGATGGGGGAGTAGGGGGTTTTAGGGTCCTTAACATAGGGGGGTCGGTCTCTAAAATTATAAAAAAATAGAAAAATAATAAAAATATGAACTCCAACATATAAAACATATCAATTCCTCATCCCATCACCATTTGCATATTAGCATCCTTATGTTCCCGAAGACTTTAGTGTAATTTTATATGTAATCGTTATAGCCAAGCATATCATATCGGTGTTTGTTTCTATTTCGATTTATAATGACATTTAGTGTAAAAGCCTAAAATTTAAGATGAACCTTTCAAAAAATCGAGGGGGGTGGGGGCCTGTGAGAGCCCCCCATTTTCAAGAGGGGGCATGTGGGAGCCCCTAATCCGGGAAACTCCTAGACCTGCGTTTCCCCAAGTTTCGCAGAAAGGGGGGCGCTAGGAAACGTTTCCCATGGAGCCTCCCAGCCCCCGACCCTGGGAGGCGCGTCCCCGTGGAACACTGGTAATAACTCATGCTCAAGAATGACCTAAGGCACACTTTCTTGCTCATTCTTGATTAATGTTGGTAAGCTTTTTTCCCAACATTAGTTTAACATTGCTCTTGAAGTGCTTTGGACTGAGTTAGGGTTTCTTGCTAATATTTTGTCAACTTGGCTTGAGAAGACCATCCTACAAAGGAGCTCTCTATTGTTTAATCGGGCCTTGGGCTTCTCTATTTTCCCTAATTAGGGTTTCTCTACCTAATCCTCAAGGTTGCTAGTTTAGCCCTAGTTGCAAGTATTGAATACCATCTTAAGGGAAGGGACGTTAGCCTCGATTTCTCATAGCCCTAGGGTTTGAGACAAGGCTCAAATACCCTATTCTTCAACTCTCTCTGTTTATCAATTTTTACATGTTTTACTTTATGCAAAAGATCCATAAAAATAGTATACTGCTAGAAGAAACCCTAAAGTGTAAATAAATTAAAAAATCTAAAAATATATGTGATTTTGTATTTCTAGTCTACCCTACAAATTCACCCTAGGTTTTCTTCATAAACCTTATAGGGCGTCTTCCTTAGAGCAAATGCATTGGGATACGTGATATTGCCTAAAATCAATAATTACTTGTTTAGTATTTCTGGTTCATCCTAAAAGTGTGTCTTGGTGTGGAGATCTTCTAACCCAAGGGAGCGCACGTTTCTAACGAATTACCTTGGGAAATGTGAATTGTCTTGGGATTTGAGATAATTTATTGGGAATTATGATAAAGAGGAAGCTCCATTATCGTATGATCATTGTGTCTTGTTTAATATTGTTTGACTCTGCTAAGGCACTGATCATAGCCATTAAGGACTTGGTGGAAGGTATTTGTAGTTTGTTAGTGGTTGCAGGTATCTTTCATTGACTAGGGTCTCCCCTTGGGTTTTGGAGTTACCTAAAGTGTGAAGAGGTTAGACTATGGTGACATTGGGTTTAATCCCTCTTAAGCTTACCGTCACTAGCACTGAGTCTACTTAGTCTTTTTTTGCAAAGGGGTGCTTGTTCAAGTGGCAACACACTTCACAGGTTTAAAACTTACAAACATTTTACTTACGGGAATAGAACCTGGGTAGGGAGGATCACACTCCATCCCACAATCACTTGGGCTAGACCCAATTGATTGTGCTTTGTTCCTAGCTTCCTCTTCTTCCCTTAAAACTCTTTTTAGACTAACTCCCCTTTGTGTGAGTGGGATCTTCAACTTCTAGGGGAGGGGGATGGGTCACATGCCTGGTTCTTTCTGATATTCCAGGGGATTGAGTGCTTATTGGGACTAGAACTTTGTGCTCCTAAAGATATCTGTTCCTTGTACACCTTCTAGAGGGCTGGGGGTGTGTTCAGCTACCTCTTCTTGATCCTTTTGTAACTCTATAGCTTGGCCTTTCTCATGAGGATATTGCAGATGATCTTGATCCCTCCAATTAGTCAATTCTCATATCCCTTTCCTTTGAATCTGATAGAAATTCATGTTCTTCTCTAGCCTCCTTTATGTAGTTTTTTGGGTGCAGATTTTGATTCTCATTTTGGTAGGACGATGATCCGAGGGCATTAAATCAATTCTGGGTACCAGGACTATTTCAACCTTGGTCATTTTTGGACAGGGCATTAACTCAGGCTTGGCGGCTTCTCCTACTTGATACAATGTTCCATCGTTCACTGCCAAGATCTTTTGAGGGCTTCTCTTGATTTTTCTTGCTTTCCTAGACAAAATGACCATGTTTGTGGGAAATGTTATGCGTTGAGGGTATCTTCTCATAATCCAGTGTCTGGATATGAGTCTTACCATCTTGTCATAATTCTAAGGCTCCCAGAAGGCCTTTCCCCAGATCTACCTTAATGCAGATTGGTGCACAAGTATAGATGTCAAACCTTGGTTCTGACCTGCCCAAATAATGGGGCAAGCATGTTCCCTATTGCTTCTAGACATTCATCATCCCAGAGATTCAATGGGAGGAAGGAGAGGCGAATGTTTGCATACTGTGACAGCAGATGGTACCTCCTCTTCAGGATCAAAATTCAAGGACCACTTTTTGAAATATAAGCTAGAAGGACCCGTGAACCAAAGATCATTTTGGGAGACAGTTTCTGTCCGCCTCTGGATTGAAATGAAAGGTTGAAAAATCCTTTGCCAGACATATAATACTGGACCTTACCTTTGAGATTTGGCACCCACTGTTTCTGGATCCAGTTGACAACCACTAGTGTTTGGCCATGTGCCCATGAATTTATCTATTAAGACATTCTCTGATAACACATTTATTTTCTTCCTTGGCAGATCCATTGGCATATACAGCACTAGGATGTTTTCTATCCTATGGACAAATTTTCCTTGTGAGAAGAATATTTAATCCTTGGCTTTTTCTTTGAGCCTTCAACTGATTTTTTGAAAGCTGTAGTAGTTGTCTGAGGTCTCAAAGGAAGAAGATAGATGGTTATCGGCAGATTTTGACAGGGACGGGGGTTGGGGGGCTGGGATCTTTTGCTGCCATGAATAATGCTCAGGTTGCTTGTTTCTGTAGAAGAAGCCATAACAGCAGCACTCTCTCTCATATATGTGTTCAATTGTATCTCTTTTGGCACTCGCTATGTTTATTTCTTTTCCAGTCCTCATGGACATGGTCTAGCAATGCCATTATTCAATGTTGTTTTTACCTTTTTATCTGGCCATTTGTGGTCCCTAGTGGACATTAACAATTAAATTAAATTGAATCTGGTACTTATATTTATTCAAAAGGTAAGTCTAAATTTTCTGAAGTCTACTGTGGAACATGTCGCCGACACTCATGGTTTCAACCAGGTCTTAACTGATGTTCGTACTTTTTGTAGTTCTATTGGTCATTTATGACCACCAGTGGAAATTAATTATTAAATTGAATTAAATCTTGTACTTTTATTAACTTATTTATTCTTTGCGGTAATGTATAAAGCATTTAAAAAATTATGCACTTTGCATTCCCATTGTTCACTGATCTTTGTACCTTTTGTAGTCTTATTGTCCATGCATGGCCAGTAGCGCTCATTAATGAAATTAACTTAAATCTTGTCCTTCTATTAATTCGAAATACAAATCTAAATTTTCAGAAGTCTAGCATTGAACATGTCGCCAACACTGATGGTTTCAGCCAGGTCTTACAGGTGGAAGTGATGATAGTTATGTGAGGCACATGCTTTTGCGAGCAAGGAAACATGGATGGCATAGTGTAGTTTTCAACAGCCGTGGTTGTGCAGACAGTCCTGTCACAACGCCTCAGGTAATCCTTACAATTTTTTTCATTTTGTCTTTCTTAACACGATAATATGTTTATCTAACATGGAGCTCCACTTCAAATTTGTGAATGGCATTCGATGTTCTCTGATGTAGTTTTCATAGTTAGAAGCTGAAGTCACCTGTTTGGTGTTTGTGTGCGGAATTTAAGGACAATGAACTTTCGCAAAAAATTTCGGGAAAGCGAATGAAAAAGGTTTAAAATAACCATTAAGTTTAATAAAGACAGTAAGTACTATTCATTATAATTTCATATATTCAAACAAAAAGAATATAAGAATATATTTGAACTTCATATTATTCCAAAATATTTCAAAACACTGATTACTTACATACGTACATCCTTATATTCTTACATACATACAGCTGGATTTCACAGACAGGTATATATACATCTGGATTCCACAGACAGGTATATGTGTTGTTTTTTATATTTTTTAAGCGGAACAAAATAGATGGATCTTAATAAAATATTTTTGAAACATATAAAAAATTCTGCATTGCCAATTCAATTTGTCACTGCTTGAAATTTAACAATTTGAATGTTTTTGGAAAAAAATGCCATACGCGGTGACTAAGATTAGAAGTATCGAACAAGATACTTATTATTTTTCAAGATAATGTGTTGATTAGCTTCTTTGTATTAGCAATAGTAGTTTTTTATTGGTTCTTAACTTCTTTGTGCTTCCTGATGTAGCCTGATCTTGCTACTCTCTCTTTTATTTGCTATATCTCTGTTTTTTCAACCTTTCAGTTTTTTTTTTAAAAGTTGGGAATGTTCTACTTGTAACACTCCCAGTCTATTGACGACTAATTCTACTCTCTAGTCTTGATGTTTTCTCTTGCTTATTTGTTGGACATTTATAAAATCGTCCAATCTTATCATCAGTTATGCATACATATTGTTTGATGATTTTTACAATGAATCTTTATATTTTGATATTTCATATTTGAGCAGGAGGATCTATCCTCACTCTTTTACCAGAGCCTAATATGCACTTGGATTTTACCAAAGTTTTAATAATTGGTCAACTTGGACTCCGACTTGGCCGACTTAACCAAGTCTACCATCGACCAAATCAAATTGATTTGGTTGCCAGTTCTCTATCAAACCGGCCAAGTGAGCTGAGTCGAACAGGGTAGAACCTGCACGCACGTGTTGAGGGAAAAGAGCATTTTTAAAAATTATTTTTTACATTTTACCTAATTCCAAAGACCCTAAACCCTAATGCAATTGCAAGTTATAAAGAGATCCCCCCTCTATTTGCCTCACATTTCTCTCATTGAGCATTTCTGAACATTGGAGGTTTTGGAGCAGCATTTGCAGGTTTTGGAGTGGCAAGTCTAATTGATTATGTATTTTGTTTTAGATATGTATTGCACTCAGTAATGTTGGATATATTCACCCTTACATGGTATATACACGAGTACACTTTGCATATTGTCTCTTATGGTTTGGAATCTTTATAATAATTTTTTTCATTAAAATTTGAATATTTTATGTGTATTTTAGCAAACTAAGTCATTAAATTCAAACTCATCAAACTCATCCGAGTCTGAGTTGACCCTCGGTTGAGTCAGTCCACGTCCAAGTTTTAAAACATACTGTCAACAAGTGCATTTTTCATTTGTTTGATTTAAGAAACAGATGGCCTAATTAGTAATATGTACTTGGATTTTAATGGCGATGAATATGTTTTTCATTTGTTTAATTTAAGAAACTATCTTTTTCTCTGAATATTGATTAGCTCTAATTGGTCCGGTATGGTCTCTGAGATTTTGTTTTGGATGCACTCATAAGCAATTATGCATTCAAGCATAACTTACTGTGTCCAATTTAAATGAGATGCATAATCATCATTTGATACATTTAAGGTATGGAATCCACCACCCTTGAGTAAAGGCAGAATCCTTGAGCATGTTCTTCTATTTGGAGAATGCTAGTCCAAGATATAAACTTTTGATACAACTTTTCTCATGGTCTCTTTGTGACTTTAATAAAATACTGCTACATTGCGATTGCTTTGTTATGGTTTGTGTGAAGCTGCGATCAAGCTGCAAGTTCCTTGCATGTTGTATATTCTACCTGAGTTGTATGCACACCCGGTCATACTTGAATATATTCCCTCGAATATGGCTTCACTTTGACATGCTCGAGACCATGATATTTGAATTTCGTTTAAACTCTTCATTGAAATCTCTGCAATTCTTCATTTTCTTTCTCCAAATATTTACTAGTTTTGTTTATTGTGGGATTATAAAATTATAGCACTGGAATTTCTCTGCAGTAACTGAATTATTATTTCAAGGTCATACTTTTCCTGCTTGCCTAGCATTGAAGTCAATCTAGTCCACATCTTACTTTGAAATCTGTTATCATCAAAAGGTATCCTTTGGATTTTTGCTATTTTCAATTAACATTTAATACAAATATTCTGTTCTTTGTTGCAGTTCTACTCAGCTTCCTTTACAAAGGATCTCTGCCAAGTTGTGGAACATGTAGCTGTTCGTTATTCTGAGTCGAATATATATGCTGTTGGTTGGTCCCTTGGGGCCAATATCCTTGTGCGCTATTTAAGCGAGGTAAGATGACACTCTGGGATTAATCATGAATACTGAAGATTAATAATCTTACATAGTATTAGTTTATCAAATAAATTTCACTATTAGGCTGTCCTTCCTGTCCTCCACACACTGTTCAGAGACTTACAATTGCTTGCTGATGCAGTGATGTTCTCCATTTCTAGAATATTGCAATCTAGATCATTGAGAAAAGTGAGTCCTTTACAGGTCAATTGAATTAAATGAGAATGGAAAACCTGTTACTTGTTTTTGATGAGCCCAATGTTTCGGACTTCAAAGTGAGTCCATCATCAGGGGATCTCAGAGCAAAGGATGAGATGGTTCATTTATTAGCATGAGAACAACCATAAATACTAATGATAGGGATTTTGAATGTTCATGTTGGCTTGACTATCATTAAGGTATTTATGCAATTTTATTAATGATGGGTTTCCACGTGTTTCTCAGTCTTGACTCTCAATCCATCATCTCTGTCTAATGTATTCTTCTGCTTTTCTATTTCCACCGCTTCCTTCACCTTTTTTTTTTCAGATAATGATCTTCCTTCATAATTAGATTTGTATTTTTTATGCATATATGATGGGAGGATTTGTGCACATGTTCCGCAAGGGATGATTTAGAGGCTCTGTCATTTAATGAATCAGATGCATGTTTGTTTAGATATATTTGCACCGATCTCCTTGTTTCCCCATGTAGACTTTCCCACATGAGCAGGGTATTGTGTACACACCTTTTTGGAGCCTTGGGTCCACGGAATCTTTTGCGGAGTTTTCCACCCTCCTTATGGTGTTCAGGGAAGTGAAGGCCACCGAGAAATTTCTTTTCTTTAGAACCTTGGCAATTCAATCAGTGGTTCCTTTTATGTATGGTGGCAAGACTTTTGGCATCTCTGTCATATGCTGGGTTCGTCTCCTATTCTGAGCTTGGTGAATTGCCTTATCAATGTGATTTTTGTTGAATCCTCACAAAGACTTTTTGAAGGTGATTTAGATCTTGGCTTAGGTGCTCGGAGTTTGATATTCTTGTGGCCCTAGTTGTGAGAGTTTTATTAACCCCTGTTTCCTGGTTTGGATGGTGGTGGGAGTTCACATGCATGTATCTATTGGCATGCATCTTCTTCCTATATACTTGATACCCAAGACTGCCACTTCTCTTTTTGAGAGAAGAACATCTAGAAAGGGCAATTGGTTGTCTTTTTCTACTTCCATAGATCATTCTAGTTCTTAGCCTCTTGCAGGGTTGTGTTAAATTTTATAACTTGGAAGTTGTTTCCCTACTGATTTTTGTTTAGTCACTAGAAAAGGGGAAAGTTCACATGACCCTTGTATTAATGACTTTAGATGAGCATTAATTACACTTTAGAGATTAAAGTGCACTTTATGAAAAATTTAAAAAAGTGGTTGAGTGAAATTAATTTTGGGAGAAAATTTTCTCATCCATCCATCTAAACCATTGTGGGCCCTTGGATTAGATGGCCATTCAGATACCCCATTAATTTTTATTAAAGGAAAAGTTCATGTGAAGAGGCAGTTGATTCAAGCAATTTTGAGAGAGCATTCAACTTCTTGAGATGAGAAGCATGTAATGTCCTCTTCTACTTAGGCATTAAGGACCAACCCGCTAACCTATGTGATTCCTGTAGGTTCGAGCGGGTACTGACAGTCAAGGAATCAGCCAAAGACTGATGCCATATATAGAAGATCTAGGGCATCGAGATTATATCACCATTGGGTCGAAGAGGGCCACCAGAGCCAAAGGCCACCTGCATACATGACATCCGGGCATTATTTAATGATGCATGCACCCGATTAAGTCTCCATGCGTATGCATGCAAGTCAACTGCAAATTAGAAGATAAAGTGACCTAATTAGGTCAAAAGTTAGGGCTTTCACAGTTGAAAGTTATAAAATAAAGATAAAGTAAATGGAGAAGGCACTTATGTGATTATTGATTTGTGGAGCCGAATTGGAGAGCCCGGCGAGCTAAGTTGGGGTTGAGCGCATGCTCAGCTAACTGGTGTATTTCGGCAGCGAAATCTATCTGCCCTAGTTCATCATCAGGTTGGATCATCCAGGTTCAGCACTAGTTCATCATCAGGTTACATTCAGCAGTTATTCCTGGAGGTTGATTATTCATCCAGCCAGAGGGTTTCATCGTCACATCGTGTCACCGTGATCAAGGACAAAGCAATTTGTTTTCCTACCTACAGGGTTCAGAACTTCTGCATGTTACTTCCATTCATTCTGGAGCACCTCCATTACCCTTCCCCTCAAAGAAGGGCCGTTCAGCTTGAGTATCAAACAAGATATCGTCAGTGCTCCCCTTTTTTGGAGGTGCTAATCTGCGTGGGCGAATTGATTTGAGGAGGCCTTCACGTTTTGGGCTAGTGTGCCTCTATTTCTTTCGCATGCTGCTTCCATCATCACCAGAGGGGTATTATAACCCTCGTGGACATCATTCGGGTTTCCAGCAGCAGCTTATTTATTATTCTGGAGCTTATACAGTTTGAGAGGAAGGTGCATTCACCTGTGGAGGACGATTTGGTGTATCTTCTTATTCCTTTGGTAGAATCCTTGCATGCTGGGACCAGTCTCTTCACCATCAGCTAATCTATATACTGGTATGTACATGCATTGATTTCTCCTATTTTATAGCATTTCAGTATTTTGCTAGGGCACATATTTGCATGCAACTGCATGCATGCAAAGGTCGGGGTTTGCTTTCCTATTTGACTAAGGAATAAGTCTATTAGCCATCTACAATATACACATAAACAGGAAAATATCAGTTTGGGATATTACAGTGGTATCAGAACTATTTTCCTTGTCAGCTGTGGGCATTCAAAAATTATAAATGAATCCAGGAGACCCATACAACATTACTCACAGGAGACAGAGAAGAGGAGTTAGAGGACATAGATTTGAGGAACAGAGAGTATCAATTTGAAAAAGGCAAAGAAACAATGGCCGATGATGATAAAATAGCTTTCAATAGTCTCATATCAGCCATAAAAGAACTCACCACTGGGCAAAAAGAAATGATGAGCACCTTCAGGCAAATGACTGAGAAGAATGGGCCCACCCCACACAGTCCCTTATTTCCCAATAGTGATAGGGTATCCACCAACAGTAGTAGGGAGCACTTACACACCAACATGCAGAGCCATCTCCATATATACAAGCCTTTCCGACCTACCATGCCTCAATTCTTAGATAGTCCAGCTGCAGTGCCTCTAGCACAAGCAGAACCAAAAGAACCCATGAGTGCATATCTGAGAGAATATAGGGCTTTAGGAGAGTACTTCCATTCAGCCATGACCTTCATTGACTTCTGCCACTTTAAAAGTAAGAACAAACCCAAAGCTTACAATAGGCCATTCACCCAGAACTATGAGTTACAGCGCACTGTAGGGAAACTGACTATCCCTACCTTTGAGGGCACCTGGGGTGGCCCAACTAGGAATTGGGTGCAGAAGTTGGATACATACTTCCAGCTCAACCCCATGATTGAGACAGATGCCATTAAATTGGCTACTTTGCATTTGGACGGAGAAGCACATGAGTGGTGGTACCACGGGTTAGTGACACTGGGTCACAACACCATCACCTCATACACAGAATTTACATAGAGGCTCATTGAGCGGTTTGATCGGAAGGATCCAGAGGTACACTTTAGGGAGCTGGCACAACTCAAGCAGACAGGGAGTGTAGATGCTTTTATTTCTGAGTTTCAGAGGGTAGCAGTCATGGTCATAGATATATCAGAGAGCAGGTTGATTATGTTGTTCACTGAGGCTCTCACTGAACCCTTGTGGTGATGGGTCAAGTTCTATAGGCCCACCATCCTAGCAGATGCCATCAGACGGACTAGAGACTTGCAGGATGTAGTGCCCAAAAATAGGTTTCCTCCCAGGACCAATTTTCCTATTAAAGATAAAGAAAGGAAACCCTTCCAGAAAGAATGGCCCAAGAAAGAATGGATGGACAATGATACCCGACAGGACCTTAGAAGAAAAAAGTTATGTTTCACTTGCCAGGAACCATGGATACCGGGTCACAGATGTTCAGGAAAAGGAAAGGCCTACTACATAGAGGTTTATTCCGACAGTGAGGAGGATGATGATTACTGGGATCGGTAGCAGGGAGAGATAACAGAGACGGTTGCTGAGGGATAGGCCTTAGGAGGTACCATTGCTACCATGACAGGGGTTCCTAGATTCCACACTCTTCGGATTAGAGGTAACTTACAGGGCCACAGAGTGGGAGTACTGATAGATGGTGGGGCATCCCACAACTTTTTTGATGCTGCATGGGTTAAAAAGAAAGACATTCAGGCTAAGAGCTTTGATGGGTTTTCGGTAGCAGCAACAGGTCACACCATGGAGTGTAGTCAGAGGACTCCTAAATTAAAGGTAACACTTGGGAATTATACAGTGATAGAGACATTCTACGTGGTAGATGTACTTGACATGAATGTGGTACTAGGAGTTCAGTGGCTGTATTGCATAGGGAAGTATTCCACAAATTACCAGACCATGGAGATGGAGTTTACAGGAGCAGAAGGACAGAAGGTGGTATTGAGAGGGATGAATACCTATCCTCCCATAGTAGTGACATCACACAGGATGGAGGCAGTACTCCGGCATGGAGATATTGAGTGGGTTGCAGAGTGTATGGTTACCTTCAGGAAACCACCAGATGAGGCCACACAACATCTAACGGATATAGAGGCCTTACTACAGAAGCACAAGGGAGTATTCGGAGACCTTCCAGCAGGTCGACCTCCAGATCGGGGATTTGAGCACATTATTGAGTTAGAGGAGGGGACCCAAGCAGTTATCACCACTCCTTACAGACATCCCAAGAGGTATAAAGATGAGATCAAGAGTACAATCAAGGAACTACTCAAGCTGGGGTACATCAAACCTAGCTCCAGTCCCTTTGCATCTTCAGTAGTGCTAGTGAAGAAAAAAGATGGAACCTTACGCATGTGCATTGATTACAAGGCACTCAATAAGAAGACCATAAAGAATAGGTATCCCATCCCTAGGATTGATGAGTTAATGGATGAACTATAGGGGGCAAAGTACTTTTCCAAAATTGATCTTCGCTCAGGGTACCATCAGATTCGAGTCAGGGAACAGGATGTTCCAAAGACCGCTTTTCGTTGCCACTACGGACATTATGAGTTTCTAGTGATGCCATTTGGGCTCACTAATGCACCAGCTACTTTCTAGTCATGCATGAACCATATCTTCAGGACACAGTTACGTAAATATATTTTGGTATTCTTCGACGATATATTGATATACAGTCGAACTTGGGAAGAACATTTGAGACATCTTGATGAAGTACTTGGTATTCTACAGGAGCAGTCACTATATGCCAAAATGTCCAAGTGTGAGTTCGGCATGCAAGAGATGTTGTACTTAGGACATGTGATAGGGGCCAACGGGGTCCAGGTGCACTTAGAGAAGATTCGGGCAATTTTGGATTGGCCTACACCTAAAAATGTGACAGAATTGAGGGGCTTTTTGGGCCTTTGCACCTACTACAGGAGGTATGTCAGCGGATTCTCACGGATGACCGCACCCCTCACAGATCTTACCAAGAAGGGGGCATTTAGTTGGTCGGAGGAAGCACAACAAACATTCGAGAAAATGAAGGAGGTAATGAGTTCATGCCTAGTATTAGCTTTACCAAATTTTCTCAATCCTTTGTGTTAGAATGTGATGCTCCAGGAGAGGGAATTGGGGCAGTTTTGATGCAGAAAAACCACCCCATTGCATTTGAGAGAAGGAAGCTCAAAGACTATGAGCGCCACTATTCGATATATGACAAAGAGATGTTAGCCATCCTCCATGCACTAACCAAATTTAGGCAGTACTTAGTGGGTGCCAGGTTCAAGGTTAAGACAGATCACAACAGCTTGAAATATTTCCTAGAGCAGAAAGAGCTAAACGAGAAACAACAGAAATGGGTAAGTAAAATTCAGGCTTATGACTTCGAGATTGAGTACGTAAAGGGGAAGAGCAATGTAGTGGCCGATGCACTTTCTAGACGACCAACTACTTTATCCGTTATGAGCATCTCATCAGATTGGAGGTCTCATCTTTTGGTTGAGTACTCCAAAGATAAGTTTGCTTGCAAGCTATTGGATGGACAGATTTAGGATGATAGGTACAGGGTCATTGATGATATCATATACTACAAAAATAGAATCTTCTTGGTTCCAGAGTCTCCCCTCAAGAAGAAAATCTTACAGGCATCGCACGATTCACCATTAGCAGGGCATCAGGTGTTTCTCAAGACCTACAGACAGATTAGAGAAAGGTTTTCATGGAAGGGCCTCAAGAAAGATGTGATACAACATGTGAGGGAGTGCAGCTTGTGCCAACAAAACAAAATAGAGCACATCCACCCGGCTGGTTTACTACATCCCTTACCTATTCCCGAGCAGAAATGGGAGAGCATTTCTATGGACTTCATTACTAGGCTGCCCAAGGTTCAAGGTAGAGATTGCTTGTACGTAGTAGTGGACAGATTGACCAAGTTTGCTCACTTCTTTGCCATATCATCAGATTATTCAGCAGCACAGGTAGCAGAACTATTTTTCAGAGAGGTATATAGACTCCACCGATTACCCAAGACCATTGTCAGTGACAGGGACAACAAATTCACAAGAGCCTTTTGGCAAGAGCTTTTCCGGTTAGTGGGGACCGAGTCAGCCATGAGCACAAGTTATCATTTGCAGAGTGATGGGCATACAAAGATTGCCAACAAGTGGATTGAGGGATACTTGAGAAATTACGTATCAGGTCAGCAAAGGACATGGATCAGATGGTTACACTTGGGTGAACATTGTTACAACACCACCTACCATATGACCATTGGGATGACCCCTTTCCGAGCCCTGTATGGGTATGATGCTTTCACTTTTGCAGACTGGATATTTGGCGATAGCAGAGCCCCCAAGGGCAAAGAGTGGATTCAGGAGGGTCGAGATATCCTCAAGATACTCAGGGAAAACGTACAGGCTGCTCATAATTAACATAAGATATATGCGGACAGGCACAGAGTTGAGCACAGTTTTGAGGTGGGAGACTTCGTTTATTTACGCCTCCATCCTTACCGACAGTCATCTCTTAAAAAGAAAGGAGCAGAAAAACTCCAACCTCATTTTTATGGTCCATACAAGATAATTCAGAAGGTCGGAGAGGTAGCATATGAGCTAGAATTACCCCTAGAGAGTAAGATTCACAACGTATTTCATGTCTCCAATCTCAAGAAGGCGGTTGGTCAACAGATTGTTACATCTTCTGAGCTGCCTCCCCTTGATGATGAGGGGCAATTGGTTCTGATTCCGGAGCGCATCCTAGAGGTGCGAGAGCGGAAACTGAGGAGCATAATCATCAGAGATTACCTGGTTCAGTGGAAAGATCTGCCTATTGGGGAGGCCACTTGGGAGGCAGAACAGGTATTACATCACCCAGCTTTACAGTTGCTTGAGGACAAGCAAATTCGAGCGGCGAGGATTGTAATGTCCTCTTCTGCTTAGGCATTGAGGACCAACCCGCTAACCTATGTGATTCCTGTAGGTTCGAGCGTGTATTGACAGTGAAGGAATCAGCCGAAGACTGATGCCGTATATAGAAGATCTAGGGCATCGAGATTATATCACCATTGGGTCGAAGAGGGCCACCAGAGCCAAAGGTCACCTGCATGCATGCCATCTGGGCATTATTTAATGATGCATGCACTCGATTAAGTCTCCATGCGCATGCATGCAAGTCAACTGCAAATTAGAAGATAAAGTGACCTAATTAGGTCAAAAGTTAGGGTTTTTGCAGTTGAAAGTTATAAAATAAAGATAAAGTAAATGGAGAAGGCACTTATGTGATTATTGATTTGTGGAGTCGAATTGAAGAGCTAGGCGAGCTAAGTTGGGGTTGAGCGCATGCTCAACTAATTGGTGTATTTCGGCAGCGAAATCTATCTGCCCTAGTTCATCATTAGGTTGGATCATCTAGGTTCAGCACTAGTTCATCATCAGGTTACATTTAGCAGTTATTCCTGGAGGTTGATTATTCATCCAGCTAGAGGGTTTCACCGTCACACCGTGTCACCGTGATCAAGGACAAAGCAATTCATTTTCCTACCTATAGGGTTCAGAACTTCTGCATGTTGCTTCCATTCATTCTGGAGCACCACCATTACCCTTCCCCTGGAAGAAGGGCCGTTCAGCTTGAGTATCAAGCAAGATATCGTCAGTGTTGCCCTTTTCTGGAGGCGCTAATCTGCATGGGCGAATTGATTTGAGGAGGCCTTCATGTTTTGGGTTAGTGTGCCTCTGTTTCTTTCGCATGTTGCTTCCATCATCATCAGAGGGGTATTATAACCCTAGTGCACATCATCTGGGCTTCCAGCAGCAGCTTATTTATTATTCTGGAGCTTATACAGTTTGAGAGGAAGGCGCATTCACCTGTGTAGGACGATTTGGTGTATCTTCTTATTCCTTCGGCAGAATCCTTGCATGCTAGGACCAGTCTCTTCACCATCAGCTGATCTATATATTGGTATGCACATGCATTGATTTCTCCTATTTTATAACATCTTAGTATTTTTCTAGGGCACATATTTGCATGCATGCAAAGGTCGGGGTTTGCTTTCCTATTTGATTAAGGAATAAGTCTATTAGCCATCTACAGTATACACATAAACAGGAAAATATCAGTTTGGGATATTACAGTGGTATCAGAGCTATTTTCCTTGCCAACTGTGGGCATTCAAAAATTATAAATGAATCCAGGAGACCCATACAACATTACTCACAGGAGACAGAGAAGAGGAGTTAGAGGACATAGATTTGGGGAACAGAGAGTATCAGTTTGAAAAAGGCAAAGAAACAATGGCTGATGATGATAAAATAGCTTTCAATAGTCTCATATCAGCCATAAAAGAACTCACCACTGGGCAAAAAGAAATGATGAGCACCTTCAGGCAAATGATTGAGAAGAATGGGCCCACCCCACATAGTCTCTTATTTCCCAACAGTGATAGGGTATCCACCAACAGTAGTAGGGAGCACTTACATACCAACATGCAGAGCCATCCCCATATATACAAGCCTTTCCGACCTACCATGCCTCAATTCTTAGATATTCCAGCTGCAGTGCCTCTAGCACAAGCAGAACCAGAAGAACCTATGAGTGCATATCTGAGAGAATATAGAGCTTTAGGAGAGGAATTCCATTCAGCCATGACCTTCACTGACTTCTGCCACTTTAAAAGTAAGAACAAACCCAAATCTTACAATAGGCCATTCACCCAGAATTATGAGTTACAACGCACAGTAGGGAAACTGACTATCCCTACCTTTGAGGGCACCCAGGGTGGCCCAACTAGGAATTGGGTGCAGAAGTTGGATACATACTTCCAGCTCAACCCCATGATTGAGACAGATGCCATTAAATTGGCTACTTTTCATTTGGACGGAGAAGCACATGAGTGGTGGTACCACGGGTTAGTGACACTGGGTCACAACACCATCACCTCATACACAGATTTTACACAGAGGTTCATTGAGTGGTTTGATCGGAAGGATCCAGAGGTACACTTTAGGGAGCTGGCACAGGTCAAGCAGACATGGAGTGCAGATGCTTTTATTTCTGAGTTTCAGAGGGTAGCAGTCGTGGTCACAGATATATCAGAGAGCAGGTTGATTATGTTGTTCACTGAGGCTCTCACTGAACCCTTATGGGGATGGGTCAGGTCTTATAGGCCCACCATCCTAGCAGATGCCATCAAACTGACTAGAGACTTGCAGAATGCAGTGCCAAGAGCACTCCCATAACATATCCACTAGCTTTATTTCAAGACTTGTTTCTTTGTTATTCTTCAAGCATTGCAGAGCTTTGACTCCATAAGGCATTGGTTTATCATTTCATGCGTTATTAATCTGGACCATTTGTCCTTGGTTTATAAAATCTTTATTTGTGAATGCAATTTTATTTTACAAGTTCTTGATATATTGTTCATCTCTTAATCTAGTGCAACAACGTGCATTGCCTTTGTCTTGTGTTCAAATTTTTATAATTTGTAATCATCTTTCATTTAAAGAAACTCCTAAACAACCCCCATCCGCATCACTTTCATAAAATTAACTTAAACACATTGAGCTTTAGAAACTCTTTGTTAGGGACTACCCCCTTTGGCTTTGTTAGGAGTTAGCCTAAACGGAGGAGCTAGGAGTAGGTGACAGTACCCGGTTTTGTGCTTGCCCCCAAGGTCACACCTCTCCCACTTTCTCAAGTGAGGAGACAGCTTTTGGAAGATTTCTGTTGCTGGTGTGCAATCGACGGACAATAGGGTATAATGCCCCAATTTTGCATTGGGTCACAATGGCCAAATCACATTTGCCATATTCATGAAAGTTGTCAAATGGATGCTAAAAGTCAAATAATTGCCAAGGAGGAAAATCACTAGTTTCCTAGGTTGGGGGTGGAAGCTTTGAGATTTGGAATAAGAGGGATAATAAATGATGTTTAGACCATAGTAGAAAACATCGGCATCGACAAAAAATTGGCAAGGGTCCAGAAAACATCTTCTCGGCAACATCGGCGGAAAAAATCGGCAAAAATCGGCAAACCGCGGCAAATATTAAAAAAAACAAAATATATTCATTTTTTTCATAATTTTAAGCATATAAAGCAACAATGACATCAAATAAATACATTGACACATAAATATAGAAAAAACACTGATAGATATCATGTAGGCATGCCAAATATAATATGAGACATGAAAGTCAACACTGAAAGTCTCGACTCTGAATATAGTTGTCCAATAGTACTCAAAACAAAGTGGGAAATCAATGGAAAAAAGACATTATGAATTTATGATTAAAATTTTAAATTTTAAAAATTTAGAGTCTAGACCCAAATAAACTTTAAAAAGTTAAAAACATTATATAAATTTAAAAAAATTTATAAATTTATAAATAAAGACATTATATAAAATTTATATAATGTCTTTATTTAAAAATTTAAAAATTTATTTTATAAATTTAAAAATTTTAAAAATTTAAAAATTTATAAATAAACACATTAAAAATTTATAAAAATTATTTAAAAATTTAAAAATTTATATTATAAATTTAAAAATTTTAAAAATTTATAAATTTATAAATAAACACATTAAAAATTTATAAAAATTATTTAAAAATTAAAAAATTAAAAAATTTATTAAATAAATACAATATATATATAGTATATACTATAGTATAGTATATATAACTTATATACTATAGTATATACTATATACCATACGCTGTATTATGTATTATGTAATACTGTATAGTATACAGTATATAGTATATACTGTACATAATACTGTATAGTATACAGTATATAGTATATACTGTACACAGTATATACTATATACTGTATACTATACAGTATTACATAATACAGCCGCCAGCGTATAGTAAACTGTAATATACTATATAGTATATAGTTTATTACTATATAATATATATAGTATATAGTATATACTATATATAATATATAGTATATAGTATATACTATATATAATATATAGTAATACTATATATTAAAAAATTAACGCAGGCACAGGCACGGGCGCGGGCGCGGGCGCGGGAGTGGGAGCGGGCGCGGACGCGGACGCGGGCGCGGACGCAGGCGCGGGCTCTGTGCAGTGTGGAGTCTGTTCGGGGCCGGGCTCTGTCCCGATTTTTTAAAAAAAATATATAAACTATAAACTCTAACTTACCTAAACCCTCGCCGCGACACCGCCTGCTACTCTGTGGGCCTGTGCTCCGGTTTTGGTCCTCAACAGCCGACGCGAATGCAAAATAAAACCGAAAACAAAATGCCGACATGAATTTTAACCCTCGCCCGAAAGACTAAGTCAACTCGCCAATTTTTCCCTTCATGGCGCGATTTTTTCCGAAAACTCGCCGATTTTTTCCAAACCGCGCGATGCTCGATTTTTTCTTGAACTCGCGATTTTTTCGCCGGAAAAAATCGCCGGCCCGAAAATCTCGCGATTTTTCGGGACATCGGCGATTTTTCGGCGATGTTTTCTACTATGGTTTAGACATTAGAAGAAGATAAACATTTAATAATGTAGCTTATTAAATAAATACAAGAGAAAATTAAAGTGGCAATGGAGCATGGAGACACATGGAGACTATGGGGCCCAGACAAACTAGAATTCTTATGATAAATGGCATCCTCCTCTTGTAATTTTGAATCTATGGGAAGCCTAATGTTTTGGGATGGATTATGAGGTTAATATACTTGTTCATATACTTCATAGGTAGAATTTGGGATTAATTGTAACTTACATGGGAGAGGAAGAGCCAAATGAGAGTTTCATGGACACTTGGCTAGATTCCCCTTACATTTATGACATCTATGACACCAATGATGGAGATTCTATGACAGTTATGACACAAGTCAGATCTGAAGGCTGACATATTAACATACTGACATGTCAACCCTTAATAGAGCATCTTAGAGGTTGAATTTGGGAGTTGGAGAAGGCCAAGAGGCTTCTACTTAAATTTGGGAGAAGAGAGAAGGTGAAGAGAGAGGCCACATGGCATAGCATAAGCAACCACACCAATTCGACTTGGATTTGGTTTATGGATGTATTTGGAACCTTAGAAGACCAATAATGTTTATAAAATACAGGGATCATCCATGAGAAGAAGCTTTTTGATCATTTGTGAATTGTGAGAGCTAGTGGATGACTAGTTTTCTTGCCGTAGCCAATTTCGAGGGTGAAAGATTCCCATCCAAGTTGGTGTTTGGAGAGGCCACTCAGGTCTTTCATGGAGCTTTAATGGGGTCTTATTTGCAGGTGTAAGCTACAGGAAAGCATGTGGATTCTTCTATTGTAGCACTTTCTCTCAACTATTTCCAGTTTTCACACCATATTCATGCCAATGGAGGGATTGCGCTTTGGGTGAGCTATTGATCTCTTTGGGGAAGATTCTAATGCGAATTATATTATGTTTTGATGTATATGCTCTGTATTTCACGTTCAGAAGACTCTCAGGTCGAAATACCCAAAAGAATTCATGTAGAAATGTTGAACAATGAAGAAATAATGTCATTTCCCCACTATCTTGTTGTGAACCTGTTGTTGCCTGAAACTGGCACGCGGGTGTTGAAAGCCCAAACCGCGGGCACGTCGGCCCGACGACAACTCTCTCTTGAGAGGCCAATGTCACCACACCTTCTTTTTCCTCGCTTCAGGCTGGCTCTTCTCCAGCTCTAGGGGGTTTCCCTGAGTTCCGATCGCTAAGGCAAGTGCGACTGAGGGCAAGGTGATCTAAAGAGGCTGGCTTAGAGAAACACGGGTAGCAAAAAAGGAAAATGATTCGGCTTGATGGGTAGGAAGGGAAGGGAGGACCAGTCCTCGAGGGAAGGCCAGTGCCAGTACCAGAAGGGCAAATGGAGTCAGAAGGGGACTCAGAAGGGCTTTGTGTTTTGCAGAAGTGAGACTAAGCTGGTCCGTTCCATAATCAGAGGCCAAGAGAATGGAAGTATAATTGACTACTTTTCATTACTCCCAGACCTCCAAGAACATAACGTCGACAAACAACTTGGCAGCTGCAAATGCTTGCCCAATGTGCTAGATTATAGCCCTCTATGCTGGCTTGGTCTATAACTTATGAAAACCCGAAGCTACAACAGAGAAACCCAACATATCCCAAAAACTCAACATGATATTTTTTCTTTATTAGCTCTGGGGAAAAATCCTCCCAGCCCAAAGATTCCCCTTACGATCGAGAAGGTTGGCCTCTTTATAGGCTCAAAAAGCCATCCTGCTTTTTCTAAAATAATAAAATAATTAAAAAATAAAAAATAAAAAGTGAATAAAGTTTTGATCCACTTTTTCCTCCTTAAACAATTACATGGCAATCATATTTAATTTATTTAACTCCTACCTTTAACTAAAAGCTTGATATCAAAAACAAAAGCTATACGTGCCCCCAAACAGGAGTTGACAGAATGTTCTCATAAATCATGAGGCTACATCTAACTGATCACTATTACCTCATCAACAAAGAAACTCCGACTGATTTTAGTAAGTCGAGATCTTGATGGTGTAATCTGCAGAATGAAAGATACCGAAATTTCAGCTCGACCTATGAACGGATAGACCCAAGGCCTAAAACGTCGAAAGTTCACGTTGGTTGTCAAATTGGAGATAACCAGTTGACATTAAAATCACCCCAAACTGCCCGTCAGCTGCTGACTATCGTAATGACAATTGGTGTTTAACAGCTGCCTCTGCTTCGTCGGGGCTCGGTGCTGAGTGATACTGGCATGGATGAAAATTATACCCAACATCTACGAAGAACAACAGAAAAGAGAAACCAACTCCACTTGCTCGGCTCCAAGCTCCATGTGAAGATGCCAAAAATTTCTATGGAACGTCGAGCCCATAGTCCGCCAAGAAGAGACGCGAGGTAAGATCAGTTCATCGATCCAACTGGTTGCTCGTGGTTTAAATATTACTGTCCAGCACGTGCCCTTGGGACCCTGAACATTGGCATTATTTAAGTGACTCGAGGAACAACTGCAGTTTGCCTCATTCGGCTATCAAACCTTCACGTTTCGGCACTTGACATGGATAATCGCTTTCTGAGACGCTCCAAAAAAAAATTGCGAGGCCTCGGAGACAAACACAGACCGTTGATGGCCTGAGATTTCTCTCAGATATCGTCTAGGATCTGGAATCGTGTCCTTGTAATACTTGGTGAGCCTTTGTTATATACCAAAGCATTCCATTGGTATTCTGTTCCCCAAGCTTTACTACATCCTTCAATGAAACGTCAGATTCTATCCGAGATCGGATACCAATGATAGAGTGCTCAATTGAATGGTTTTGCAGGAAGCATCCATAGGACACGATAGAATCCACGATCTTAGAATTTTCAACTTTGGTTGGTGGCACGTTCTGGGGTGATGTATAAATAGGTTATATCTTGCATCATAAAATTTGAATTTTGGTGGCTGTGCAGTCAATGCAAGATTGGCCTCAAAAAATGATTTAATTGTACCGGTGTCTTCCCGGTAATCATCAAATAAATATGCCTTTACAAAGTATTCCTTTGCTAAAGTAGGAATTATTTCTGAACCAAAGTCGCTTGCAGTAGGAAAACGCCATCTGAGAAGATTCAAAAGAATCTCTTTCTTAAATACACATACACCCATCGATGCAATATATGGCTTCTATATTGGCATCTTCCGACGATAATCCCAATACAGTTGTATCCACCACCATTGCCTTCAAGTCATTCCCTTTGGTTTCTCACTAAAATATAGAACTTGACCTTTATCATCAATCTTCATCAAACCAAAATCAGATGCATGACTGTCATCTATGGGAATACATGAAATGGTAATATCAACACCACTATCTCTATGTTTCTGAACAAATCCATGTAATCCATACAAGTGATCCCCAGACAGGATAAGAATGCCATCGATATCCCTGTTTTTTTCTTTCTTTTTTGCATCCATTTTTTAATTCCTATTATTGACAGGCCTTTACTAGCTTAACAAAGTACCTGAACTTGTAGTTAGCTGCCAAAAACTTTAGTGTGAAAACTCTCACGGTAATCAACTGCTTGAAGGATTGATCTGATGGTGGAATATCTTGATCTCACGCTGGTTGCTGTGATTTGGAATGTCAAAAAATGACCTTCAAACTTCTACTGGGGCACTCAGCTGCAAGCTACTTCAGGCAGTCCTTCAAAGCTTTGAACCGTATATCCAACTCCATTACATTCATGATCATCTGTGTATTCTGCACCTAGAAACCTTGACATTTAAATGAAGCTAACCAACATAAGTGCCACTGCTGTGGATACCCCTGCCAAATTAGGAGATAACAGAACCATTGTAATGCTGATGATTTCGAATTGGGAGAGCCTTTCGTTGTCCATTTTTGATTTTAATCAGTTCAATATTCTCTGTTCTTCATTTTCAGAAAGTTTCAAGTCGAAATTTCCAAGAGTTGTATGTCAAAATGACTTTTAATGAGCAAACAATGACCATTTCCACTCTATTTTGATATATGCCATGGTAATGCTATGATTATTTCAAATGGAGGAATGTATCTCTGATAAATGTATGATGGATGGACTGCCATTAATGTTTATTTCAAGTCTCATGTTCAGTACTTAAGCATCGGAAACCTTTTTACTCATTTTAATTGCATTGGGAGAAGATGTAATGCCTTTTCCCCAAAGGTTGAAATTGTGATTTGGGAGCTGTTTGGGAGAGAGTCATAACAACCTGTATGAACTGAACCATGATGCATATGAGATCTTAAAAATGTCCTCCACTCATACCCTACCTCTATTCAACAATTTGAGTGACTTTGGGATCATTTGAGAAGCCATTTCCGACAATTACCCAGGGGGAATTGGAGCCCCAATTTGCTAGTAAAGACTCCTACTTTGAACAAAACATTAAACAAGTTTTCAGAAGTAATTGGGGGGTCACAAAAAATCCCTGAAGATCATATTTAAGTTCTAATATCATACATGTACCTTCATAGAAAATTTGGGAGCAATTGGGCCAATTTGAAGGTCTATACATCAAAACAAGTTAAGCTCAAAATTGGGGAAAAAGTGAAAAAATTGGTCATTTAATAAAATTTCAAAAAGGGACATTACAGTGGTATCAGAGAATGATATTGGCACCTGATGTGGTATATGATATTTATGAGGACAAGAATTAAGGTACCACCATTATATATTTAAAACCAAAAGTGCTTTTATTGAAGGGAGGAAAAAAAGGTAGGAGAAGAAGGCAATTTTCTTGAGGAAACTACGACTAGGGATAAAAAGGGAACCTCATATGATGGTGAGGAGCTTATAAAAATTATGGAACCTATATTTGAAGACATGAACAAGAATATTATGAAAGGATTCGAATTTTTGGCTATCCAAAGTCGGGAAAAATATATTGATTTTAAGAAAACCAAGGGGAAAAATGCATCAGCTTGCTTGAAGGAGCAAAAGGAGGAGACCCATGAACCACCTAGTTCTGAAATAGGTGGAGTAGAAGAAGTAGTACATGAAGATGATCGAAATTCACTCCCAAGTGACTCTGAAAAATATGAAGAGACATCACATGGGTATGAAGAAGTTTTTATTGAAAATACTGAAGATTATCTCGAGACACATGCTACCTTGGAAATGAAACAAAGAGAATCTAATGATGGATGCTTGAACTATGAAGGAATACCTACTAATGGGTGCTCACACCTCTATGTTGGTGACATAGAGATCACTTTTGAAAGTGTTGCTGCAAGTCAAAATTCCATTAAACATGAAAATGAAGACCTTGTAGCAGTTGAAGAAGAAACAAGATCAACTTCCCCATTACCACTTGAGCTTCATGAAGTTGGTCCAAGCAAGAAGGAAGAATATGAGGAGGTTCATTTGCAGGAGCCTCATTTTCTTGAAGGGTCCTTAAAGATGAATGAAAAGAAGATCCAAGAGGCCCTTAGCATACTCCATGACACTCGAGCATTGGTATCAAATTCTTGTTGGAGAGCTACTTCCTTGGAGGAAACATCCTTCCTTGAAGATCTGGCGGTCATAATAATATGAACTTGGATGTATTTGTATTTATGTATTGATGTCCCTACTCTGACTTTGAAGTTACTGATCTATACTCATTGGTTTTACCCTCCTTAGGGAGAATAGAGGTAGTCATTCCCACCGTTGTTTTGGCTTGCTAGTGTTGGCTTCATCATTCATTGTCTCCACCCATCAATTTCCTTCTAGTTTAGTTTTCAACCCGATTGACTTCTTGACTTATGGCATGGAGGACCCTTTTCCCCGCTAGAACCTTTGTTGGATAAGCCTCCCTGTTTATATTGTGTCTCGGCTCTGAGTTGGTGACAAAACTTGCCTTTGGTGAGTTGGATTGTATGCCTAAATCATTCTGGTCAGTTGTCCCGATGTTTGGTACTGTGCAGAACTCCCCCTGGTCACTTGAGATGTTGTTGGCTAAAACTGAAAGCTCATGTACTACTTTTATTGGAAAATGTTATGTATGCGCCCATAGAAAATGAAAATGCTAAAATGTGTTTCTTAACATATGTAAAGAGGGCAAGAGCAATGAAATGCTAAAATACCCCTTGAAGGGTATAAGAAAAGGTCCAAAAAAGCAAGGGTTAAATATATGCTGACCTTATAAATTTGAATATGTCCCGGGTGAAAGCTGTGATTAGCTGTGTTTTTAAGCACTGGTGAAGTCCCAAAAGGGTCATATAGGCCAAAAAGGCCATGGAAACAAAATTGATGACCCTAATGAAACTGGATCAAGCTTGATGTAGTCATGATGCCTAAGTTGAATAAGCACTCTCTAAACAACTCAACCATTTGTGAGGCACTGCGATTCCTTGTGTTGTTGTTTGTCCGACATTGGTTTTAGTGAGTGTTTCCTTTCCATATCCAAAGTGTCATGATGTTAAGTAGGAAGTCATCATTTGCCCTAGCCTGGTAAATTTCATCCTTCACCCTTCACTAGCAAATTGACTACAACTATGAAGTAAGTATAGTCCTGAAAGTTTAGTCTGAGTAATAATAAATAAAGCCTTATATATGTATTTGTTGATGTACCACCAGTGAAATGACTGCTACTTGTTGTGATTGTTGCTTAAATGAGTTGTAGAGCATGTCTTAGCCTTATAACACTTGCAGCAGATGGATGAGAGTCTGAGTTATATTATTGGTATCTGATCATTTATAGATGGTTATATTGTCTATTGGATATGGTTGATGATCAGGTAGAGACCTGAGAGGGGTATGAGTATACACCCTAGATGGATTTGGACTCTGAGTCTAATGAGACAGTTTATTTTCAGTTCCGAGTACTTGCAGAAATGATCAGGCTCATTTTACCTTTCTGATGTAGTTTTGCTTCACAGGATGATGTGTCTGAGCAGGGAGATGTTTTATTTGGATCTCCTAGGGCGTTGTATGGACATAGGGGGTGCAACCACTTGTTTGTACCATATTACCCCCATCCCAGAGAGCCTGGTGGGCTCAGTTTGACAACGCAAGCACCTTAGGAGGCTGTTTTGGTAGGATCATGTTTTCCGAGGTAGATTAAAAAATGATTAAATGGCTATTGAAGAAATCGATTTGGGCTACTGAGGCAAGGAAATGACATGGGATGAGTCATGATGATGAGAGTGATGTCCTCCACACTTTCTCCAGCAGTTGCATCACCTGATTGGGCCCACACCTATTTTTTGGGCATTTTATATTATTTTCTGGAGCTTTTGGGAGGCTCACGATTTTCTCAAGGAGGCACAAAGTCAAAGAATTAAAATGTTTTATTATTTTATTGTGCCATGGGGCACCCATAGGGAGTTAGTTAACACTCCATGGACCCACCATGTGCTTCATTTATTTCTTGTTGAGTGGGGTACCCTCTTGATGGGTGATTTAGTCCATTTTGGTACTTTATGGTTATATTGATCCATATATTGTATGTTGAGCTCGTCTCAACCATTGATTAGAATATTTTATCTTTTAATTTTAGCCACTTGTTTTGAAAGTGGTTAGGATTTGGTTATGATTGTGGTTCTCTCATTTCTATTTAAAGGAGAGAGCTTCTCATTTGTAAGGGGTCTTTGGCTCTTGGATCTGAATAATAGAAAGATTTTTTCGTGGATATTTTCTGGATCTGCTTTGCATTTGATGTTCTCAAATGGTGATTGGATAGTCTTCTGCTTCTGAACATTGTGGAAATTCATGTGAGATCTATATTTTTTCTACTATCATTGTCTTGTCTACAGGAGGGCGTTTTGGCTGAGAGTTTTTGCAGGGGGACCTCGACTCGTTCGGTTATCTTCGTCTTGGATCAGGGGGTTTTCATTAGTGTTATTGTGATTTATGATTCCTTCTTTTTACTTTCCTATAGCATTTAGTTTCTTTATCTTGTCTGAGCAAATCTGATATTGTTGACGTTTGCTCATGCAGGGTAGGGGGCGCATTGGTGGCTTGGGGCTTACATCCGTCATAGAAATCACGTGGATCTTCCAGAATTAATCGGGATAGCAAGGATCATCGCTGTTAAGATTTCTACAAGCATTTCCAGGAATGATCCAACAGGTAATTCTCTTCTCTTTAACAGATCTAAATCCATTGTACCTGTTTTCCTTCCATTTTTCTGAAAATCCTTAAAATACTAAAAAACCCCTAAAAAATACTAAATCTGGGAACCGTTCGATCTTTGGCCAAACCACTGCTGGGTTTCATAGATCGGGCCTCCCCCTCACTGAATCTATTGCAACGTTGGTCAAATTCATGATGGTTAGACCTAGATCTGAATTTTAGTCTGAAAACTGCATAGCGCCCCCACTGAAAATTTGACCTACTAGGGTTTTGACTTTTTCTAATTTCTGACTTCACAGATTGATAGATCGGGTCTCACAAAGTACAATCACCCCCAACACTATCCAGATTCATGATAGTGTGACCTAGATCTGAGTTTTAGACTGAAAACAACCCTAGCGCCATCACTGAAAAACTAGACCTTTCCAGAGTTTACTGTTTTCGAAATCTGACAGGCTTGACTGATAGATCAGGTCCTGAGCACTCCAAAACACCCCTGACGCTGAGCTAGATCCAACTTGCTTGCCCTAGATCTGAAAAAATCAGTTTTTCACCCTCTCAGCCTCAATCATCAACTTTGACTTTTTCAGGATCTGACTTTTTCCAAATTTCTCTGAACCAAGTGTGTAGATCAGCCCCTCTTGGTCCCATTTCACCTTCAATGCTGAGTTGGTTTTTTGCTGGTGGCCTCAGATCTACAGATCTGTCTCATCCAACCCTAGCGCTAGCTTTCCTAGACTGAATTTTTGCCCAAACTGAGCCATCCAGACCAAAATACTTATCTGGGTCCACAGATCAGGGTCTACCCTAGGTGGGTTCACCTCAACGTTGGGTGTATACTGACTCCATTACCCAATGCATGAAAGACACTGATCTCCCATCCCTAGTGCTAGCCCTGAATTGACCTTTTCCCCTTAAAATTGGCTGTTCCTTGATGACTCAAACAATCACACCTGTTCACCTTTTTTCATTGAGTTTGTCAGCCAGGTACTAGATAGTCTCGACTATTTTCCTGCCCATCCTGCCTCGGTTACATTTCCCAAGGAAGAGATCATCTTCTTTAGTTGCCCCAAGGAAGAGATCATCTTCTTTAGTTGCTAGTACCAAAACCCTAGATCTAACCATTTCCCCCAAAGGTTATCCGGTTATTGCTTTGGATCAGCCAATGTACTGTTGAAGTCTTGATCCATCTACTGAATCCTACTGTAGATCTAGAGTTTTTGAACACCTAACACCTTATGTATCTCAAAGTTTGTTTTGATCTGGTGTCTAGGTTTGATCTCTCCTATTGGGAGCAGATCTGGGTCTCCCCCATTGTTGTCTTGGACTCATACAACATAAAGCGAAGACTGCCTTGATTGGCGTGACAACCATCTCTTTGGGAGTCTAGGCAGTCTGGGTTCCACCTCCTTAGTTGCTTGTTCCTCTACCATCTATCCTGGATCCATCTTGCACATGCAGCTACAAGGTTGGTGATAACGGGATTCTCATGACATGGAGGATCATGAGAAATTTGGAAATTTGAATGTGCTTGATGTGTTTGAAGATGAACTTGAAGAGATCCAAACACTTGATGTGGTGGAAGAGGAACTTGAATGGTCTCTTAATGAAGGTTATGCAATTTTTAAAGAAGAGCATGATTCCTTTACATTAGAACGAATCTATGGCAAAGGTTTCACCCTTTTGAAGGAGTTGCCTGATACTACCCATATGGATCCTTACCATGATGAAACTTCTGCACTTTTTGATCATTTGGGTGAGTTAGTTCATTCTCTTACATCCTACAATTCCATGTTTTGCAGCATTAGTCTCAATGAAGTATGGGTGAAAGGGTTCTTTTTTATGGTGCCACATGAGTATGAAACTCCTATATTTACTTTTTATGATGACATGGTTGGAGAACACTCTTATTCACATTTGTAGCAGCATTCTTTGTTACTTTATGATGATGCACATCTACATGGATGCACCTATGATATGCATTTGAGTCACTTGAAGACTCATGGTTTTTCTTGCTCAACACTTGGTTCATTTGATGTTGGAGGAACTTCATCTGACACTTGGGTGAAGAGGGATATGATTGAGGAACATTATTATTGGCAGCGACATCCTCTATTATTTCATGATGATATACATATTCATGGGTGTATTGATGAGACTTCTTTGAGCCACTTGAAGTCTTCATGTTTTATTTGCTCCTTATTTGGTTCATATTTTGGTGGAGGTTCTTCATTCACTTCTTGGATGAAAGAACAAATGGCTGATTATTATTTTGATGCATATTACATTCTTTGGGAGCAGCATTATAGGACATGGGATCCTCACCAATGTCATTGGAGCAGATTTGATTGGTCACTTGAAGCATGTGTTACCAACTTTTTTGTACCATAGTTGGGTTACCTGAGGAGCCGCCGGTTGACAGACTTGTTCAAAGTTTGATTCCAGTGTATCAGTTGATCCGTCTGCTTGTCTAGCCAATATTGGCTAGTCACTTTTTTATTTGAATAATTTTGACCATGGCCCCACGGGGTTTGTAATAAAATGTGCTAGTAGGATATTTTTGAGTGGTTCGGTCTCCTGAGACGTAATCTCAAATAGGGTATTCCAGGGAGTTTTTGCCCCTGACAATTATGCTTTGCCTTCAGCGGAGTATAATTGACGAGGTTTTCTCCCGCTTCCTCCAAAGTTGGAATGCCCGATGTTGAATTCTGGGCCTTGGGGGGTTATTAGAACCCAACTGAGTGTTATAAGCCTACTAGGCATTATTTAGATAGATCATGGTCATGTCTTAAGTCATCTGGACATATAAAATTTTTTCGAAAAAAATCTTTTTCGAACAGTGAAATTTTTTTTTATAAATTTTTTAAATTTTAATTACTTTTCTTAAGTTTTTTGGGTTAATTTTTCCATTAATTAAATGGAAAAAACTTGTTCATGGTAAATAAGACATCCGGGCTCCGAATTTAGTGATTGAAGGCTCTAACCTTAAACCAAAAATCATTCTTGATCAGCCAGGCAGTCAGAACCAACTTTCAGATCAACAATCGGACACAGAATGCCTTTTTACTCAAAAAAGTCAGTTTTGAGTAAAAAAATGAATTTTTATTAAAAAATGATTATTTTGGAGAAAATTAGAACTCTCCAAATTAATCCAAATTCAGTGAAATAAAAGGCTAAATGACATCTCATGGAGCACTTATGATGATTGGAGTTATCATAACTCAGCTTCAGTCATCGTTAAGAGAGCAATTAATTTATTATCAGTTAGCAGACATGTCATCTCTAGCTAAAGATGAGATGGAGAGCACTCATTGGTCCGGTGATTTGATCGAGGTGAAGACTAAAGCTTGCACCATTAGTGGGCTTCCCAAACCTAATGAAGGCTCCAACTAGACCTAAGGATGAGCTTACCTACATCACACGTGTGGCCTCATCCTTGGCTTGTTTTCAGTGCACAAGTTTGGAGTGGGGGTGCCTTGCCTGGGTGGAGGCCTCCCCTCACTCCCGGTTCTCCGATTTAGGTCTGAGCTCTTTGTTAGGTGGCTAAGCTGGTTAGGGTTGGTTTTTTGGTTTTAGGGTTTTAACACTCTCTCATTTGTTAAAATAGAGGTTCTTTCAGCTCTATTGGGGAAGAGAGTTTGGCATAGAAACTCTGTTGGATTTTGTAAGCTTCTTTTGTTAATAAAATATTGAGACTTTGGAGGTCACTTGATGGGCTTTTGGCATCGTGTCTTCATCCTATGTGAAGTAATATCTCTTTCACCCTACCCTTGTATTGCAATTTGATTATTATGTTTATTGAAGACTAACAATCTAGTACTGAGGCTTCTAATCAAATCTGCATTGAGTGTTTGTGTCTTCAGGGATTGCATCTAGCAGGAGCTTTCGGCATCTAATACCTTCACCATACAAGTGTTCCATTATTAATATTTTTGTTTGTAGGGTTGCAAGCGGTTCCAGATCTTTCTTGCCTTCTCCAAACAAACTTCAAAAAATTCTACTGGTTACTTTGATTGCTACAAGTGGATCTCTATTTTCAAGGTTCAATCTTACCTCTTTTCCACTTTTGTAGAAGTTATCAAGTCATTTAAATCTTTATTTTAAGCTTGCTTGGCTTCTACTAAGTTAGATCTAGGCTTTCTAGCCTTAGATCTACTTTTTCAAAGCTAAATCCATCTTTCTAAAGGTCCATTTTTAAAGATCTAGTTTCATTTCCCTTTTAAATCCATCTTTCTTTTTGCCTTGGAAAACGTGCAGGAGTTTTTTCGAAAAACGTGCAAATTTTCCATTTTTTAGGCTTGCTGGTTTTCTGTATTTTCCATTAATTCTAAATTCTGGAAATTCATTAAAAATAAAAATGTTCAAAAATTTTAGTTTTTTTTAAATTTTGACTTTTTCTCGAAAAGCATGCCATTTCAAGCTCGCTGTTTTTTGGGCTGATTTTTGACTTTTTTCTGTTAATTCTAAATTCTGGAAATTCATTAAAAATCAGAAAATTTTCAAAATTTTTCAAAAAATTTATTTTTTTAATTTTTTGACTTTTTCTCGAAAATCATGCCATTTCAAGCTCGCTATTTTTTGATTTTTTCTGTTAATTCTAAATTCTGGAAATTCATTAAAAATTAGAAAATTTTCAAAATTTTTCAAAAATATTTTTTTAAATTTTTTTTTGACTTTTTTTTCGAAAAATGTGCAATTTTGTACTTGGTATTTTTTTATTGATTTTCTGCAATTTTCTGCTATTTTCCAGATTCTGGAAATTGGCCTAAAATGTTAAAAAATCTTTAATTTTAAATTCGCAAAAAGTCCCAAGTCGTTTCATCAAAAATCATGCATTTTACATAAAAAACGGTGAGCTTGCCTGGTCGTTTCCAAGTTTTGATTTTGGGTCTCATTCCATTGTTTTGATCTTTTATTTTATCTCATAAGGCACTTGTCTTCTCATCCACTTAATTTTTTCGAATCACAAGTTAAATTTGGTTTCCTAACACCCTCACTAGTCCTTGTTTAGAGCTCTTATCCACAGGTGAACAAAAAACAAAACCAAACAAGAAAGAGCAAGCAAAACTAGATCCAAAGACAAGGATCCAAAGCCAAAAAAGAAGTCATTCTCCTTTGTACAAACTCATAAGAGTTTTTCATTTTTACTTAAGTTACTTCTCAAAGTCCTGACAAGGATTAAGTTCCAAAGGCATTTGTACTTCATTAATAAAACAAGGCTAAGTGGGATAGAGCCTCCCATACTTGGTTTTTCTTCCCCATTTGGGGAAGAGTGTTTTTTGTTCTTAGCTTAGATTTATTTCGAGTACTTAGAGTAGTTTCATTTTTTTTTTTGCAAAGTAGATACTAATTGTTAGATTAGCCCATTTTGTTTCATTAACTAGGTTGATTATTTCATCTTTTAATTTTTTTGTATCTTTCATAAGTAATTCAACTGTTTAAAGTAGAAATCTCTTGAATCTCACTTTGTAGATCAAGAGTGCTCTTTATCGGAGAGTTGTCTTTTCATTGTTTAATAAGTTAATCAATTAATTTTGAAAGTCTCTTGAACTTGCCGTAATCCAAGTCAAGAGCACTCTCTATCGGAGAGCATTTCCACTGCATATCCTTGCATCAAGCATATAGATTAGCTATGTCTCTTGAACCACTGTCATAAGACGAGGTCAAGAGCACTCTCTGTCGGAGAGCATTCCCATTGCATATCCTTGCATCAAGCATATAGATTAGCTAAGTCTCTTGAACCACTGTCATAAGACGATGTCAAGAGCGCTCTCTGTCAGAGAGTTTTAATTAATTAACTTAATAAAATTCGCAACTCACATCTCTTTAATTAATTAACCCCCTTCTCTCTTTGCCGGAGTATGCTCTGACCGATTTTCGATCGGAATACCCAGAAATGGCATTGGATCTCTAAACCCCACAAGAGGAACTAAACTAAAACTTTTCCCCATAACCAATGCACCGGGGTTGTTCGATAAATACTGAGGCATGTGGGCAAATTCAAAGTGTGGGCGCCGGGCTACCTAATCTAGGCACTGGTAGTTAAGTTATTGAACACTTACCTTTGACCCCAGATAGGTTCGTCATGTCTTTGAACGGAGCCACTGAAGGTATTACCGGTTAGGACATCCAGCCACCATAAGTGAAGATCACAAACAAAAAACTCTTAAAACTTACCAAGAGCACTTGCAAAACCTAACATTCACTGGCATCTTTTGGGATTCACATATTTAAACTCAAAGCATCTCTGATAAGTTGACTCCATAGGCACTGGTCCCATCTTTTAGCATTGTTGATAAGCTGGGCCATTTGTCCATCAAATGTTTGATTATAAATCATATCTGTGAATGCTTTATCTATTTCATGAAGCTCTCAAATATTTGTCTATCTTTCAATTCCGGTGATAGAAACGTGGATTGCTTTGTCTTGTGTTAAATTCATCACATTAATCATCTTAAATTACAATAACTCCTAAACAACACCCATCCGCATCCGAAACATCTAAAAATTAACTTAAACATTGAGCCATAGAAAACTCTTTGTTAGGGACTACCCCCCTTGGCTTCGTTAGGAGTTAGCCTAAACGGAGGAGCTAGGAGTAGGTGACAGTACCTAGCTCTGTGCTTGCCCCCAAGGTCACACCTCTCCCACTTTCTCAAGTGAGGAGACAACTTTCAGAAGATTTCTGCTGCTGGTGTGCAATCGACGGACAACAGCATGTATGCACTTGGAAAATGGTAGTCTACTCACTTGGAGGTATAAGCACTTTCATGATTTTTTGATGGGGCACCTCCTTGATGTATCTTTTTATTATGTTGTTATGTACTTTGATGATATATATTATGTACTCATGATGTTTGGAAGAATGCATACAAGAAAATGGGATTCAAGAATTCTCTTTCCTAATGGTATGAGTTGGAGAGCACTCTTAATTGTTGGAGTGCAATGCAAGCAATGGGACCTCGGGATAGTTTTTAGTCCCATTGATTCCAAATTCTTTGGGAAACAAGCAGTATGGGAGATGGATTCCCCACTTAATAAAGTGATGTTAATCAGAGTAGTGTAGTAGCAATCATGGTGGTTCCTCTCTAAAATCTTTATGGAATCTTAAAGATTCAAAGTGGGCAGCTCAGTGGCAACTTCAAATAATCATACAAAAAGCAGGTTCTTCAACAACCATGTTTGAAATTGCTTGAGGACAAGCAATATTGGGAAGGGAGGATTTGTAATGTCCCAAATTTTGCATTGGGTCACAATGGCCAACTTACATTTTCCATATTCATGAAAGTTGTCAAATGGATGCTAAAAGTCAAATAATTGCCAAGGAGGAAAATCGCTAGTTTTTTAGGTTGGGGGTGGAAGCTTTGAGATTTGGAATAAGGGGGATAATAAATGATATTTAGACATTAGAAGAGGATAAATATTTAATAATGTAGCTTATTAAATAAATACAAGAGAAAATTGAAGTGGCAATGGAGCATGGAGACACATAGAGACTATGGGGCCCACACAAGCTAGAATTCCTATGATAAATGGCATCCTCTTGTAATTTTGAATCTATGGGAAGCCTAATGTTTTGGGATGGATTATGAGGTTAATATACTTGTCCATATACTTCATAGGTAGAATTTGGGATTAATTGTAACTTACATGGGAGAGGAAGAGCCAAATGGGAGTTTCATGGACAGTTGGCTACATTCCCCTTACATTAATGACATCTATGACACCAATGATGGAGATTCTATGACAGTTATGACACAAGTCAGATCTGAAGGCTGACATACTGACATACTGACATGTCAGCCCTGAATAGAGCATCTTAGAGGTCGAATTTGGGAGTTGGAGAAGGCCAACAGGCTCCTACTCAAATTTGGGAGAAGAGGGAAGGTGAAGAGAGAGGCCAGATGGCATAGCATGAGCAACCACACCAATTCGACTTGGCTTTGGTTTATGGATGTATTTGGAACCTTAGAAAACCAATAATGTTTATAAAATACAGGGATCATCCATGAGAAGAAGCTTTTTGATCATTTGTGAAATTGTCATTTGTGAATTGTGAGAGCTAGTGGATGACTAGTTCTCTTGCCTTAGCCAATTTCGAGGGTGAAAGATTCCCATCCAAGTTGGTGTTTGGAGAGGCCACTCAGGTCTTTCATGGAGCTTTAATGGGGTCTTATTTGCAGGTGTAAGCTACAGGAAAGCATTTGGATTCTTCTATTGTAGCACTCCCTCTCAACTATTTCCAGTTTTCACACCATATTCATGCCAATGGAGGGATTGCGCTTTGGGTGAGCTATTGATCTCTTTGGGGAAGATTCTAATGCCAATTATATTATGTTCTAATGTATATGCTTTGTATTTCACGTTCAGAAGACTCTCAGGTCAAATTACCCAAAAGAATTCATGTAAAATGTTGAACAATGAATAGATAGTGTCATTTCCCCACTATCTTGTTGTGAACCATTGTAATGCCGATGATTTCGAATTGGTAGAGCCTTTCATTGTCCATTTCTGATTGTAATCAGTTCAATATTCTCTGTTCTTCATTTTCAAAAAGTTTCAAGTCGAAATTTCCAAGAGTTGTATGTCAAAATGACTTTTAATGAGCAAACAATGACCATTTCCACTATATTTTGATATATGCCATGGTAATGCTTATCATTTCAAATGGAGGAATGTATCTCTGATAAATGTATGATGGATGGACTGCCATTAATATCTATTTCAAGTCTCATTTTCAGTACTTAAGCATCGAAAGCCATTTTACTCATTTTAATTGCATTGGGAGAAAATTTGGTGCCTTTTCTCCAAAGGTGATTTGGAAGTTGTTTGGGAGAGAGTCATAACAGCCTGTATGAACTGAACCATGATGCATATGAGATCTTAAAAATGTCCCCCACTCATACCCTACCTTTGTTTAGCAATTCGAGTGACTTTGGGATCATTTGAGAAAGCCATTTCCTACAATTACCCAGGGGGAATTGGAGCCGCAATTTGCTAGTAAAGACTCCTACTTTGAACAGAACATTAAACAAGTTTTCAGAAGTAATTGGGGGGTCACAAAACATCCATGAACATCATATTTAAGTTCTAATATCATACATGTACCTTCAAAGAAAATTTGGGAGCAATTGGGCCAATTTGGAGATCTAGACATCAAAACAAGTTAAGCTCAAAATTGGGGAAAAAGTGAAAAAATTGGTCATTTAATAAAATTTCAAAAAGGGACATTACATTGGAGATGGAGGTTTGGAATGAGCTTGGTCATATTTTCCTGGGACAAGGAAAGTATGCAGTGGATGTTTTGAGGAGATTTCAGATGGAGGACTGCAGGCCGATGGCCACACCGATGATCACCAATTGGAGGAAGCTTCATGCTTCTGAGGGAGAGTTGGTGGATCCTACTTTGTATCGTCAACTCATTGGTTCATTGATGTAGCTAGTCAACGCTAGGCTAGACTTGTGTTTTGCGGTGAACACCCTTCGTCAGTTCATGGTGGAGCCTAGGGTAGTGCACTGGGTAGCCGCGAAACATGTATTGAGAGACCTTGCAGGGGCAGTGGATTATGGTTTGGAGTACAAGAGTTTAGGTGGAGTAAGTTTGTTTAGCTTCACAGATTCAGATTGGGGAGGTAGTATGACGGACCAAAAGAGCATTTCTGGTTGTCGTTTCAGTTTGGGCTCGGCAGCACTGTCGTGGTTTAGTTAGAAGCGAAAGTCCGTTGCTTTGAGTTCTGCTGAGGTTGAGTACATTGCAGCCAGTCAGGCTAGTTGCGAGGCACTATGGCTTTGCAAGTTATTGGTAGATTTATTTCATCAGGAGCTGAGACCCACGGTGATATATTGCGACAATTAGAGTTGCATCCAGCTCTATGAGAATCTAGGTTTCCTTGACAGGTCAAAGCACATAGAGATCATATGCCATTTCATTCGAGATTATGTTCAGAGAGGAGTTGTTGGGTTACAGTACATTTCCAATGATGAGTAGGTAGCAAACATTTTGACGAAATCCTTGGGGTGGGGCAAGTTTGTCTTCTTCAGGGACAAGTTGGAAGTGGTGAAGAACAACTTCCTCGGTAAGAGGGAGTGTTAAATTTTATAACTTGGAAGTTGTTTTTCCCTTGTGATTTTTGCCTAAGTCACTAGAAAAGGCGAAAAATTTACATGACCCTTGTGTAATGACTTGAGATGAGCATTAATTGCACTTTAGAGATTAAAGTGCACTTTATGAAACAATAAAAAAAGTAGTTCGGTGAAATTAATTTTGGGAGAGAATTTTCTCATCCGTTCATCTAAACCAACGTGGGCCTCTGGATTAGATGGCCATTCAACTACCCCATTAATTTTTATTAAAGGCAAAGTTCATGTGAAGAGGCAGTCGATTCAAGCAATTTTGAGAGAGCATTCAACTTCTTGAGATGAAGAGCAGGACGCAGCAGTGAGAGGAGAAGACTGGGCACACATTCCAAGACGACCGTACAAATATATTTTCACAGCACGAATCCCAAAAAATGATTGGGCACGCAGTTCGAGGCATTGTACAACAACTTTAAATTGCTGAGACTGTACATCTACAGCATGAATTCCCAGACAGAATTTAAGTGCATGAATTTCAAGGCAGCGGGCACCAAGTTCGAGGTAGTGAGTGATAATTACAGTGGGCACGAAATTCAAGAAGAAAACAACATTCCTGGGCATGAAAAATAGAGGACCGTACAGTCCTGTGCAACAGTCCATATGCTGTTAGTTTTGGCACAATTTTTAAGGTGTGGCTGCACGGAATTCAAGGCAGCTTGTGCACTGTTTTCGAGACAGCATGCTGAATTTTATGGTTGAGATAAGTAGTATCTTGTCTTGGTTAATTTGTTGTACTTTTGAATTTAAGAAGAAATAAAATCCTCTCTCCGAAACAGGTTTTCCCCTTGTGGGTTTTACCTGGACATATTGCCAAAAATATGTGTCTGAAATTTTCATGGTGAGTACAGTTATTTAATTTTTTGCTGTGTTGCATGGGTGCCCGTACCCAGGGGTCGGGTACACGTACCGGTATCGGGTACATGTACTGGGTACTTGGGTACGGATATGGTACGTACCCGGCTGTACCCTCCCGTACCATGAACAATGCTCCCGTACCGGGTACGTGACAGAAAAAATTATGGTATGTTTGTGGTTTTTGGTACGGCGTACCCTGATTTTTGGTACGTCTGAGGTACGGCCATAATAAAATTTGAACAACCGCGTTTTTTTAATGTAAAAAAAATACAATTGTTTAATTAAAAGTTTAATTGTGGGCCTCACCCGTGACCCAACCCTATTCGTGGCATTCATTTATCAGTTTATAACTTATGTTTTTTATTTTGATTTTCAACGTTCATTATGCACAGCGAGTGAGTGGTATCGGGTATTGATGGGCAGCGAGTTCTGGGCACAGCGAGTGGACAGCGGACAGTCCATTCTTCAGCAGATCATTAATAGACTTTGGGTTCGGTGGACAGTCCATGTCAGAAAGGCAAATTTTGAACTTCCTATTTCATGTCTGAAAATGCCATTAGGCAAATTTTGAATGTAGTTTGACAATGTTGAATGGACTCAAGGAGTCATGGACATACATTAATATATTATTTATGTTTGAATGTTTTGAATTTTCAATGTGAATTGTGAATGTTCATTGTTCAATGAATCAATGACGAAATCTGAATATGCATGTATGATGTATCATGTGAGTCATGTGACTGTGACATGTTTTATTTTTAATATATATATATATATTATTAATAACTATATTTATTATATAATATTATATATAGTAGTAAGTACCCTCGACGTACCAAAGTACCTTGTTTCAAAAAGTGCAGTACCTGTACCCACATTTCCTGGCAACATAGATTTTTTGCCAGGAAAAATTTGAAGTTCATCTTGTGTTTCAATTTCATATATTGTTTATGAGAAATGATTCAGTTGCAGCAATAAAAATTCATTGGGTTGGGCATTAAACAATTCATATTCAGACTTGAAACCAGGTTGGGATTGAACATTAAAAACTTACAGGTTGTTCCTCCATTTTTCCTTGTCTATATGTCCTCTTGGGTCGTTTGACTGTAATATGAGATTGCCTGTTCTGATTGGTTCCTTTCCCTCTTCCCATCAGGTGTGATTGTCCCTTCTAGGATATTTTGGCAACCATCTTCCTCCTTGGTGGCATTGAGAGTCCTTGTGGCCATGAATGGGATTCATTATAACTTATGACTCACCAGGATTACCATAGTTAGGGTTGATGTTACTTGATTCATATCTTTTGTTGGGAGCAGGGTTTATCTTTTGGGTACTTTTCCTATTGTCATTGCTCAAGTTTCTAATATTTTTTGTGTCTATTATTTGGATGGAGACAAAGCTGATTAGGACATAAAATCCATTATCAATGCAAACATTTCAGATGTAATGGAAGATACACTAAACATCAAATATTAATAATTCTGAATAGTAAAGATTAATAATCTCACAAAGTATTAGTTTATCATAAGATTTCACAACTAGGCTGTAATTCATGTCCTCCACAATTTGGTCAGAGATTCTCCATTTCTAGAACCTTGCAATCTAGATCATTCTAGTTCTCAGCCTCTTGCAGGGTTTTTCCTCCATTTGCCTCGTCTATAGCTCCTCTTGGGTCATCTGACTGTAATATAAGATTGGATTCTCTGTTTTGTTCATTTCCCTTCTCCCATGAGGTTTGATTGTTCCTTCTAGTCTATTTTGGCGACTATCTTCCTCTTTGGTGGCATTGAGAGATCCTGTGGCTATGAATGGGTTTAGTTATAACTTTTGACTCACCAAGATCACCATAGCTAGGGCTAAAGTACTTGATTTATATATATTTTTAGGTGCTTGGTTGATCTGTTTTGGGTACTTTTCCTCTCATCATTGCTCAAGTTTCTAATATTTTGTGTGTCTATTATTTGGAATGGAAACAAAGCTGATTAGGACATAATATCCATTACCTCTTTTTCTGCGGATAATATCCATTATCTCTATAAACATTTTAAATAGAATGGAAGGTCCACAAAACATTGAAGACTAATAATTGTGAATAATGAAGACTAATATTATCTCACAAAGAATTAGTTTATCAATTAATTTCAGAATTAGGTTGTCCTTCCTGTCCTCCACACATTGGTCAGACTTAGAACTGCTTGCTGATACAGTGGGGTTTTCCTTTTCTGGAACCTTGCAATCTAGATCCTTCTAGTTCTTAGCCTCTTGCAGGGTTGTTCCTCCATTTTCCTCGTCTATGGTCCCTCTTGGGTCGGCTGACTTTAATATAAGATTGCCTGCTCTGCATTGGTTCCTTTACCTTCTGCCATCAGTTGTGATTGTCCCTCTAGGCTATTTTGGTGACTATATCCCTCCTTGGTGGCATTGATAGACCCTGTGGGTATGAATGTGGTTAGTTAGAACTTATGACTCACCAGGATTACCATAGCTAGGGTTAAGTGTACTTGATTTATATTTTTTATCTATTATTTGGAATGGAAAAAGCTGATTAGGACATAACATCTATTAACTCTATAAATATTTCTGATAGAATGGAAGATACACAAAACATCAAAGATTAAGCAAGTAGCTAAAGCTATGTTAATGTAAGCAAAAAGTTCTCTAAATTAGCTTTTTTGGACATGTCCAGGATATGTTTCCCAATCATTTTCCTACATATTCCTATTTGGTGTTGAAAATAGGGGCCTAAGCTTCACTGTTGGCCACATTCATCACTACAGTTTATCATTATTATATTTTAGGCTTGGCTAAGGCCGACCTTGTATATGCAGGCTTAAAAACACTATTAGGGAAAACACCCACTCAAGTTGTGTATACATATATCCAACTCATTTGTATTTTATGATCTCAAGTGAGTTGTTCATCCTTAATATAGTGATTTGCCTAAGGGCTGTTAAACTAGTAGGAACAGGGAAGGTCTTCTTGCATGCAGAAGACTTAAATTAGGAAACCAGTAGTATTTAATTTACTTTTCTTGAGTTTACTTTGGAAAATAAATTAAAGTGATCTAAATTAACTTCAGTGAACCACTAGTTAAAGTGAAAGTGAAATTAGGGTTTTTGCTTTACCACTAGTTAAAGTGAAATTAGGGTTTTCGCTTTACCTAAAGTTATAAAAGAGAGATCAATTGGTGGAGAGAACACACACACTTGTATTCCGACAAAGACAGGATACAGACAGGGAGAGAAAGTCAGACAGAGGATTTAGCTGAGAAGACGGAGGAGCGAGCAGCAGGATCATCGAGCTTCATACAGCTGGGCCGTACACTCACACAGGAGGGTGTTGAGGTTTAGCTGGGATTTGCCCCGTCATTCTGTCGGGTACTGCATTTGTCAGGTTTGGGTGAATTTGCAGTGATTGTAAAAGTTCCATATTTTCTCATAATAAAATCTATATCTAATTACTGCATCGGTTTTCCCATCTTGGGTTTTTTCGGGGTTTCCATACCCAAAATAATAGTGTTAATATCGGGATGTGATGTTGTGATTTATTTCTCAGTTTTATATTCTACTGCATACTGTAAAAGATATTCATGTGTGGTTATCAGTTGATATTTTGCATCCACTGTTTAGCCCTAGTTGAATATTAAAGGAAAATTTATTGATTGTCTCTCTAGTCTATTTTGGTGACTATATCCCTCCTTGGTGGCATTGATAGACCCTATGGGTATGAATGGGGTTAGTTAGAACTTATGACTCACTAGGATTACCATAGCTAGGGTTAAGTGTACTTGATTTATATTTTTTTATCTCTTATTTGGAATGGAAAAAGCTGATTAGGACATAACATCTATTAACTCTATAAATATTTCTGATAGAATGGAAGATACACAAAACATCAAAGGTTAAGCAAGTAGCTAAAGCTATGTTATGTAAGCAAAATGTTCTCTAAATTAGCTTTTTTGGACATGTCCAGGATATGTTTCCAATCATTTTTCTACATATTCCTATTTGATGTTGAAAATAGGGGCCTAAGCTTCACTATTGGCCATATCCATTACTACATTGTATCATTATTATATTTTAGGCTTGGCTAAGGCCGACCTTGTATATGCAAGCTTAAAAACACTATTAGGGAAAACACCCACTCAAGTTGTGTATATATATCCAACTCATATGTATTTTATCATCTCAAGTGATTCGTTCATCCTTAATATAGTGATTTGCCTAAGGGCATCATCAAGTGTTTCTCTCTCTTGTGCTTGGGTTTCTTTCCCTTTCTATTGCACTTGTTCTTGAGTTGTTTCTCTCACTAGGGTTGTATTCCTCCTGGCTGATTTCTCTTCATGCGTTGCACTGCCTTAGCGCTGGTTTGTTTTTTTCTTTGTTGCAAAATTAGGCTGTGTTAGTTACGTTCAATTCTGTCTCTATGTCATGTGAATCTCAACATGATTTTAGAGTGGATGTGAATCTCATGTACTTAATTCAGCAGAGACCCACCATGATCTATTTATAGCCAACCTCAAAAAAAAATTATCAACTAATTTATAATTCATATTAATAAACATTCATGATCACATTCTCTTCACAAATGATCTTGATGATGGACCATGTTAGTCTAGTCCTAAATGTTGATATGAAAATAGATGTGATGAGTCCAGAAGAACCCTCAAATAGTGATTTAAATTTTCTTCTCTAGTGGTATTGCTTGAGGCTTCTTTGTAGCAACCAAACCAGGGTTTTGGATCAACTATTTTTCTGGGGTTTCCTAGAGTTAAACGTTAAAACCCTCCTTCAAGTCTAGCACGTTCTTCCTTCCTTTGTTTTGTAGCAAGTGGTAGTGCATTGTAGTTTTTCTTTTAAAGATGCCGTAATTTTCTTTCCCTGTTGGGTCTACAAGGTGAACTTCTAAAGACTTCATTCTTCTTCATATAGAGGCCTCTTCTTTTCTGTTTTTGAACCTAATGGATTCAAAGTGAATAATTGACTGATTAAATGGGTCTAATAATAAATTTTGGTAGATCAAATGACTACCCATCTTTGGAGCAAGGGTTTGTGTATGTACTTGCAAAAAGGTGTTTCCCCTGCCATTGATGCCAACAGTAAGTTCATAAATTTGAAGAAGGGTGAAGCTCTTGGGCTAATCATCTTATCTGTTCAGCCAAATCTGATTCATCACACCAAGGACGACAAAAGTGAGAACTAAATCTGGGGTACCTTCAAGATATTCTTTTGAACGTGTTGATGGGTACAAATGTCGCATGTCGAAAGCAGGGGTCCTTCCTAGTGAGAAGTCCCAATCAGACTTTGAATTGTTTGGTATAGGGAATCCACCCGGATTATTGGCCCAACAACCAACGACCATTAATGATGTACCGGTTACAACTTGATTCACTGTTTGTTATTTTAACTACAAAATGAAATGCAGTGAATTAAAATGTAAGTAACTGTGAATTTAAATTCTATCCTATCCTATCCTATCCTAGCTAGGAGCTATTCTAATTAATGAATAGTAAACGAACTTGTATTTTAGGCACTCCCACATTAGATAGCTGTTATAGAAAGTAAACAGAAACGCACAGCGCAGGTGGAATACAGAAAAAGAATAGTTTATCTTCTATTCTACTCCAGTTTTACAGCTCACAAAGTGGAAAGCGATATAATTGGAAGAAAGTGAAGATGCAAGACTAATAGATTACTGCATAGAATAGTCACAAAAATACAACACAATCTTACTTCACCCCAACCAGTAATAGACAACAAGAAAATGTTCACAAAAGTACATCACCGTAAGCTAGAGTTTCTCCTCCAAAATTGGCTATTAACACTGCAAGAAACAATTCTTCCAAAAGGTGTATAAGCAAAAACCCCCTTATCTCCCCCTGTACAACTTGTATTTATAAGACATATTATAAGGAACTCTCTAAAGTATTTGACTTGGCAATTCCTTTTCTATCTGACTTCCCTTTTAACTATTTGAATTCCCCCAAGGATTCGACTTGTCTTTTCTAAAGTTATGATAAAGTTATTCAAAATGAAATACTAGACTCAAAAGTTCATATTCTGACATCAAGGAGGAGGTGGGTACCTATTTGACATATATGCATACCATACATCATGACAATAAGAGATTTCTCCTAGTCTTTGATGTTGAAGAGCCTCAAGAGCAAGCTTTGTTGATTTTTGTACCTAGGAAAGTGTTCCCCTAGTGATTTTTCCCTAAGTCATTAAAAGGGGAAAATTAAAGTGACCCTTGCAATTAATAACTTGAGATGAGTTTTAATTTTCACTTTAGATAAGATAATTTTATTAATGTCCGCTAATGACCACAAAGTAGGTCAACGGGACTGTCGGTTACAATGATATGTCATGCAAGTGGGAGGATCAAATGATCTCCCGTAATGGAAATACAATATAAGCAATGAAAAGGAAGTAAAAAGTACAAGGCAAACTAAGCTAAGCTGTAGTATGGGGGAGCTTCTGTTCCAGATCCACCTCTGTAACCCTACACAGGGGCGAAGGAGTTCAGGTAGACAAGATCCAGGAGCCCCAGTGACCAAGGAGGGTCTGATAATCCTAAAGTGACTTTTTGATAAATTTAAGTGAGGTGAGTGAAAATGATTTTGGAGAGAATTAAAAGTGCATTTAATCTCATCCATCCATCTAATTCATTTTGGGCCCTTGGATTAGATGACTATTTAGCTTCCTCATTTAGACACCAAAAAGGCAAGGGAAGGCATTTGAGTCTCATTCTGTTTTTCATGAGAGTTGGAGAGCACAGAAGGAGAAAAAATTGTAGGTTGAGAGAGAAGAGCAGAGGGCATGTTTCCCAAGACTATACAACAACAAAAATTACATTTCTGTACAACACATTTCTCGAGGAAAATTCTGGGCACGTTTTTCGAGGCAGTTTTTTTGGGCACGATTTTCGAAACAACTTTTTTGGGCACAATTTTAGATTTTTTTTGGCATAGAATTCCATATAGTGGGCATGAAAATCGAGGCAGTTTGTACAATCAGTTTGCCACGGTTTTCGAGGCAGTGAGTTAGCAGAAATTTTGACTATAAAATTTCTGAATTCAGTCAATTTGTTGAGCACTGTCGTTGAGATGAGTTTATCTCTGTTTTTGTTGTACTTTCATTTTATTGCAGAAAATAAAATTCTCTCTCTAGAATAGGTTTTCCCCGGAGGTTGGGGTTTTGCTTAGGTCATTTGACCAAAAATTTATGAGTCTGATTTTTCTATGTGTGGCTGTGTTTTTTAATTGCCGCTCATTAAAAGTAGTTAATTTCTTCTTGTGTTTTAGTCATAAATTGTTTATGAGAAATGACTTAATTTGCAGTTGAGAGTAAATTGGGTTGGGCATTAAAATATGATGGGAATGGCGGTTGAAACTGGATTGGGAGGATGCTGAAAAATTTACATGGTATCAAAGCTTTGTTAGAGAAAGAGCAGAATTTCGCACAGTGAAAAATTTCAGACTGTCAGTGATTTCTTTTGTCAATGGGCAACACCTTGTTGATACTTTAACTTTACAGTGAAGATGACAACAAGACTTAGGTTGGAGGATATGCTTGATGGGGTTGAGAATTTTGCCCCATGGAAAGCTAGACTAGTGCTTATATTGGAGGAAAATGAGTTATGGGGTGAAGTGGTTGACAATACAACAACAAATCCTATTGTTGTTCCTGCTTCCATTGATGCACAAGCACTTTCTGCCTTCAACAAGAAGGACATTAAGGCTAGAAGGATCATTCTAGATGTAGTTAAAGATCATGTGATCGCACACATTTCTAGTAAAACCCGTGCATATCAGATGTGGGATGCTTTGACCAGCTTGTTTCAAAGCTCAAATGAAAATAGGAAAATGGTTTTGAGAGAGAAATTGAAGAGTATCAAGATGGCCAAAGTTAAGGAAGTGATTCCCTACCTTACTAGGATCTCTTAGGTGAGAGATGAGCTTGCAGCAGTGGGTGAGGTTGTTTTTGGTTTTGAGCTAGTGCGAACAACTTTGAATGGGGGTGGAAAGCCTTGGGTTTTTTTTGTGGAGGCGATAGTAGCCAGGGAGAACTTGCCTTCTTGGGATAGGATTTGGGATGATTTTTTTCAGGAGGAGATCCGGAGAGGCCTTGTGTAGGGAAACTCTTCTACTAGCAGGGAGGATGAGGAGAATGTGGCTTTGACTGCCAAGGGAAAGAAGAAGTTCAAGAAGGGCCCCAAGAAGGGTGGGGCTAAGCAGCAGGATGGACAGAAGAAGGACTTGAGCACTGTAAAGTGCTTTACTTGTCAAAAGCTTGGGCACAATGATGAACAGTTCCCACAGAAGAAGAAGAAGAAGTAATAGCAGACAATAACTTCAACAGAGGTTGAGGAGTTTACAACTAGATTTGAGAGAGAGTTTTCTCTCTGTGCTAGGCATGTTGATAGAGAGAGAGCATCCATCATCACTAGTGCAGACATTGATATTGAGAGGGAGTATTCTTTGTTGATTGGCCATTCTTTCAGTGCATCCATCACCAGCACGTGGTATATTGACAGTGGAGCTTCGAGTCACATGACAGATGCTCGAGAGATGTTCTTCGAGCTTTCACAGGAAGGGATAGATGTGGAGGTTGTGTTGGGGGATGACACAGTTGTCAGAGTTGTTGGGTGTGGGACCATCATATTTCAGAGAGAGTCCATGAGTCCCATGACTTTGAGGGACGTATTATTTGTTCTTGGGATTAAGAAGAACTTGATCTCAGTTTCCATGATCGAGGATAAGGGCCTTGGGGTGTCTTTCCTGGATGAACATGTGCGTGTTTTTCCCAAGACTATAGGACCATCTGCCTCTTACACTATTGGAGTCAGATGTGGGAAACTGTACATGCTCTTGTTTTAGCCCCAACATCCTTTGACACATAACATCGACAATGAGCTTTGTGAGCTATGGCATAGGAGGATGGCTCATCTACATTATCCAACTTTGAGGACGTTGAGGTACATGGTTACAAAATTGCCTGAGTTCAACACTGAGAACAATGGTGTATGCAGGGGCTGTGCTTTGGGAAAGTACACCAAAACTGTTTTTACGAGCAGTGATAATAGGTCAGTAGGAGTAGTGTAGTCAGACTCGGACTTGACAAATACTCGGCTGGCTTGGGACTTGGCAGACTCGGTGACTCGGATAAGACTCGGCAAAGACTTGGCAAATATAAAAAGAATTAAAAATATAGTAACTTAAAAAATAATATATAAACATATGTTAAAAATTAAAATTTAATATATAAGCATATAACTATTCAAAAAATTGATAAAAAGACATAGCAATGCATTTTAACAAGAAGTGTTTTCTCACTTGAAATCACAAACTGTATTTATTAATTCCAAATTATAAAAACCATTAAATTATTAAAAAAAGGATAATAAGAAAATTTCATTAATTAACAATTATTAAAAATATAAAAAAATGAAAAAGAAAATTGTAAAAAATACACTATCATCATCCTATCCTTACCACAAGCAATCACCTTCTTCAACCAAACTACCGATGGCAACGTCATCGCCTTACATTTATAAAATCCAAAGTATAAAAGTTCAATGAAAGAAATAAAAAATTGAAAATGCTCAGACCAGTCACATCCTCAGTGCTCAGACCAGTGTTAGCGACCTTCCTTAGTGCGCACACTCCAAAATTCCAAACACACAGACAACTGATAAATTGATAATAGCTAAGGGGAAAATGAGAACAACTCGGGGGAAGCCAAACTATTCAATGAGATGATAGGGGAGAGCGGTGTTGTTTCAGGGGCTTATTCCCTCCCTGTGTTCCCTCCAAAATGAAAAAGCGACGTTCAAATAGTCAATGGACTCGCGAGGAAGTGACGAGTTCAGTGAGTAAATGACAAATGCTGCGAGTAAATAACGAGTTCGACGAGTGGCGAGTTTACCCTGCGACTATGTCACGAGTACTCGTCCTAGTGGTCGCTTGGCAAGACTTGCGAGTATTCAACGAGTATGACTACACTGAGCAGGAGTACTCGATTTAATACATTCTGACTTGTGTGGTCCTATGTCATAGGTTTCTCTGAGAGGTTTTGAGTATTATGTGACATTCATCGATGACCATTCCATGAAGACTTGGATCTACTCCCCGAGGAGCAAGAAATCTGAGGTCTTGCAGAGGTTCCAAGAGTTCAAAGCTCTTGTGGAGAACCAGACTGGGTGGAGGATTTGGGCACTCAGATTAGATAACAGGGGTGAGTATACCTCCAAGGAGTTCGATGAGTATTGCAGACAGTTGATAGTACCATACACTCTTGAGCTGAATGGAGTGTAGAAAGGAAGAACCGATCTATTGTTGGAGCACCAAGAGCCATGTTACATGATCAGTCACTGCCTTTCTTTCTTTGGGTAGAGGCATGTAGTACAACTGTTTACCTTTAGAACAAGAGTCCTCATCATGCCTTGGGGAACAAGATTCCTGAGGAGATGTTCACAAGCAAGAAGCTTGAGGTGAGTCATTTTTGTATATTTGGTTGCCTGAATTTTTCACATGTCCCTTCTGAGAAGAGGACAAAGCTTGAGCCCACAACAAAGAGAGGCATCTTTGTTGGGTATGATGAGACTTCGAAGGCCTTTCGCATTTATCTTCCTACTCTAGGGAAGGCTTTTGTGAGGCGGGAAGTGAGATTTGAGGAGAGGGCCTTTAGTAAGTCCAGAGAGTTAGTGTAGGGAGAGCAGCAGGTTCCCACACCTCACGTAGCTTCACAGGTACCTTCAGTACAGGTGACAGGTTTTCGGGGTTACTGGACCACAGAGTACAGGTACAGCATCTTCAGGTTAAGTGGTTCAACTAGCAGGTTCTTTGGGGACAGGTTTTGGTTCTCAGGTCATAGGTTCACCATACAATGCTACCGGATCATAGAGTTCACTAGTTGTTGGTTCACCAGCTCCTGGTACACAGGTTTTTGGGCCTTCTACTTCTGGGAGTTCCTCAGATGATGACATACCAATTTGGGGGCAACCTTTAGGGAAGAAGAAGCCTAAATGGCCTCGGGAGAGCTTTATGGAAGCTAAGGAGTTTGGAACGCCCAATGACCAGTGAGGACTATAGTGATGCCAGATAGGTTAGGTATGGCCTTGGTTGCTAGTCTTCGTGATTCAGAGCCATCTACTTTTGAGGAGGCCTCTCAACATCATGTTTGGAGAGTATGCCACGATGGAAGAGTACCATTCCATCATGAAGAACGATGTTTGTGAGATTGTTTTGAGACCTGAGGGGAAGTTGGTGGTGACTTCTCGTTGGCTTTACAAGGTAAAGCATGCTGTAGATGGCAGTGTGGAGAAATACAAGGCTCGGTTTGTGGCGCGAGAGTTCTCACAGGTAGAGGGAGTTGATTATGATGAGACCTTTGCACCGGTTGCTCGTTATACTTCTATCAGATCATTGATTTCCACTGCTGCGGAAATGGGTTGGAAGATCTATTAGATGGATGTGAAGACTGCATTTCTCAATGGAATCATATAGGAGGAGGTTTTTGTGGAGCAGCCACAAGGCTTTGAGATTCATGGGAGAGAGTCTCATGTGTGCAGGATGAAGAAAGCCTTGTATGGGCTGAAGCTAGCTCCTCGAGCTTGGTATTCCAAGATAGACCCTTACTTATTGTCGATGGGTTTTCAGAAGAATGAGGCTGATCCGAATCTCTTTTTCATCATGGTTGGAGATGATCTGCTCATTCTTCTACTGTATGTGGATGATTTGTTTATCACAGGTGAGGAGAGACCTATTGCAGTTTGCAAGAGAGATCTTGCTTCAGAGTATGAGATGACTGACATTGGGTTGATGCATTGTCTTTTGGGATTAGAGTTTTGGCAGGAGCCTGGTCATATTTTCCTTGGGCAGGGAAAGTATGCAGTAGATATTTTGAGTAGATTTTGGATGGAGGATTGCAAGCTGATGTTTACACCTATGGTCACCAACTGGAAGAAGCTTCATGCTTTTGAGGTAGAGTTGGTGGATCCTACCTTGTATCGCCAGCTCATATGTTTGTTGATGTATCTGGTTAGCTCTAGGACAGATCTGTGTTTTGCGGTGAACACTCTCAGTCAGTTCATGGTGGAGCATAGGAGGGTGCACTGGGTTGCCGCAAAACATGTGTTGAGATACCTTGTAGGTACAGTGGATTATGGTCTAGATTATAGGAGATCGGATGGGGTTAGATTGATTGGCTTCACAAATTCAGATTGGGTGGGTAGTGTGGAAGACCGGAAGAGCACTTCCAGATGTTGTTTCAGTTTGGGCTCGATAGCAGTGTCGTGGTTCAGTTGGAAGCAAAAATCTGTTGCTTTGAGTTCTGCTGAGGCTGAGTACATGGCAGATAGTCAGGCTAGTTGCGAGGCACTGTGGCTTCGCAAGTTATTGGTGGATCTATTTGATCGGGAGCTGAGGCCTACAATGATTTACTGTGACAATTAGAGTTGCATCTAGCTCTCTGAGAATCTTGTATTTCACGACATGTCAAAGCATATTGAGATCAGATACCATTTCATTTGTGATTATGTTAATAGAGGCGCTGTGGAGTTGCAGTACATTTCCACTAATGAGTAGGTCGCAGATATCCTCACAAAGTCTCTTGGAAGAGGCAAGTTCATTCATTTTAGAGACAAGTTGGGTGTGGTGCAGAACACCTTCCTCGATAAGAGGGAGTGTTGATTTTTGTACCTAGGAAAGTGTTCCCCTAGTGATTTTTGCCTAAGTCATTAAAAGGGGAAAATTAAAATGTNTCACTTTAGAGAATAAAGTGACTTTTTGATAAATTTAAGTGAGGTGAGTGAAATTAATTTTGGAGAGAATTAAAAGTGCATTTAATCTCATCCATCCATCAAATTCATATTGGGCCCTTGGATTAGATGACTATTCAACTTCCCTCATTTAGACATCAAAAAGGCAAGGGAAGGAATTTGAGTCTCATTCTATTTTTCATGAGAGTTGGAGAGCACAAAAGGAGAAAAAAATGCAGGCTGAGAGAGAAGAGCAGAGGGCACGTTTCCCAAGACTATACAACAACAAAAGTTACATTTCCATACATCATGTTTCTTGAGGAAAATTCTGGGTACACTTTTCGTGGCAGCTTTTTTGGGCACAATTTTCAAGATTTTTTTTGGGAACGAAATTCTGTACAATGGGCATGAAAATCAAGGTAGTTTGTACAGTCCGTATGGTACAACAGTGGGCACGAGGTGGTTCGTATAGTCAATTTGACACGGTTTTTGAGGCAGCGAGTTGGCATAAATTGACTGTAAAATTTCTAAATTTAGTCAATTTGCTGAGCACTGTGGTTGAGATAAGTTTATCGTTGTTTTTGCTGTACTTTCATTTTATTGCAGAAAATGAAATTCTCTCTCTAGAACAGGTTTTCCCTGGAGGTTGGGGTTTTGCCTGGGTCATTTGATGAAAAATTTATGAGTCTAATTTCTTATGTGTGACTATGTTTTTTAATTGTTGCTCATTAAAAGTAGTAAAATTCTTCTTGTGTTCCTGTCATAAATTGTTTATGAGAAATGACTTAATTTGCATCTGAGTGTAAATTGGGTTGGGCATTAAACTATGATGAAAATGGTGGTTGAAATCGGGTTGGGAGAATGCTGAAAAATTTACAAGATCATGGTTAGTTACATCATTGGAAATGGAGGTCAAACTATTTCGAAGGGGATTTCCATAGAACTTGATCGAATTCATTTCTTCAGTAGGCTTTAATATTTCTTCCATTAACGTTTCTATGGTGATTGTCGTTGCTGCCCCAGCTACAAGTTATCTACTTCTCTTTTATTTCTTCTATTTCTGTTGCTCTTTGCTTTGTTGATATGACCTCTTCCATGTCTCTGAATTTTAGTAGACAACAGTGCCCCATCAGTTTATTTGAGGCTTGATATATTTGTTGGGATTTGGCTAGTGTAGTCTCTATATCCTTCTCCAAATGAATACTAACGGTCTTGGTGTTCGTTATCATAGTATAGTGTATTTTGATCTCTTGCGTTCAATCTTGGCAAGTGAGCTGGTTCTTCCTTTTTGGTTGGGGTAAATTTTTCAAAAACAAGATCCCTAGGTGGCAAGTGCTTACTGGTGATTTGAATAGGAGAAGGAAGTATAGGAGATGATGCAACAACTTTGGTAGATGTTTGAATTGGGACCTTGAGATCATTTATTGAACCTCCAACATTCATTTGTTCTTCTGTTCTCTTTTTTTTCATTTCATCTTTTAGTACTTTTGGTTGCTTCTTCTAGTGCCTTGTTTGCCTTCTCCTTTTTTTATTCCTCTTAGGGTTTCTGTTCTATAACATCTTTCACAGCATCATCCTCTTGTGATTTCGTCACTGTTTCCTTTTTCCTTTTCAACTTGGATGATGTGGCTGCACTATCTTCTCCTTTGTTCAACTTGTGTGACACATCCTCTAGAGGTTTTGAGCCTTTGGTATAGACCTCCACTTCTTTGTCACTTTTATGAGTATAAGAAAAGTTTAACTTTTCTAACCAACAATATCTATATATTGCTACTTTAGGATCATGTCTTTTGAATAGTTTGTTTCCAAAGTGAAACTTTTTGAGATCTTGAAGTTCCCTCTTTGTATCTTTGGCACTTTCGATCACATAGCTACCAACAATTCGAGGCAAAGGGGGCCAAGGATATTTCTTATTATTTTCCAGAATGGAGCCCACTCCATTGATGTAAGTATGTTTTGCAATCCCCAATAGTACTACCTCGTCAGTAACTGTTGTCGCACAACCTAACAACCCTTAGATTGTAAGGAGAAATTGGTTTCTAAATTGGCAAAACCTTAGGACAATATCCCTAAGTGTCACACAAGCAAAGTCCTCCCTCTTTAGGTTTCCCAAGTCTACTGAAGTAGACCTGGAAACCACAGGAGGTGACCCCAACCAAACTTTTTCTAGTACATGTCAAAAGATACCATCTTTCCCACAGTACTATCTTGACTGATTTCTAAGAAATAATGTGCCTGAGGGAATTCTCAAGGGCTTGAATAAGGCACATTATGAGGGATGCTAAGGGGTTGCAGTTTGAGGAATAAAAAAGCCCCCCTAAGTGAAATGTGAAAAATTAGAGTAACTAGGTGAAATTTAGAAATAAATATGCCAACTACTCTTAAAAATGGGTAGTGACACTGCTTGTGATCTAGGCTAAGAATCAAGTTTGAGAATTTGTTTCACTTGTGACCAAATATGCTTAGGTCGTGGTAAATGTGTATCATTGTTGGGTTAATTGTGTTGAGATTAAAAATTATGAACATTTGGTTTAGGTTTAGATTTGGAATAATATTAGTATTCGGTTAGATATGCAAATTTAAGTGAAATAAGGTGTTGGTCTGAGATTTTAATGGCCTCAACACAAGTAACAACTCGCTGGTTTCTTATGTTTTCTGATTTTAAAAGCAAATTACAAGAAGCAAATAAATCCACACTAAAGAAAACGCACACAACTAGACTATATGACATGTAGCGATAAATTTCTAGTGCCTTTTACTAGGGTTTCTAATGCATGGATTAATTTAGATTTTATTTTAGTACATGGAATGATTTCAGATCTTATGGCCTAGGATGTAAAAGTATTCTACCCTACCAAATGTAGATATACTATAGTGGCACACAAGTTTTAAAAGGAAGCAATTTTTTGAGTGAGTGGAGAAAAATAGATAACAAAAAACCTGACCCGTTTCCTTGGTGTTGGGCTTGGAGTCGATTCACGCTCCTAGCACACAAATGGTCTTGAGATCCATGAAATGCAAAGACCTTCGAGCAATCAACAACCATACTCCACCTCTAAATAACCACTTAAGATCAACATGAACATGTGTGCCAATGAAGGGGTGTGCTCCATCAAAGTGTTATACCATGTAAAAATAAGTTGTATCTCCTAGCAAAGCCCCATCAGGGTATCAACATAAGAATAAAACATCAGGCACATCACCAACAAGGGACTAGTGTATCACCAACACCAGAGAAAGGAACATATAAAGGTGCTAACTCCTGTTCTCACCGTATGTTCAACAAGATAGGACCATGTGGAACACCTCCTCCTAGTGACAAATTAATACCATAACACTGTCATGCATAATCGCTAGGATGCTCCAAGTATAATTTGATGCCATGCCATTACCTCATATCGCCAATCGTTGAATTTTTAACTTAGCAATCTAATATTAACTTTAACTTTTGCAGTGGAAGAACAAAAAGGATCACTGAAAGAGAACCTGGCACAGTAGACACAAAGTTTTACCTTGGGAAATCCAGCTCAGGAGAAAACCCAACAACCTTTCTTAAGAAGAATATTTCCAAATAATAAGAGTACAACAGCAACAATAGAAGAACCTAGTTCACAAGGGTTCGACAAACATCACTTGATACATCACCAGTTACATAAGGTGAACCCAGCTGCATGGAGGGTGAGAACTGACGGAGAGAGAGAGAGAAAGATAGTGAACCCAAGAAAGAGATAATAGAGAGAGATAAGATCACATCAATATGCTTCTTCATTAGTCTTCACTTGTCCAGCTAAAATTGCTTGCTCGAGTGTGTGCTCAAATGAGGAGTGTAAGTTGCTTATTTATACGCATCAAATTACCTGATTTTCACTTGGGGCCGACTTGCTTGTTTGTCCACTTCAATGTTGTATTTTAAGTTGACCACTTTATTATTGGATTCTTTCGTCTTCTTAGGAAAGGTTGTCCATTGTGATGATGTTATACTTCTTCGTCACATGCATATCTATTCATCACATAGAGACCTAATGTTGATTTGACCCACACTAGGAAGTCCTGGTCACTTCTTAGTGCTCATGTCAAATTCAATATTAGGCTAGACTTGGAGATTTCACTAGGGGATGAAATCCTGTAATAAAATAAACAATTCAAACACTCTAATATAGATAGATCACTCCATTACATGAGCAAGCAATGTGAGAGCATCTGTGGGGTCCACCTCCACACTGTATGACTTGGAGAAGAACTACCCTTGCTTGAGCCATTTACCTCTAGAATGTGAATGTGTCCTTCATTACTATCCAATTCTGCATGGCCTCACTAGCCAAATATGCATGGCTATCCGTGAGTGAATGTCTGCCCAATGCTGCACCTGGAGAAACATCAACACTCCCTCTCAACAAGGGAGACATTCTGCATCACACCAAGTGTCACACTTCATGAGAATGTCCACAATTTGCATCTCGAGTCTATTAAGACTACACCCAGCCCATTCACCAGTAGCCAAAATGGCTAGTTTTGTGAGTGAATGTATCATTCTCCATCACCTTGGATTCCTGTGGAGGATGTCTACTTGATGCTACTCATCTGTACTGCATCTACATTTGTACTGTATATGTATTGCAATTGCATTCATACTGCATCTGTACTGTAACTGCATCTGCACTATATCTGTATTACATCTGCATCTGTACTAACATCTTGGTATCTAGGCCATTCACCTCTCATGAATGTTTGTTCCTCATCTGTCGAACCATCACGATGTCTGGGCCATTCACCTTTCGTGAATGTTTGCCACTCATTTTTCGAACCATCATCACTCCCTCTCGCTGAAGGAGGCATTCTCCATCATGCCAAGCTTGTCTATGAAGTATACAAACTTTGCCTTTGATAGAGGCTTGGTGAGAATGTCTGCTATTTGCTCATCGATGGATATGTACTAGAGCTTCAGTGCTCCCTTCTACACCATATCTCGGATGAAGTGACATTTGATCTCTTAACCAAATCGTTTTGCAAGAGGCTTTTGAAGCCAATTGCTTCACGACCTACGACATTGGTTGTGATATACTTCGCATTTGCTGTGACACAAGTCTGCTTCCTGCTAAACTAAGATATCATGGCTGATCTCAAGCTAAGGCAACACTCTGAGGTGCTCTTTCTATCCACTGCACTCTTTATGTCTCTAGAGCTTCACTCCACCACCTAAGACATATCTTGGACCGTATCCAGTTGTACCACGTAGGTGCCTCAATACATGCCTTACCACAATCCAATGTATCTCATCCCTACTTAGCTTAGGGTGTTTACTACAAAGAAAATATCTGGTATGGTGTTAACCAGGTACATCTAGGATCCAATCATCTTCCTGTATATTGTGGGATCCGCCAAATCTGAATCTGAAGCGGAATCATTCATCTTCTTTAGATTGGTCATCATAGGTGTATCCATGGACTTGCAGTCCATCATACCGTATCTGCGCAAGATCTCATATGTGCACTTCCCCTAATTGAGGAAGGTCTCACCTGATCTTTGCTACACCTCCAATCCATCATGACAAGATTTGACATCTCGAACTTAGAGGCCAACTTTCTCTTGCACTCGACACTGAGCTTCTTTGTTCCCATAATGGAATGTATCATCAGTTGTACAGTACCAAGATCACATGATCACCATCAACAACCTTGTAGTAAGGTTGGAATCCACATCATTCTTGGTGAATTTCAAGCTCATTAAGTACATGTCTATCGTGGCATACTAAGTTCTGGGTGCTTGCTTGAGTCCGTACAAAGTCTTCTTTATCACCAACAAACTGTGTTGCAACTACTCCCTCTGTTTGGGAGAGTCCTATTCCCTCTGCACTTGAGTATCCTGCTCCCTCTGCATTTGGACACTTTGCGCCATCTACATCTGAGTATCCTGCACTTGAAGTTACTTGTTTCCTTTAATACTGTTGATCCCTATGTATCCATCTATGCCATCCCCCACCAAGTGGGTCTATTGAGACAAGCCTCCTGCTCCCTTAAGAACACTGAATACAATCTATGACTTTGTCTGAGCTTGTAAAATGGATAACTCCATAGACTATAGATGCCAATCTGGATTGCATGCTCGATCACTTAGAAGTCATTACTAACCTCCCCTCTGATCTTGGAGCTATCTCCCTGAGAGTATCACTGGGAGCTGCATGCCTTTCTACATCCTGCAAAGTATCACAAAGTCATGCTGGCCTCTTCCTGATCATTGCACCTTCTCTAGCGAGATCCACTGGTTTTGCTATCTCTACAGATCCTCCTGATAGTCTGAAGGATGATTAGTTGTACCAGTGGAATCTATACCCTCATCCTTTGGAGCCTCCCGCTCCTCACTATCAAACTCCATGTGAAACCTTCTAGATCTCTTGAATGCTTTGGTCTTCGTCCTCTTTTTCCTCGACATATGGGTGTATGCTAGAAAACTAAAGATCCTCTCTGGATTCACTTTTGCGAATTCCTCCTTAGGAGTCTTGTCCCTCAATACCCGGTGATAACACTTGATCTGAGCATAACTGTCATACTGGATGTATCTTCCCATAAGAACATGGGTATATCTTAATCACGGATCATCGTCTCTACAATCTTTACAATGGACATATTTTGTAACACATGACAAAAATGTCCACAAGGGTTAACCAATACTAATTTAAACAGTTATGCAATAAAATAACAATTCAATATGTAACACTTATTGCACAAAACATTAAATACTTGTCTTTGCTTGTTTTGTTGACTCTCTTTTGATTGCAAAAATCACAAAAGTCCTCCATACACTTTGATCTTATTCTTCGTCAACTCATGAGCTCCTAGAACTTGTTGAAGTCTTCATCTTAGGTCTTCATGTCTTTTGGAGAGCAACATACATAGTACAAGAAGGCATCCAAGGATGCCACTGTCATCAGTCTACATGTATCTGAATGTACTAGGTCCAAGATCCCCTTTGGACCTATTACCATTGCATGAAAGAATTCCTCTGGCATTCTTGTCAAATATACATCTTTTGCAAAACACCTTCATGCTGAAGCTCTGGAGTACTTAGAAATATTCTTTCTAAAGTTTATCTGTAGTCTTCATGAAATCTGCCTTCTTCTTGTTTTCTTCTGAGGTGGAAGTTCTTCAACATCAGCTGTTGATGTATGTTCTTTTCTTTTCTTTTGAGGACACTTACGAGCATAGTAACCAAATGAATGACAATTGTAACCTTTGACCTTTGAAATATCTTGCACACCATCCAACCTGTTTTCTTCGTCTAATACTGGACACCATCTTGATAAAGGCTGAAATTTGACCCAAAAACCCCAGCAGAAAGTAGGTCAAAACTGAACTTTGTCAAAAGTGAAAATTGACTCCACAGATAAATGTGCCCTCCTGAGGAGACCTTCAGGCTTCAACACACTATTTTTCAGTCCAATCTGTGGCGAGAAGAATTCAAAACTGGAAGCCCTAGTTCCTTGATTCCGACAGAAATTAGGTAAAAATTGAAAATTCACAAAACTGAGATCTTGTTCCACAGATAGTTGCGCCCTCCTAAGGTGAGTTCCAAAAAGCTATTTTTAAGTCCAATCTATGGACAGAAGTGTCCAAACTTGAAGCCCTAGTTTCTTGATTAGGGCAGAAACAATCACTGGTGTTACCGGGCAGACTAGCAGGGCTAATGCCCAGTAAGTACATGCACAGATTATGATCCAATGCCACCTCGATTACAAATCCTTAACTTCTTCGGAGAGTCTTGATTCCAAGGGGAGACCCCTTATCGGCGTGCCTGTCAATAATTAGACTAAATACCTTCCACCACCTCATGAAAGATCGGTGCCTTTATGGAGTCAAGTAGAGAATGAAAGAGACATATCTAGGATAATTATGATTAGGCAATGGTCTGAAGATGGAGTGAATGTGAACTGTTTATGTGATTTGACATAAAACAATCTCGCATCTTAACCAATGTTCAAGTGTAGTTAATTAGACGTTAGCATGTACAAGTTTAGTTTATAAGACATATAACATTTAACAATTAGGATCAGGCTATGCACATGAGCAGTCCAATCAATGAGTGCATCTCATAGCAAATAGTAGGTGCATTTGCATAGTTAAAATAGGTCACTTCACAGTTTGTATCAGCATTAAGAGTGTGTGATACTTATTGCAAAATAGATCACTTATGCAACATTATATCAGTATGACATAAAGTAACAAGCAATGTCGAAGCATATCCAATTAGGCGTGAGTATCCAACAGTATTTATGGTGTGTGCATATATGGTTAGTTAACAAAATGTATAGTTCTAGATTTGCCAATTGCCAAGCATTCCATGGTGCACCATTACTTGCATTAACATCCAACCAGGTTGAGATTTTAATAACAACAGCCTTTGATTATGCCTTATGACAGTGGATTAAGACATACACTGTAGGTTAGCATTTCCTAGTTAATGTGGCATTTAAATAACAGAGATACATCAGCATTATAAGCACATAAATCAGGTAACCAGTTGTAACATGAACATTAATTAGTTTACCAATGCAAGACTACAATTAGCAGCTGTCAATCCATCAATTAGACTAGTTCTAATAACTGCTGTTTATTATTTTGCAGGTCTGGTTTTAAGGAGCAGCAGTGAGTTAAACCTCAAAGGTCACCTTATAGGGGCCTTTAAGACTTAGCTTTAGGGCTCAAGAGGCTGTTTGAGGGGAGAGGAATGTAGGAGAGAGGAGCGCTAGGGTCCTAGGAGAGAGTTTAGGGACTGGTTAGGTTGGGGTTAGGTTACAACAGTCAGAAACATGACACAGTTGAACCAGTGACAGGAGCAGCGAGGGTAATCAGCCTTTAAGGCTTGCTTAGACCACTCCTATGCTGTTGGGAGCGGGGAGCAGGAGCGGAAAGCGAAATTTTGAAAAGCTTCCGTTTTGGGATTGTTTTTTATATAATACATATTTTAATATATTTTGATGTATATATTTAAAAAAAACATGTAGAATGCCAAATTAGCTATATAAAACATGAAAGCATAGATATAATCATCTAATACACATATAACATTAATCATCTTGAAGCTATAAGTTATAACATCGTCATCAAATGATAAATCATTAACAACATCAACCTTCGAGTTTAAACATATAATATTTGCAATTAACAAACTCTAAGAGATAACATCAACCATGAAATGAAACAGAGCATCATATTCATTACCAAAAAGTTGTAAGATAAAGGAAAAGGTCCTACATTTGAAAACCTACTAATGGTTGGGGGTGTGGCATCTTTGTTGTATGAATTTGATCACCATCTTGATCACCCAAAAGTTCAACCTCCAAGCACTATAATGCTATGGCTCCATCCTCCAAATCAGCCTCCTTTGGATTGTTGTCCCAAGTCAAATATGTTCTATCATTCTTGGACGCATCACAATAATGGGACAATAGAGTCAAGTTGTAGTGGAGATAAACCAAGCTTTCCGCTTAACCTACATTCAAATTGTTTCTCTTCACATTTTGGATGAAGTTGTAGGTGCTCTAACACCTCTTTGTAGAAGAAGTGTTAACAGCCTATGAAAGCACCCTCACTGCCAATTTATGGCGATATGTGGTAGAGGAGCAATACATGTTCCACCATTTCGATAGGACTAAACCTATCTTGATCTTTGGTCGCATGTAGGTTACCAAAGATTCCATGTTCACCGATGTATTTGCTCAATTCACTTAGTACTTGAGCACACTCCTTTTCCTGATCGAGACTAAAACTATTCCTCTTCACATTGTGGATGAAGTTGTAGGTGCTCCAACACCTCTTTACACAAGAAATGTTAACAACCTATGAAAGCACTCTCACCACCAATTTATGTAGATATGCCGTAGAGGAGCAATACATGTTTCACCATTCGATAGGACTCTACCCATCTAGATCTTTGGTTGTATGCAGGATACCAAAGATTCCATGTTCACTGATGTATTTGCTCAAAAAATCACTTCGTACTTGAGCACACTCCTCTTCAGGGACCAACTTACCTAATGCAAACTTATACCCATTCTACACCTCTGGATCTATGTGTGGTTTTCTCTTAACTCCACCCCCATGTGCTAGTTGGGCCAACCATGATGGAAAATAATATTTTGGTGTAAGGAGTAAGGACATATGCTAGGGCATGGAGTGGAACATTTAGGTAGAAAAACCTTCCAATGCTTAATAAGTGATTTTTCTTGATTGAAGGATTTTTTTTTATCAAGGTCATGATAGAGGAATTCAATCAACTTCAACAATTAGGCATCATCACCACCAACATCAAGGTACACAAAGAGGTTGATGTTCTTGATTCAATTCCAATCCCTTACCCTCATACATGATAGAATCTAGTGGAAATGTTGCAATCTTGAAATCCTGAAAACTATTAAGTCTGCTGAATTTTGAATGGGATCTAAAATTATACTTTTTGCATATGAAATCCAATGAGGTTGGAACCACTCTCAAACATCCTGAAAAAATTAATGGTAATGTTAAAAATTTAAGTAAAAGGATAGAAAATGATAGATAAGGAGAATGTCACTTTTACTTTAAAAATTTAACATTACCATGTAATACATCCCTTAAATGAACCTTAACCATGCCCAAAAATCCAAGTGAAACAATGTCTTGGTTACAACAACCAAAATAAGAAAAAACAATCACCTCAATCCCTGGGAGTGTTGAAGGAGTGATTAGCAAGCGTTTTTTTTGCTCCTGGGAGCGCTTAGGGAGTGATGGGAAGCGCTTCGGGAGCGAAGCTTCCTCATCGCTCTCGAAAAAACCAGGGAGCATTAGGGAAGCGTGCTTCCAAAAAACGCTCCCAAGAGGAAGCGATCAGGAATCGTTCTTCCGTGAGTGATTCTTGATTGCTTAGTCTAGGAGCATGAATTGGGAGTGAAGCAGAGGGCAGGGGGAGCGCTTCCTTGTAGCGTAGGGCCACTCTTTAGGGTTCGATGGGGTGAAAGAAGGTCTTTCGGGCGAAGGTTTGTTTAGGGCCTAACTATGGCAAAGCATGGGGGCCGAGCTGCTATAGCAGGTACCTTAGGGTTTTGGCCTCCTTTTTAAGGTGACGCCTTGTGGTTTATGTGGATTTTAGGGCAGGCCACATTTGTAGGAGATAGGGCTGAATTTTCAGTGGGACCAAAAAAATTGGAAATTTTATTTTTTTTGATGTTTTTTTTATTTTTCTAGATTTTTAGGTTTTTTTTATATAAGTTACAGACCTAAATTTAACCCTAATTCTACCATGAAATGCAATTTTTAGAAATGCAAATGCAAAAAGAATTTGAACAAAAAGAGTGACAAGAAGAGGGATATGATCCTTCTCTCAATCCCAAGGCATAAGGGATTGATGTTTAGCGTCCCTACGAGAAGAGTTACTTTAGACTTGCAAGGTTAGGGCATCAACCAACACCCCTTAGGGTTTGTTGGGAGAGCCTAACAAAAGCAAAGTAGAGATCCAAGGTCCTTCACGAAGAAGACTTCCTCAAGGTAACGTCTTCCAACCATACAAAATTGACAAAATCTTAATAATTAGACCCTAATCAACAAGTAGAATGTACTTACCTAGCACCATTAAATAGAGATAGAGATGTTCTTACCAAGATTTAACAAAGATGAGCAAAACATAAACCCTAGATCACCTTTGTGCACGAGTTTTGTCCACTCATTCTAGCATCAATATGTATGAGCAAAGAAACCCTAGCAATTCATCCACATTCACTTCCACAAGCCAATAGAAAAGCTCTCCAAGAGGCATGCTTCACATCGATAGCCCATATAACAAGAGAAAGAGAAAAAGTATTATATTTGATCCCAAGTCTTATGATTTACATTGAGGAGGGCTTATTTATAGCCTCTCACACTCACTTTTTACAAATAAACCAGGTCGACATGCCTTTAAAATGTCAACTTAAAATTATAACATAAAATAATATAAAATAATAAAATATGTGGGTAACTTGGGGCATTTTCTCCTAGAGTTTACTCAAAAGTGACTCAAATAGCTAAAAATGGGCAAATTATGTTAATTTTGTACCTAGGAAAGTGTTCCCCTAGTGTTCCCCTTAGTCACTTAGAGAGGGGAAATAAAGTGACCCTTGCATTAAATGACTTAACTAAAGCATTTAATTTGACTTTAGAGTGTAAAGTCACTTTTTGATAAATTTAAGTTGGTGGGTGAAATTAATATTTTGAGAATTAAATATGAGCAATTAATCTCATCCATTGATCTAATCTATTCTTTATCGTTAGATTAGATGAACCCTAGGGTTCACTCAAAAAGTAAGGGAAAGGCTTCATTCATTTCATTCTTGCGTGAAGAGGAGAGAGCTGAAGAGAGAGGGCATGAATTTTGAGGCACCCAGTTGAGAGTTTTACAGTGGGAACGAAAATCGAGGAGCATTTATTGCTGGCACAAATTTTGAGGAGTATGGCCTTCATTTATTGCAGGCACAGAAATCGAGGAGTATGGCCAACATTTATTGTTGTGCACAAAAATTAAGAAGTACGACTGCATTTATTCCTATCCATACAATACGGATTCTAACACTGTTTTTGAGGACATATTTAGGCACAAATTTCGAGGATAAATTTTGGCACATTTCCTGAGGCAACATGCAGACATTTTTGGCACGTTTTTCGAGGTAGTACGACAGCGTTAATTTCTGTCCGTATAGAATGAAATTTTGAGACTGTGGCACAAAAATCAAGGGCAACCTTTTGCTGTTCTGGCACAGAAAACAAGGACATCCCTTGCTGATATTTTCAGGCACGTTTTTCAAGAAGAAAGTGCACAGAAATCAAGGCAGGGCATGCATAGAAATCGAGGCAGCCAGCTGAGTCATTTTCTTGGGTTGAGATAAAGTGGATTTTTAATTGTAAATGACTGTTTGATTTTTCTTAAAAGAAATAATAAACTCTCTCTCTCTGACTGGTTTTCCCCTTGTGAGTTTTTCTAGGGCCATTGGCCAAAAATTTCTGGTTACTGTGTGTTGAATGGCGTGCATCTTATTTATTTTTGTTAGAATAATCAACCCATAGTTAACTACCTTAGACATTAATTATATCATTTTTGTCTTATTACCTAGTTTCCTAGATTCCACTCTATCCTAGTTGCCTTCTACATGTCCTAGACGTCAACACATGCTAAAACTGAGTCATGGAGCGCTTGGGAAACATCCTGGAAACCCATTTTAGCATGTCTGCTTTATTCCAGATCCTCCAAAGCGCATATCTGTTTTTTTTGAAAAGCTGTCTGTTTTATTGAGATTTAAGGCAAAAGGAAAAGCTCGACTAGGCGTAGTTGACTTGTTTTTTCCCACATCATGTTCCCTCCTTTTCTCCTAATAAAAGCATGTATGAGTTGTCTTTCCATCCCTCATTAGCTTGCCTACTTGACTTAGCCAATTCGTGAGCATCTTGGTGGATTTGGAAACTGCTTTATGCACCTATGGGGGATTTGACTAGATTTAGTAAGCCTGCTTTTTGACCTTTTCGAATGGCATCCTTATGTATTCGAATCTCTCATGTAATTATATATTGCAGCAGCCTATTACTTCATAAGGTTGGCTATTGTACACTTACTCAATACAGATTAGAGTTATGCTCCAATTTCAGTCTCCTTTGGTGTTAATTTTGCATGTTTGATTAGCAATTTTGTGACTGTAATTGTTCTATCTCTTGGGTTTAATTTCCACAATTTTCTGTCAGTAAAAGATTGAAGTTACAACAATGTTTTAAGTCTAAAAAATTTATGTTTATTTTCAGCATTTAAATTTCTAGGTTTGCAAATAAACTGAGACAAATTTTTACCTATAACCGGAGGCTAAAAACTTGTGAAACATCTACATGGTATCAGAGCTGAGTGGTGCAGAAAACTAAATATTTGCAGACTGAAAGTCATTTCCAGAATTCAGAAAACTCTTGTGACAGTAGTACATTTTTTGTTGAAAATTGTTCTTTGAGAAAAATGACTTTTGTTGGTTTGAGAATGGAGGATAGGCTAGATGGGGCAGCGAACTTTGTCTCATGGAAGGCCCGGATATTACTTGCGTTGAGAGAGAATGAGTTGTGGGAGGAGGTAGTCAGAAATACTACAGCTAATCCCATTGCTATTCCCACTGCTACCGATGCGGTAGCATATGTTGCCTTCAATAAGAAGGATATTAAGGCCATGAGGATTATCATGGATGCTGTTAAAGACCATGTTATTCCACACATTTTAGCGAAGGGTCATGCACATGAGATGTGGAGTGCTTTGACCAGATTGTTTGAGAGTTCCAATGAGAATAGGAAGATGGTTCTGAGAGAAACTGAAGAGTATTAAGATGGTCAAAGGAGAGGTTTGTATGGCTTATCTTACTAGGATCTCTTAGGTGAGAGATGAGCTTGCAGCTGTTGGGGTGGTTGTTACTGGTCTTGAGCTGGTGTGGACAACCTTGAATGGGGTGACAGAACCTTGGGTTGTGTTTGTACAGGGTTTGGTGGCTAGGGAGAACTTACCTTCATGGGACAGGGTCTGTGATGATTTTGTGTAGTGCAGTGCTACTACTAGTAGGTTGGATGAGGAGGATGTGGCTTTGACAACAAAGGGGAAGAAGAAGAACAAGAAGGGTCCCAAGAACGGTGGGGCTAAGCAGCAGGATGGACAGAAGAAGGATCTGAGCACTGTAAAATGCTTTGCATGTCACAAGATGGGACACTATGCTAGAAAGTTTTCAGATAAGAAGAAGAAGAAGCAGCAGCAGACAACAGCTTCCGCGGAGGTCGATGACTTTGCCGCTAGATTTCAGAGTGAGTTTTCACTGTGCACTGGGCATGTTGAGAGAGAGAGAGCATCTATTCTCACCAGTGCGGATGTTGATAGACAGAGGGAGTTTTCCTTGGTGACAGACCATTCCTACAGTGCATCTACTTCCAACACTTTGTATATTGATAGCGGAGCTTCGAGCCACATGATAGGTGCTTGTGAGATGTTCTCCGAGCTTTCACAGATAGAGACAGATGTGGAGGTGGTGTTGGGAGATGAGTCAACAGTCAGAGTTGTTGTGCGTAGGACCATTACCTTTCAGAGGGAGTCCATGAGTCCCATGGTGTTGAGAGATGTGTTGTATGTACTTGGGCTGAAGAAGAACCTAGTTTCAGTTTCCATGATCGAGGATCAGGGTCTTGGGGTGTCCTTTCTAGATGGACATGTGCATATGTTTCCCAAGACTGCAGGACCATCTGCTTCAGTTGCTATTGGAGTTAGATGCAGGAAACTGTATAGGCCCTTATTTTAGCCTCAACATGCCTTGGCACATAGCAGCGACAGTGAGCTTTGGCATAGGAGGATGGCTCACTTGCATCATCCAGCTTTGGGGTTGTTGAGACATATGGTTATAGGTTTACCGGAGTTCAGCATAGGGCAGAGTGATGTTTGCAGGGGGTGTGCTTTGGGAAAGTACACCAAGACTGCTTTTATGAGCAGTGATAGCAGGTCAGCAGGGGTCCTTGACTTGATACATTCAAATTTGTGCGGACCGATGTCTTTTGTTTCCTTGAGAGGATACGAGTATTATGTGACATTCATTGATGACCATTCCAGGAAGTCCTGGGTCTGCTTTCTGAAGAGCAAGAAGTCTGAGGGAAGTCTTGCAAAGGTTCCAAGAGTTCAAAGCTCTTGTGGAGAACCAAACAGGGAGGAAGATCTGAGTTCTTAGATCGGATAATGGGGGTGAGTATACCGCCAAGGAGTTTGATGGATATTGCAGACAGGAGGGTATTAGGAGACAATTGACAGTTCCGTATACTCCAGAGCAGAATGGAGTAGCAGAGAGGAAGAACAGGTCCATTGTTGGACCAGTTAGAGCTATGTTACATGATCAGTCTCTTCCTTTCTTTCTCTGGGCTGAGGCTTACAACACAATTGTATATCTTCAATACAGGAGTCCCCATCGTGCCGTGGGGAACATGACACCGGAGGAGTGTTTTTCAGGCAAGAAGCTTGAGGTTAGCCATTTTCGGATATTTTGTAGTTTGACTTACTCTCATGTCCCTTCTGAGAAGAGGACAAAGTTGGAGCCCACTGCAGAGAAGGGCATCTTTGTGGTCTATGATGAGACTTCGAAGGCCTTTTGTATTTACCTTCCCTCTTAGAGGAAAGTTGTTGTGAGAAGGGATGTGAAGTTTGAGGAGGAGTGGGCCTTCAGGAAGTTGAGAGAGTCAGAGAAGGGAGAGCAGCAGGTTCTTGCACCTTAGGTTGTTACACAGGTTCCATCAGTGCAGTACTCAGGATCACAGGTTTTCGGGGTTACAGGACCACACAGTGCAGGCATAGGTTCACCAGGTTCAGTGGTTCAGCCAACAGGGTCTTCAGGGACAGGTGATGGATCTACGATTACACGTACACCGTACAGGGGATCAGGATCAAGATTATAGGATACACCTGGTGTTGGTACACCAGCTTCAGGTTCACAGGTTACTAGGGTTTCTAGCTCTGGTAGTTCTTCAGATGAGGACAGGCCAGTGTGGGAAGAACCTTCAGGGAAGAAGAAGCCTAAGTGGCTTCGGGAGACCTTGAAGGATGCTTTGAAGGTTGGGACACCCAGGGAGTCGGTGAGGGCCATCAAGATGCCCGACAGATTGGGCATGTTGTTGGTGGCTAGTACACGTGATTTCGAGCCTTCTACTTTTGAGGAGGCTTCCCAACGTCATGTTTGGCGAGATGCCATGATGGATGAATACCATTCCATCACGAAGAAAGATGTGTGGGAGATAGTTTCGAGACCTGAGGGGAAGTCAGTGGTGACTTCTTGGTGGCTTTACAAGCTAAAACATGCAGCGGATGGGAGTGTGGAGAAGTACAAGGCCAAGTTTGCAGCGCGAGGGTTTTCACAGGTTGAGGGTATTGATTATGATGAGACTTGCGCCGATTGCTCGGTATACTTCTATCAGGGCATTGATCTCCGTTGCAGCGGAAATGGGTTGGAAGGTCCATCAGATGGATGTGAAGACCACATTTCTCAATGGGATCATACAGGAGGAGATTTATGTTGAGCAGCCTCAGGGCTTTGAGATTCATGAGAGAGAGTGTCATGTTTGCAGGTTGAAGAAAGCCTTATACAGGCTGAAGCAAGCTCCTAGAGCTTGGTACTCCAGGATCGATTCTTACTTGCTGAGTATGTGGTTTCAGAAGAGTGAAGCAGATCCGAATCTCTACTTCATCATGGTTGGAGATGATTTGCTTAGTCTTCTGTTATATGTTGCTGACTTGTTTATCACAGGGGGAGAGAAACCCATTGCAGCTTGCAAGAAGGATCTTGCAGCAGAGTACGAGATGACAGATATTGGGTTGATGCCTTATTTTCTGGGATTGGAGGTTTGGCAGGAGCCTGGACATATTTTCCTGGGACAGGGAAAGTATGCGGTTGATATTCGAGGAGATTTAGGATGGAGGATTGTAGGCCTATGTCAACACCGATGATCACCAACTGGAAGAAGCTTCATGCTTTTGAGGGAGAGTTGGTGGATCCTATCTTATACCGTTAGCCAATGTTACAAATATCGTGTCGGTGAATATATCGTCGAGGGTCCAAAAGAAATTATCGGATTTATCGGGGAAAATGTCGGCAAACATTGGAAATATATCGGCAAAATAAAAAATAAAAAATATTAAAAAAAACAAAATTCAAAAAATTACTATATATTCGAAAAAATTGGCAACTATCGCGATATATTAGAAAAAATCAGCAAATATCGCGATAAAATCAGGAAAAAATCGCCAAAAAATCAGGGAAAATATCGGGGCGATATATTGCTAGTGAGTTGAAATCGCGATATATCGCGATGTTGCCGATATATCGGCGATGATGGTAACGCTGCCGTCAGCATTGGGTCATTGATGTATCTGGTAAACACTCGACTAGATTTGTGTTTTGCAGTGAACACTCTTAGTCAATTCATGGTTGAGCCTAGGAGTGTGCATTGGGTAGCTGCAAAACATGTGTTGCGTTATCTAGCAGGTGTCACGTCCCCGCCCTTCTATCAGAGGAGAGGACACGACTAACACAACTGCTATCTAATCCGGGCAACTAGCCCCATGAATGTAAAATGAAATGCATTGAAGTAAAAACATGCACAGATGCATAAACATTTATCATATAGCGGAAGCATACACATGTTCATCATTTTCATTAAACAACAGATACAATTACAGAGATAAAATAGACAAGACTACTTATCTTGGAATGAAGCTCGTCCTGCAACCAGCTATGTCGCTGCAACGTTTCGCCCAACCATAGGCCAGTGTGCTCATCAATCTCTCAGCAACATTGCCACCCCCAAGCTGGGCATGATTCCCACAAGGAAATAAGGAACACTAGTAGGCTCACACATAGCCAAGGATGCAACAAAACTCAGCCAAGCCAACTCAGTTGGGTTTATCAGGCTGCAAAGGAGCTGGAAAGGCTGACTACTAAGCTAGTGAGCTCATCCAAAGAGCTATGGGCACCTGCACCAAATCTAGCCTGGCTTCTAAACATCTACCCACCTAACATAAGGAAGCATCCCCTTCTCTGCTACATAGTCCCTCTGGTTATGCCTTCCCTTCCAGTGCTATTTGTTGTTCGCTGATTGCACACTAGCAGCAGAAATCTTCCGAAAGCTGTCTCCTCACTTGAGAAAGTGGGAGAGATGTGGCCTTGGGGGCAAGCACAGAGCCAGGTACTGTCACCTACTTCTAGCTCCTTCGTTTAGGCTAACTCCTAACAAAGCCAACGGGGGTCGTCCCTAACAAAGAGTTTTCTATGGCTCAATGTGTTTAAGTGTTTTTGATGTTATGATGCGGATGGGTGTTTTTTAGGAGTTTTTGAATGATTACAACTTTATAATAAAATGAACAATCCACGTTGCGATTACAAAACAAAAGATTTGAGACGAACAATACAAAGATGACTTGGAAATTAAAGGCATCCACAGCTAGATAATGATTTAAGCAAACATTAGGGACAAATGGTCCAGATCAAGGCGATGCATGGAAGTTTAAGACCAGTGCCAAAATGGAGTCAAAAAGTGCTTGTGAATGCTAGAATACAAGTCTCAATAGTAGTGTTTGTGAGATCATTTTGCAATTGTTCTTGGTTTATTTCATTGTAAATATTAAAGATGATATTGCTTAAAGTGTCTAGGAAACCTAACCGGAAATACTTTCAGTGGCTCCGTTTGAAGACATGACGGACCTGTCTGGAATCACAAGCTAGGTGTTCAGAGAATTTAACCAGTGAGTGTCCAGATTGGGTTGCCCTACGCCCACACTTGTAATTTACCCACTACTTGAGTATTTATCGAGATAACGCCGGTGGGTTGGTTATGGGGTGAAAGTTTTATTATGTTATCACTTGCAAGATTAACAAATCTGATCACTGTTCGGAGTACAAGTCCAACTTTGAAAGTCGACAGAGCATACTAGGTGAAGGATGGCAACGAAGTAAATTAATTAAAAGGGGAATGTGAGTTGCAAAATTTTATTAAAATAATTAATTAAAACCCTTCGACAGATAGCACTCTTGACTTTGTCTTATGACGAAAGTTCAAGAGTCTTAGCTAAATTATATGCCTAAATACAAGGATGATGCAAACAACTAATATGCTCTCCGATAGAGAGTGCTCTTGACTTGGATTCCGGCAAGTTCAAGAGACTTTAGTTCTTTTTCGAAGATAGATTGTAAAAGGAAACCAAATGATAGCTCAACGAAATTGATGAACAATGATCTAGCAATTAATAAACTACTTGCAAAATGAACTAATCTAGCAATTAGTATTCTAAAATGAAACTAAGCTACTGGCAAAAATAAACTAAGCTAAGAAGAAACAAACCACTCAAAGGACAATGCAAGACTTCCCCAAATGGGGGAAGTTGGGTGTGGGGGATTAAAAACCCCGCTAATCAAACTTTATTATTAAGTACAGATGCCTTTGGGATTTGAAACCCTTGGAAGGACTTTGAGAGAAATAACTTGGAATAGAAAACTCGAAACAAGCTCTTAAGAGCTATTACAAAAGATAATGGCTAATCAATGACTTTTGGTTTGGATCATCCTTATGGTTTCTTCACTTTCTTCTTGGTTTAGATCTTTTTGTTTCAAAGCTTCTCAGGCTCTTTTCACCTTCAAAATGTCTACGCAAACGATCCAACTCAAGGCACCCCTTAGCATTGGTCAAAATAAAATGTGGGATCTAAACTAAGTATAAACTAGAAACTTGACAAGCAATGCAAGTCTAGTATCAAAGATGAGATCTAAGAATTAAACTTAACAATGGAAACTAGCTAACATGCAAATAACAAAACTAGCTTTGTAAAGAAATCTAATGCAAACTTAACAATGAAACTATATGCTTGATCACTTTTTTAATGCAAAATTTAATTTTTTGAAATGAGATCTAATACTAGTGTGAAAATGCAAACTAAGGTCTAAGAGATGCAAATCAAGAAGCTAACTAAAAAGAAGGAAATTAGCTTAACCAAGACTTTTTTTTTTTGCTTTGTGGATGTTGTTCGCCGATTGCACACCAGCAGCAGAAACTTTCTGAAAGCTGTCTCCTCACTTAGGAAAGTGGGATAGGTGTGACCTTGGGGGCAAGCACAGAGCTAGGTACTGTCACCTACTCTTAGCTCTTTCGTTTAGGCTAACTCCTAACGAAGCCAAGGGGGGTGGTCCCTAACAAAGAGTTTTCTATGGCTCAATGTTGTTAAAGTGTTTTTAATTGGTTACGGATGCGGATGGGTGTTGTTTAGGAGTTATTGTGATTAAATGTGTTTGTTTATTATGAATTCGACACATAAGTCAAAGCAATCCACGTTGCTATTAAGAGAATTAAAAGATAAACAATCATTCAAGACTTTATAAAGATGCATTCACATATAGAAATTAAAATGTTCCAAAGACAATTGATCCAGATATAATAATTATGCAAAGATTAAAAGACCAGTGCCTGTATGGAGTCAACACTCTGCAATGCTTTTAAAAAATTAACAACAAGTCTTGAAATAAAGCTAGTGAATATTACGTTGTGCAAGTGCTCTTGGTATGTTTTAAGGATTTTAAGTGATCTTGCTTATTGTGTCAGCGAAGGATTAATCAAGAGCCGAGAGAATGTTCCAATTTTAATCTGTTGAAGACATGACGACCCGTCCAGTATCCCAGGATGGTATCGCGAAGATTGACTAGCTAGCTGAGAAGCTTAGACAGCGGAGAGTTTCGGCACCTCTACTAAGAAGAACTTTAGGAAATTCTCTACGACGTTGGTGCGTTGGTTATGGGTTTAAGTTTTATTATGTTTCTCTTGCACGAACTTAGCAAGTCCGTTCACCTTTTTGAGTACGAGCCCAACCCGAAATTCGGCAGAGCATACTAGGTGAAGGATGATCAATGAAGTTAATTAATTATGGGGAAGTGAGTTGCAAATTTTAATTAAGCAGATTAATTGAAACTCTTCGACAGAGAGTGCTCTTGACCTTGTCTTATGACAAAGGTTCAAGAGACTTAATTAAACTAAATGCCTAATGCAAGGGAAAATGCAAACTAGTTATGCTCTCCGATAGAGAGTGCTCTTAACTTGGGTTATTGCAAGTTCAAGAATCTTAGTTAATTAATTAATTAAAATTAAAAAAAAAAGAAAACTAAACTACCCAAGAGTCTCTTTCAGGCTTTTTAGGCCCTAATCGGGAACGCATGGGGGTAAGTAAACAAAACCCTATGTTAGCAAAATAAATAAATAAAGAGACCTTTTTGTCTTTTCTATTTTATGCATGATGAACCTTTCAGAAATAAACTATCTAACTTTAATGAAAAAACAAAACTCTAACAATTGAAACTATTCTATCCTACTTTTAACAAATTGTGAAACAAAGTATGAAAATGAGGAGACGATACAAGCTTCCCCCAAATGAGGGAAGAGGGGTGTGGGAGCCGTAATCTCACTTGCTCTTTATTAATTTGTTTACAATGCTTTCCTTTGCTGCCTTTTTTTATTCCTGGAAGGCCTTTGGAGCAATCTGCAGAAGGGGAAAGAAGAAGAAGTAAATTATGGTTTTTTAGGGCTTGATTCTTCAGAATTTCGCCAGCATTTCCATTGTACCTGTCACAGAAGTAAAAAATCAGCAAACATATATTGTTAAAAGATGGTAGGAAAGACAATGCAAAAATAAAAAATTTTAAAAATAAATTTGGGAAAAATTTTTATACTTAGAAATTTTTTTGAACATTCACATGCAAAGCATAATTTTTTATGAAGGAAACTAGATCTAGCAAAAGCCATAAAAACATATCTGAATAATGAATATTGAAACTTGGATCTATTTCATGAGCAAATGCAAAAAATTTAAAGAAGGGAAAGGTAGAGGTAGAAGTTTGAAGATGGAGCTTTGGAGTAAGATCTCCTTATGTTTTTCCCTCTTGGACAAAGCCCAACATTGTAGATCCTGAAAGACAACAGTGTTAGAAAAGTTCTTATGATGATGGAGATGAGATTGATGCAACTGAGCTCGCACCCTTCTCCAAACGACAAGATCTGCTAAGACAATCAAACTTGAAATTCGGTGAGATTAAACAAAATAACTAGTATGCTATGAATATTAAACCATGATCAATACTTCATATAACTGAATACTTGTACTCATCTAGGTTAAGATAAACTTTGCATAATAATCCAAATTGACAGCTGCAAATGGAAGATCCTATGTTCTAACAATAGACTTCTAAAGCTAGTTATTTGATTCACCATATGAGTAACAAATTTAAAACAAGGAAAGAAATCACCTCATAAGATAGACATCCACCATTGAAGAAACAATCCCAAAGACCTCCAAAGTCGAAAAGCTTTATTCAAATAAATAATGATTACAATTTTTGCAGAGTTTCTATGCACAAAAGTCCATCTTGTAGAGCTCAAAAGAGCCTCTACTTATACAAAAAGGAAAGAAAATAGGGCTCAAAACCCTAAATCCGGACTAAGAGTAACACCGAAGTAATTGAATGAGCTCGGCATGATGATTTGGAGTTGAATTGAGCTACAACTGAGTGCTGAAGTAATGAGGGGGGGTGAGGTGGCTCATCCTCCCTCGTAATGATCACTCAACCAGTAGATAACCCACACTTCAACCAAACACGGATTTGACCAAAGAGGGCAAATTTCTGACTGATAGTTCAACTGCTACACTCCAATACTTGATCTGAAACTAACTGATATTGATTGGAATCATCATAAATGCTCTGTGCCATGTCATTTAACCTTTTATTTTATTCAATTTGGTTTATTTTGGAGAGTTTTTTATTTTCTCCAAAATATTCATTTTTAATATTTTAATTAATAATTTCTCCGTAAATGACTTTTTTGAGAAATTATTAATTATGAGGTTGAATGAACTTCTGAAACTTGGAGATAGCTGGCCGACTGATCATGAATGATTTTTGGCTTAAGGTTAGAGCCTTCAATCACTGAATTCAGGTTCCGGATGACTAACTTATTACAAATTGAATTTTTCCATTTAAATTATAGAAAAATTTAATTAAAAACTTAGGGAAAATTAAAAAATTAAAAAATTAAAAAATAAAATTTTGACGCGTCTGGTAAAATTTTTTCAAATTTTTTCTGAGGGTCCTAGACTTAGGAAATGACCATAGTCTATTCTAACAATGTCTAGTAGGTTTATATATACTCAGTTGGGCTCTAATAACCCTCCAAGGCTCAGAATTCAAAATCAGGCATTCCAGCTTTGGAGGAAGCGGGAGAAAACCTCGTCAATTATACTCGGCTATAAGCAAAGCATAATTGTCAAGGTAAAAAAACTCCCTGGAATACCTTAGTTGAAATTCTACGTCTTAGGAGACCGAACCACTCAAAACACCTGACTAGCACATTTTATTACAAACCCCGCGAGGCCATGCTCATAATTATTTAAACCAAAAACTGATTAGCCAAAACTGGCTAGACACAAAGGCGGATCATCTGATACACTGGGAACAAACATTGGTCATGTTTGTCAACTGGCGGCTCCTCAGCTAATCCAACTAAGTGCAAAATTAGTGGATAACAGTGGACTTTTGAAGCAAGGAAAGAAAAACAAGCAAAAGAAAGAAAAAAAGGGGATTGGAAGAAGGGGAAAGGAGAGCTGAAACAAAGATAGAAGGGACATCCAAACAGTGGATATGGGGCAACAAACAGTCAACAAAAAGGGGCTGCAAACAGTTAAGAAATGGGGCTGCAAACAGTCAAGGAATGGGGCTGTAAACAGTGAGGAAAAGGGATGAAAAAACAAAGGGAAAAAGGGTAAAAAACGAAGCTAGAAAAGAGGGCTAAGCTTGGGACAAAACTTTAGTATAGAAGAAGAAGAAGAGGAGTGTGGGAAATATAGGCTTGTAGATCCACTACTCAATAATAGAACCAAGTAACCAAGTTTTAAGTTTAAAAAAAAAAAGGACAGATCTTCGAACTTAGAACTTCTTGGCCAAATCTCTAATGCTTGAGATCAACTTTGGGAGATCCTGAAATACACATGAATGTTAGAAAGTAGGTCTTTTGAAGAGGTGAGAGATGCAACCAAGCTCAAGCCTCTCTTCAACCTATTAGATCTGCACAAGAAATTACTCACAAACACACCTTGATCAAATATTGCATGTAAAGAAAAATGGGACTAGAAGAGTATAAGTATTTCCAACTACAGTCTACTCCTTCTAAATCACATAGAACCCCAACATGAATGGACAAGTTGAACCCAAATGCCCACCCTATGGGCTTAAGAAAGCCTTCTAAGCTAAATCGTTGATCAAAGGAATGAAATATGAGCAATAAACAAGTTACAATATCACCTTAGAATAGATGAAGCACTTCCACAACAAGCATCAACACCACATAGACCTCCAAAGTCGCTTTATTTCAATAAGCCGATGGCTATACGATTACAAAATGGCAGAGTAAGTTTTCCCAAAAAATCCATGTTGAAAGACGAGGCAATGCCATCCTTATATAACAAAATTAAGCTAAACTATACCCTAAATCAGACTCGGCATGCAAGGAGAGCCAATAACATCAAATACAAGTCGAAAACTCCAGTTTATCTCCAAGCTTGGCGTCTTATCCCCAATCAGCAGGCCATGTGTATACATGTAAGATCAACAACAGAATCTCAGTCTAACTCTAAGCTTGGAGTGGTATCCACCTACATCCCAATGCGTGCATCCCTGTCACCATGTGTGATTGTCATACGCTAATGCAAGCCCACACAGCTTCACATCACTATCTCATGCATTAATTCGTGGCACCAAACAAATAGCATGGATGTGGTGTATAATATCATGGTTTAAAAAATTTAATTTAATGTGAATAGGGGACCACACATACCCACTCATCATCCACATACTCCAAGCTAGCGCGAAATCCATCCATCCCACTTCCACACAAGCGTGGGCATTTCAAAACTCACGTCACCATCTTTTAATTAAATCGTGACTAATACAATTTGCATGGTGTGGCATATACAAGGTTTATAATTACTAATAATATGGTGAGAGGGGTCCGCCCTCAATGCCATTCATCACTCATGCTAGCGTGAATTTCCTTCACGTTACCAACCTCACGAATTTCATTTGAACTTTGATTTTAAACCAAAGTTTTAATGCCATGCAACTTGAATGGGGTCGTAAGTCACTTGGACCCACATGCCAAATCATCTCCACCACTCAAAAATCAATTTTGACTTTAATTTTGATTTTTTTAAAATATTTTGACTAAGTGCATTATGTCCACTTTTAGCATTAAAATGCTAATCTGAAGCTCTTTTAGCCAAATACTGCCTTATGGGGTGCTTCGACTGACCGAGCTGTTGTCCATCGATTGCACACCAGCAGCAGAAACTTTTCGAAAGTTGTCTCCTCACTTAGGAAAGTGGGAGAGGTGTGACCTTGGGGGCAAGCACAGAGCTAGGTACTGTCACCTACTCCTAGCTCCACCGTTTAGGCTAACTCCTAACGAAGCCAAGGGGGGTAGTCCCTACAAAAGAGTTTCTATGGCTCTTAAGTTGTTTAAGTGTTTTTAATGGTTACAGATGTAGATGGGTGTTGTTTAGGAGTTATTATGATGAGATGTGTTTGTTTATTATGAATTCTAAACACAAGACAAAGCAATCCACGTTGCTATCGCAAGAATTAAAAGATAGACAATAATTTGAGAACTCACGAAATGATAAAGCATTCACAGATATAACTTATAATCAAAACATCCAATGGACAAATGGCCCAGATTATCAACAGTGCGTAAAAGATAGAACCGGTGCCTAAGGAGTCAACTTATCAGAGATGCTTCGAGCGTAAATATGATGTGAATCTCAAAATGATGCCAGTGAATGTTTATTGTGCTTAATTTTGGTTAATTTTAACAATTTTAAATGATCTTGCTTATGGTTTCAGTGAAAGGTTTTCAATAGTCGAGAAAATGTTCCAAGTCAATTCGTTGGAGACATGACGGCCCGCCCAGTATCCCAGGCTGGTATCGTGAAGATTGACCAGATAGCTGAGAATCTTAGACAACGGGTAGTTTCGACGCCTTTACTAAGAAAAACTCAGGAAATTTTCTACGACGCCGGTGCATTGGTTATGGGTAAAAATTTTATTTTGTTTTTCTTTGCGAACTTAGCAAGTCCGTTCACCGTTTTGAGTACGAGCCCAACCCGAAAGTCGGCAGAGCATACTAGGTGAAAGATAATCAATGAAGTAAATTAATTAGGGGAATGTGAGTTGCAAGATTTTATTAAGTAAATTAATTAAAACTCTCCGATAGAGAGCGGTCTTGACCTTGTCTTATGACAAAGGTTCAAGAGACTTAGCTATTCTATATGCCTAATGCAAGGAAAATGCAAAACTAACTATGCTCTCCGATAGAGAGTGCTCTTGACTTAGGTTATGGCAAGTTCAAGAGACTTTAGCAATTGATTGATTAAACTTAAGAAAAAATAAAAGAACTAATCTACCCAAGAGTCTCTTTTAGGTTTTTAGGCCGTAATCGGGAAAGCATGGGGGTAAGTAAAACAAAACCAAGATAACAAAAGAAAAGCAACTCTTCGATAGAGAGCACTCTTGATCCACAAAATGAGATTCAAGAGATTTTGGTATTTTTTAGGTTTTTGCAATATTATATCAAAGAAAGAAAACAAAACTTTGAACTAACTAAACAATAAAACATGAAACTTTTTATCTTTTCTACTTTATGAAAGATGAACTAATCAACTTTTCTATCTAACTTCAATGAAAAGCAAAATTCTAACAATTTGAAATTATTCTATCCTATTCTACTTTTAGCAAATTATTAAACAAAACACGAAAATAAGGAGACGATACAGGCTTCCACCAAATGGGGGAAGAGGAGTGTGGGAGCCGTAACTCCACTTGCTCTTGATTATTTTGTTTACAATGCTTTCCTTTGATGCCTTTTTGCTTCTTTTCTTATTTTTGGAAGGCTTTTGGAGCGAGCTGCAGAAAGGGGAAATAAGAAAGGGGGATTATGAGTCTTTTTAAGCTTGATTCTTCAAAATTTTGCCAGCATTTCCGCTGTACCTGTCACAAAAATAAAATATCAGCGAGCATATATTACTAAAAGATGATAGGAAAGACAATGCAAAAATAAAAAAATTTGGAAAAATTTTATACTTAGAATTTTTTTTTGAATTTTACATGCAAAGCACAAATTTTCCCTAGATCTAATGACTGAAACTAGATCTAACAAATCCCTAAAAGATAGATTTGAATGTTGAGTATTGAAAGCTTGGATCTATTTCTTGAGCAAATGCAAAAAATCAAAGAGAAGGGTAGCGAAGAAAGTTTCTTGTGGATGGAACACAAGAGATGGAGGAAGACTCCGACTTTCTTTCGAATGAGAAGAACACAATCCTTGTAGGCCCTGCAATCACAAAGTGTTAAACAGTCGGTTGCTTGAAGCTTGGGCTAGATGTAGCTGAACTCGTACCCTTCTTCAACCTGTGAACCCTGCTAATACCAAAACTCAGATACAAGTGAGATCATATTACATGAAAAGTATGCTAAGATAATTCAATCAAGATCAATATTACGTATAACTAACTACTCATATTCATCAAGATTATAACCTACTTTGCATAAATAATTGATTTGAAACTACAAACAATTACTCTACCGTGCCAACAGTGGCCCTCTTGAGCTTAACAAATAAACTGATCTCATTCGAGTAAAAAAAAAGTAATAGGTTAGAAGCAGTATCACCTCAACCACGAAACATTTACGACATGCAAAGAGCTCATGGACCTCCAAAGTCGAAATTCTTATTAATCAAATGCAAGCAAAGCTTGATACAATTTTTACAGAGTAACTCCAGCACAAAAGTTCCATCCGAATAGAGCTAAAGGAGCCTCTATTTATACAATAAAAGAAAGTTCAAAACGCTAACACCACACCACGCAGGGAGGGCGCAAACCTAATGATCCAGCAATGTGAGAGAGCCAAAACCTAAGATGAAGAGCTAAGAGTGAGGGGAGGCCTCCACCTAGGCAAGGCGCCCCTACTCCAACCCTAACCAACCAATCTCCATACCATATGAGCCCACCCTCATAAAAAACATGAGCCTCCAAGGCTGGGGCGTGAAGGAGAGGAAGAGCACACATGAGGCAAGGAAGAGGTAGGTGTGAAGGCTTGGGAGAGGCTAGAGGCTAGGTATGGAGGAGCCAATACCTAGAACTCATCAATACATGTCTTAGTTCAACCTCTATCAAATCACCCAGCAAATGAGCAAGCTCCAACTCACCCAAGCATGGTCATCACTGAAGGAGGCGAATTGGCCAAGTGGATGAGGACTCAATGCTCAATGAATGCTGACTGAAGCTGAGTTGTGTTAACTCCAATCATCATTAATGCTCGATGCCATGTCATTTTGCATTTCATTTCGCTCAATTCAGATTAATTTGGAGAGATTTGGATTTTCTCCTCCAATCATCATTAATGCCCGATGCCATGCCATTCTGCATTTCATTTCGCTCAATTCAGATTAATTTGGAGATTTAGATTTTCTCCAAAATAATCATTTTTATTATTTAATCAATAATTTCCCCAAAACTGACTTTTTTGAGAAATTATGAGTTATGTGGTTGAATGATGATCTGAAACCTAGAGCTAGCTGGCTGGCTGATCATGAATGATTTTTGGCTTAAGGTTAGAGCCTTCAATCACTGAAAACAGACGCCAAATGGTTGACTTATTACAAATTGAATTTTTCCATTTAAATTATGGAAAAAATTAATTAAAAACTTAGGGAAAATTAAAAAATTGACGCGTCCGGTAAAAATTTTTCAGAATTTTTTCTGAGGGTCCTAATGACTTAGGACATGACCATAATCTATTATAATAATGTCTAGTAGCTTTATACATACTCAGTTGGGCTCTAATAACCCCCGAAGGCCCATAATTCAAAATCGAGCATTCCAACTTTGGAGAAAGCGGGAGCAAACCTTGTCAATTATACTCGGCTATAGGCAAAGCATAATTGTCAAGGGCAAAAAACTCCCTGGAATACCTTAGTTGAAATTCTACGTCTTAGGAGACCGAACCACTCAAAACACCCTACTAGCACATTTTATTACAGACCCTGCGGGACCATGGTCATAATTATTCAAAACAAAAACTGACTAGCCAAAACTGGCTAGGCACAAAGGCGGATCATTTGATACACTGGAAACAAACATTTATCATGTTTGTCAACTGGCGGCTCCTCAGGTAACCCAACTATGGTACAAAAAAGCTGGCAACACAAGTGATGGTGAAAGTGACCCTTGGGGTGAAGATGCTGCTCTGGGCTTGAAAATGAGCCGAAAACGGACTCCGAATCACTCTTTTATTACATTTTGAAATTTTCCATTTAAACCATTAAAAATGGCTTAAAAAATGGAAGAAATTATTTTTCTCGGAATCCAATGAAACTCTAGGGGGACCTAGTACATGTTCATACGACTCAAGCGGAATGCCTAGCATGACAAAAAACACTGACACGAAGGCTCTAATAACCTCCTAAGGCCGAAACACCAAGACAACTACCCCAGTTTTGGAGGAGTGAGTGAAAAACTCAGAAATTATTGGTCGTTTGTTCAACATCCAATAATAACCAAGGGAAAAAACACTCTGGGCTAGTTGGCTTGATGACCAAGTTCGGGAAGCTGAGCCTTTTATAAAAAGTTAAATGCTAGGACATTTTTTACATTTTCCCCAAGGGAGGGGTATGAACATGTAATTTACAAAAATAAAAAGTTCAGCCAAAAACTGGCCAACTCTGGAACACATTGAACTTTTGAACTCTGGAGATGAGCATTCATCATGCTCGATAACTGGCGACTCAATAGGAAGTTCAACTATTGTACACAATAGTTGGTAACACTATTCAAGGTGTGCAAAGAAGAAAACCAACCCGCTAGATCTGTCTGTGAGGTCCCTTCACACACTAGGTTTATTAAGCTAGTTCAAAACCTCTTTCCACTCCCAAAAACGTTTGGGAAGCCAAAATCGGAAATGGTAAGTGGGTAAAACAGCCCCGGGAGCCAAAATCGATTTCACCAAATGTTCATTGGCTTCACGTGGTGAAAAACGGCCTCCATAGACACCCAGAAATCGTGGCCTCTTCTCCAATTTGCTGGGCATTACAAAAACGGATTCTCAGCCTGGGAAACAACAACAAAAACGTCAAGCCAAGAGCCCAGCGACTGAGCTTTGCAAAACTGACTTCCCAGTCATGGGGAAAATGAGGGAAACTATAAAAACGTGGATGGGGAATGCACAGCAACTCCAAAAATGTGAGTGAAGTGCCCAGGAGCTCCAAAATCGTGAATGAAGAGGAGGACGTCCATGCATGAGGGAATGGGCAACATTTTTGGGCAATAACTTGCCCCATAAGTCAAAAAATGTTTTCCCAAAAATGGGTGTTTCCCCAAATTCGAATTTCTTTGCCCATACTCTTCCCATTCCCATGCAATAACTACTTCAACCAATTTCTGGCAGTAATAAATGATTGGGTGAATAAGACAAGAAAGGTAGTTGACAATTTGATGGGTTCTCCCTTGATATTTGGCTTTTCCCCATTGGCCCCTAAAGGTTTGAATATCCCCCCCCCCCCCCTTATCCTTAGGAAATCATGCCCCCATCTCATTATTTGTTGCATTGACATAGTTGGTTGTGGGTTGTTAATTAAATTGCATATTTACATGATGTCCAAAAATTATAATGTGCCAGCTAGCATGAAACACCATCGGTAATGATTTTAATTGCCAAAACATAAAACGCTAAATCGATGGTGGGGCTTTTTCCTTTAGCTCCACACCATGATTAATTACAATATATACATCATATACATTTTTAATGTAAACAGGGTCAAAACCGGGGTGTTACAGT